>OX382215.1:1347500-1947500 GCA_947507515.1 Eulithis testata | reverse complement strand
TTTTTAAAACAATAAATGAAAAAAAAAAAAAAAAAAAAAACTTAACTAACTAAAACACTTAATCATAGTTACGGACTAAAAATGTTCTAAGTTTTATTCAAATCGGTCTAATAGTTAACAGATAATCATCCAAAACATGTAAACTTTTAACTTTAAACTCGTTAGTATAAGATTAAATTAATAAAAAAAGTAGTTTTTTAAGGAACAAGTATGAGAACTAAAAAAACCAGAAATCGGGGGAATAGAAAGAGACAGAGACTATGTCATCCCGTAACGCAACGTTGTTGGAAGTCGCATTAGAAGTATAACTTCAATAAGAACAAACTTAGTAAGAAATAATTAAATAGTAAGTAATATGAAGTTTTGTGTTTTACTGAATAAGATTCATCAGTTAATTCCAGTTAATTCTTCTAAAATATTCCAAAAGTTACTCCATCAAACTCGTCTGTCGCAATACTAAATACTGCACTGAGTACTGTACTCTACTTATTACTCGAATCTTAGAAGTAACTCACTTATGGACGAAACTGTACTTAGTCTGCTCGTAAGTCATCGCTTAGGCATCTGATACACGGTCAAACTCGTATCAGTTTTTGTTTTTTTATTGCTTAAAATGGTATCTTAATTTGTGGTCAATGTTGCGTCTGCAAATGCCACTTTTTATCAGGGCATTGTGCAAGCCAAGTTTTGGTTGAAAGCTGAAGTAAAAATGTCTTCAGAAAAAAATATTCATGTGTGCATTTTGGGCAGTTCTTTTCAATTTCAATTTATTCAGATAGAAATAATATTGCAGAAAGGTAGTAGGACCCTACTTAACATTGAAACTAGAATTTTTGAACTAAATATAATTAATTAGGTAGTTTCAAAAAAATACTGCACAGAGATAATCGGTATGTATCTATCTATGTAAGTATATTAACAGATGTGGTGCCTGCTAATCGAGTAGGTACTGCATATATATGAGTTTAAATAAAATAAACTCTTAAAAAACTAATAAAAATTATAAATAGACCCAACACAAGAATTTATATATGTAACATAAATATAAACTGAAGGTCTAGAAGCGCCTTAGTTTTCTCAACACAGTACACTGAATATTTTATGAAACCACACACACACACGCGCGCGATACACACACAAGCTAAATGTATGAGTAAGTAATTAGCGCGTCCCTCTCGTAATAACTTTATTTATTTCGGTGAGTCGTCTCCATTTAAGAGATCTTTACGTTGTCCGTTTGATCTTGATACTTGCAAATTATTACTAATCAGAATTTGTTTGAATTTGAATTTACAATCGTATATCTTAGGTTTTACAATTTTTGGATTAGTGCTATGAATTCTAACAGTTTTTTTAACATTTTCCTGCCTAATTTTGATCTTGATCAGAGTAGACGGAGTTAAGAGTCGAACCCCATTGCAGTGACATTTGTTGGGAATGTGAAATAGCTACTTACCTAAATCCTTATAATGCATGTATATTTATTTATTTATTTTAAGCCTTTTGTTCTGAACTTTTTTTTTCCTCTTTTGTTACAAAATATCCCTCAGTTCAGTGTGCCTTTTGGCAAAAGCCTCTTGCAGCATCTTCCACTGAGATCTGTCTCTGGCAACTCTTCTACAATTTGGAAATCCTTATATAGTAGGTGCCAAATAACACGGCAATACAGGTAATTCACCCACCTTCACCACGATGTCGCAAAATTCAATTTATGTGTGGCTAATTTGGTCACTTTTCATAAAAACCTGTCGCTAAGACGGTATCGCTCGAATCTCGTTAGTACTGTTGGTTTACCATACATAAATTGAATTTTGCGACATCTTGGTGAAGGTGGGTGAATGACCGGTATTGCCGTGTTATTTGGCACCTACTATAGATGCCAGTGCCCAGCTGATCGCTTGGCCAATGACCTAACCTATAAATTATTGACCGAGTAATCTTTAACATAAAAAAGTATACATTTTTAAAGATTAGATAGATGAAAGCTTTTTGTTTTGTGTATTTTTGACATCGGTGCTCGTGACTTCTCACCAAATATAGGTTCAAAAGTAAGTATAGTAGGTGGCAAATAACACCGCAATACAGGTCATTCGCCCACCTTCAAAACGATGTCGCAAAATTCAATTTATGAATGGCTAATTCTGTCGCTTTCCATACAAACCTGTCGCTAAGATGGTAATCGCTCAAATCTCGTAGTACTGTTTGTTTACCATTCATATTGAATTTTGCGCGACATCGTTTTGAAGGTGGGTGAATGACCTGTATTGCGGTGTTATTTGGCACCTACTATAGTACCTAACATTCAAATATCAAAAGTTGTCATCTATTAGGTAGAAATAAAACTTAGAATTTTCCGTAAGTTTTTTACATAAACCCTAGGTGAAAATAAAAGGAAGCTTGCCTTTTTCTGAAAAGTTGTATTTTTATCTCTTTTAGTATCAAGTTGAGTTGGCCGCACTATAAGAGTTTATTCATGCTCTTTAGAAAATATCTCAAAGGTGTAGCCAAGTTACAGTATACCGTATAGTCGCACGCAAAACTGTTTTGTCAAAAACTACTTCTACCCAAGTTCACATTCTACAAATTACATGCAGTCGCTTTTCAAGAACAGAAAATTCATCAAACTTTATGAAAATTAAATTTTCTGTACACGTTCCATTCCCATTTTTTTTTTTTTACTTTTTTATTGTCTAGCGGTTGTACGATGTCAACTTGGCTATGGGGGCAGAGCTTAAGAGACAGTAATTTTTTTTTCTTGTAATAAATCACCAGAAAATTTATTCGCTGCAAAAATCAAACTTTTAATATGAAAAAGAAAAGAAAAACGTCAACTATGATTATCATAGCTGACGTTTATAATTTTTTTAGCCACGGCAACATAGTCGTTATTCATCAGAATCTAACTAATTAAAACAACTTGTAAAAAAAAACGACGAACAAGAACCGACATGACAGTGACAGAAAAAAGTTTGACAAGTTGTAAAAATTAATTGAAACACTGTCTCGCTCGCCTGTACAAAGTACTAAGATGTCTCCCGCAAATTTGGCGCTGCTTAACATTTAAATGTGGAATCATACTCGCCCCCCTCGCTGGATTGGTGAGGATAAGACTTAGTAAAAGTCGGACTATGAATATATGGGTGGTCTATGAATATTGACTTTTGGTTTTCTGCACCCTTACCGTGAAGAGAAGTGAAAATGATAGAGTTTAACCTCTTTATTCATATTCAGCTGTCAACTTTAGCGCGGCTTTAAAAAATACTCTCTCATTGTCAATTGCCAAAAGAGATGACAACATAATATATTTAGTAATCATTTTAGTAAGCTCAGCTCTCGAAGACCAATATGAATACACCCCTAAGTTTGAATGTCATATTTAGTCACTTTCCCTCAAAAAATTTGTTTCCAGATTTATCTTGGATCTAACAAAAACCGCGTGTGTTTTGGACTTAATAGTCAATAAGTTATCAGATTTATATGTTACAATAAATCTGACAACTTATTGACAGGGAACTAAGTCCAAAACACACGTGGTTTTGGGCGGTTTTTGTTAGATCCTAGATAAATCTGATAACGTGGTAAGACCGTTTAGCATTAGGTAGGTAGGTACTCAGATAATTAAAATTTAAAATAATTAAGTTATAATTATTATTATCGTTTATTTTTACTTCGCAATTTAAAAACATTGTAAACGCTAATATTGTAAAAATCATGGTAAACGTTTTGAACTCCATTACTTACTATTTTCAATTGCAAAAACTGGTTGTCATTTTTAAACGCTTTTTGGTTCTAATAAAAATAAAATGCGGGTAAATTATCCAATCGAATCTAGTAGGTACCTACGTTCATTCCCGTTCGTCCCACTGGGTTTCGTCCCACTGACAGTTGGCACCTACCTAACCTACCATATTGAAGGCTATCGACGCTAAGATTCATGTGGCATTATCTTAATACTTAAACCCTGTGGTTTCCTTAAAACAAAATAAGTTACTTATGTGTTTTTTAAAATGACAAATAAATATAAAAGAATCTTATCCTCCGTAATCCAACTCATTCCGTATCCCGGCCGGGTGTCGCCAAGAAAGTAAACAAGTAATTCGGAAGGAGCTCGCTAATCAGACGTAATCACGATCTACGAGCCCGAGTCCGTCCCTGGAGATCGGTATCAGTTGAGATTTTACATTTTGAGGTTATCAAGACGTTTTTAACTAATCAGGGAAGTATTCAGATAAAAAAAAGTGTAAATTAGTTTATAAATAACTAGTAGCGACCCGCCCCGGCTTCGCACGGGTGCAATGCAGTGATGATGATGATGTATTATACATATAAACCTTACTCTTGAAGCAATCTATCTATTAAAAAAAAAACTGCATCAAAATCCGTTGTGTAGTTTTAAAGATGTAAGCATACATACATACAGACATTAGGACAGACGCGGGAAGCGACTTTGCTTTATACTATGTAGTGCAGAAGATCTAAGGTAAAATAATTTATGTTTTAAAATCAGATGATGATGGTAGTTCATTGGGTTTGTTCTATTGATCATAAACACCATTGAAATGTCACAGGAAAGCAAAATACGCAATGTGGTGTATCTTGATTAATTGTTTTTTCCAGTTATCTATCTATCTAATACCTGTAAACGAGCAATTCTTGTATATTTATCTCTGAACATCGGAAACGGCTCCAACGATTTTCATGAAATTTTGGTATTATAATATACAGGGGGTTTCGGGGGCAATAAATCGATCTTAGCTAGGACTCATTCTCAGAAAATGACGTTTTATTCGTGTTAACAAAAAAATGTGACTCTTCCCGACATCTATTGGCGAATAATAATACTATTTTTTGAATTTATACTTCTAATCGTTACTAGATGGCAGTGTTGAGCATAGAACCTTTTCTAACTAAATAAGTACTGCATATTGGTTATGTACATATAAATAAATATTAAAACAATACCGAGCAAAGCTCGGTCAACCAGCTGGTTCCTGTTTAACTTTCAAAGTAATGAACCAATTTTGATAAAAAAAATATGTGTCCAATCTAGAAGACCCGTTCAGATAAAAAAATAATTTTTCAAATCGGTTCATAAATGACGCAGGATAAACATTAAAAAATAATACAACCGAATTGAGAACCTCCTCCTGTTTTAAAGTTGGTTAAAGAGCCAAAAATATTTATGAAGATGAAATATTTATGGAACCAATCTGGAAGTCCCTTTCAGTTAAAACAATTATTATTCAAATCAGTTTAAGAATAAAGAAGATCTGAGGTAAAAACAACTGAATCGAGAACCTCCGCCTTTCTGAAGTCGGTTAAAAATATACCTACAGTCATAGGTACAGAATGCTTAGATAAAAAAACAACCATTTTAGAATCGTATGTTAAACGAAACGTGTCAGAGACAGATTAGAATGGAATGGCTTCGGGAAAGGAACACGGGAATGCCATCACGGACTGTCATTTTGTCATTTTAGCATTGGATTTTAGATGTGCGGAATTTCTGGACGAGATCGTGGATATTACGTGATTGATAGAATTTACTTAGAATTTTCAAACTTTTCGACTTTCTAACAAAGAACTATAATATAGTTCTAAGTAAATGTTAGGTATAAATTGTAAACATAATTTGAGTAAGTTTTGAAAATTAAAATATCGAAATAATATTTAAAACTAGCTGATACCCGCGACTTCGTAGGTACGCGTGCGAAACTTTCCGCCAAAATATTTGTCAACCGGCATACGATGAACCTCGTAGCAAATGGCTGCTTTTGGTTATGAGAGTTCAAGCTGTATCTAAGAATCCACGTCTTTGATTTCAATAAAATATAGTCTATGTTTCAATCCGGAAAAAAGGCTTCCGAACGGTATAAGTTTCGTTGAAATTGGGCCAGTAGTTAAGGCGTGATCCGCGAACAAAAACAGACACACTTGATTTTCGGAATCAGAATCGTTTATTTAGTAGATCTGCATATTTAGTTTATCCATATCTTTAATTTTAGTTTTTTGCTTTTATGCAGTTTTATTGACCGAGCGAGCGAAGCGAGCGAAGCGTCTCAGTTTCCACATTGGCCAAAAATGCGTTTGTCCGGATGTCTGTCTGTCTGTCTGTCTGTTCTCCTCTACAGGTCGCATTTTTCAACCGATCTGGACGAAACTTGGTACACAGGTTATATGACTTATTAGAATTTTTTGTCGTCGGGGATTTTTGATTGGAGGGGTACTTCCCCCAAAAAAAGGGCAAAAAGGGGGCTATTTGATATACTGGATATCTCCACCAAATGAGATCCGATTTCGATTATTCTTTTTTTATTTGAAAGGTAGTAACTATAAGTTAGTCTCATAAAAGTTTGGCGTAGATCTGATAAGGATCTTCAGCATGATGAACAGGATAGCTCATCAAACAATCGATGGTTTTCAATCAAATTTGAGAGAAACACAAAGGACCTCATTCTACACAAGATGATGCAAAAAAAACCAAAAAGATCAAAAAAATCACAAAACGGAAAATGCACTTGCACATTACATTCCTCAAAAATTTATAAATTTAAATAGAAAAACATCACATCACACACACACAACATTTTGCAATATAGTTAGTTTTCAATACGAGACAGGCTGCAAGCGTTTCGTCGCTGTTAGAATACTAACTGATATTTATCTTCATGATGTTTTCCTTGACTGAATGAGTGCATCAGCATAATAATAAGCCTTAAATTAGAAATTAATAAAAGTGCACTTAAAGACATTCAGAAACACCTTACACGACATTGATGATGTTGATTGATGATGTTGAATATTGGAATATTTAGTATGCACGCGAGGTCTACAGCTCCCAGAGCCACTAGTAATAGTATTGATAGAATAGATAGATAGATATAAAACTCATCAAAAGCTGAAACGTCCATAGGAAACTCATTAAGCAAAACAGTGTCCCGTTTTCACGCTCCATTCCACGCGTCCTTGTTGGGAAAGTCTTTGAGCTGTTTGAAAATCGAAGCCGTCCGCGTCAATCAGACAAATTGGAGGTCTGCAAAGAACGGAACGCATTTGCTGCCGTTCTCAATACAAATTTCGAATTCGTATGATGGTAGTGTTGGGGTCAATTGAAGTTAAAATAAAAGACCGGTATTTTAATCTCAAATTTTTAAATACGAATAATAATGTCCAATATTCAATGAATAATGAAATATTATAATTTATAAGAAATATAATCATAGCGAAGCTATGAGAAGTGAGATCAGTCAAACGTTTGCCTATTATATATAACAAGTAAAAATAAATCTTGATTAAAAAAATGTACCTACATAACTCTGGTAGTGAGGTTTACGGATCTAAAACAATTAAATGAAATCATGATGATGACTTTTGGACGGATCCCGCCAAATGTAAAATTAGAAATGTGGTAAAAACAGTTTTTATACGGGTGTTCATCCCATACCTTACTTATTATTTTTTCTTATCGCGAAAATGAGACAATAATGATAATATTTTCTTGTTTAAATTTTATTTATCTGAAAAAAAAAACTAGTCTTGTTTAATTAGTCTTCAAGTCCCAGCACTATCAAAGCGTTCGGAATTTGAAATGGATGTGTGCTTGCACTGCGCCTTCTGTTTTGGAGTATTTGGATGTATTTTGTTGATTATAAATTCGCTTTTCCAAAATACGATTTTACTGAGACATTGGGACACGAGTTTTTTTTAATTAAATACTGAGTTTCATGCAAGCAAACAAAATATCAATTAACTCGGGGCAAAAAAAAATGTAAAAGAAATAAAGTGTTTAAAAAAATCTGTCAAAAAAACCAAAGCAAAACAAGGAGTGATACTAAGAATGTCATTAACACTGTGATATAAAAAAAGTATTTTATTTTTTTAAGTGTCAACTTTAGCCTGCAAGCGCATAAAAAAACAATGTAGCGAACCATGTTGTAGAGTCCTTTCCATGAAAGAAGTCCCGTAGACGCAGCGATGTAGTCGACCTTAAGTATTATTTCTCGGGCAGCACTTTTAACAACTTTAGGCATTGAAAACAAGACTTTGATCACAGAAACCGAATAAAAACGCACTAGCATCCGAACACATTAACAGCACCTGACAACTAATTTAAAATTTAGTTTTAAACTTTAGTTCCGGAAATTTCCGCGGGACTTCTGTCATGAAACTCTGAATGGACTCTAAGAAGCAGTCTGCCAAAACTCTCGAACTATCTCGTGCTTTCGAAAAATTAACAATGAAAAATGAACAACAAAACGGAAATCAAAATTCGAACTTGCGTTTCATACAAAACGAGATTTTCAGTATGTAATTTTGGTAGAATGGGAGTCCCGCTTCTTCTTACGTAGGAACTACGTATTACATATTCTTTGGTAAAAAGTGATCAAGTCAAATGAGTGACATAACAAAATGGTACGATTATCTGGAACTTTCTAAGTTGGCAGCAAAAAGCAATCAATCAAGCACATATGCGCATTAAAACCTATCCAATCATAGCCCCAATGCAACACTAAATTATCAAAAACGAGGACAAAACGCTCCCGAATCCTCTTAGGGGGCTCTTTGTGTTGCCCCCAAATGCCAATCTGGGAAGATTGCTTTTTTTCTTTTGTCAGTTTTGAATACGTCGCCCGTGTGCAGTCGATTCGGTCGCCTTTGTAGATGATTAAATACTGGGCACTAGGGATGGGATTACTCTACGCCGAAATTCGGCTTGCTTTTGTGATTATCTTTGGTTATAACATTTTTGTAAATATTTTATTTTTATTAAGTATAATATTTTATACTAGCTGTCACCCGCGGCTTTGCTCGCGTGGTAGCAGCATACACATTATTTAGTTAAAATCTTTGACCCGTATTTTGAACCCTTTAGGGTGCGAAATTTCAAACTTTCTTTCTTAGTGCACCCCTACACTACATAAGGATACTACCCTCCAAATGTCATACCTCTACGACTTATAGTTTAGGCTGTGCGTTGATTCTATGTCAGCTTCAAAAGAGTTTTATATATTTAAGAAGATTCAATAGATTGCACACTGAAAAAATCAATTCTTTACATTCGTTACAATCCATTTTTTTTGTTAAGAAAGTCCATCATAACACTATTATAAGAAATATGATTGTTAAAACATAAAAAAATCTAAGTTTATTATAGAATGAAAGCTAATATAAGTAGAGACGTAACAAATTGTTAAATTGGTTATTAAATAGCGTCTAGCTGGTGGTATGAATTTTGCTGATTTTAAATATATAATATTTATGTAACATATATGATTTTATATTTAAATTAGTATTAACTTCCGGATTATAATTGATATCCGCAGTACTTTCCCATCCCTATCTCCATACGTAAACTTCTTTACACAAATGTAATAAACCTTTTTCCAGTCGGCTTAAGGTTCATTCTTCAAATATTTGTCCAGTGCGCGTTCGCGATCCCCGATTGGTTATTTAATGGTTTCCTCATTCGTTGTATGGTGATTAATTCGACATTCGATGTTTGAATGTTTCAAATCGAAAATATGTCACAGTGACAAACAAAATACTTATTAAAACTCATAAAACTGAAATTCTTTTCTTTTTTATGAATTGAATATTATATATTTTTTATAAATGAGAACAAAGTGAAAAATACGCACCTTATTGCGTATCGATTTCTTCCAGGCATCCTCTCTCTTGCATTCTTTTTCCTCGAAAAAAAAAACAAAATAATGAATTCTTGTTTAACGAAAACGTGTTCGAAATACAAAAGTTCTATCAAAATATTGATATTCATTTCATAAATCGAAACACCTATTTTCCGAGTCGGTAAACTCAATGCCGATACAAATCCCAAGGGAATATATTGAAAAAGACACGCCTCAACTTTTAATATGAAAAATGGTATTATCATACCAAATCAGTTCACCTACACTCAAACAACACACTAGTTTAGAAATTCCGACTTTATTGCATCGCAATAAGAACGAAAAGGTTCTACCAATTTTGAATTTCCAACGTAAACAAATCTTTGATACAAAAATTCCTGAACAAAAACATTCTGCGTTTTTTCTTAGATAAATTGAACTCTATGAAGGAAGAAATAAGGAGTTTAATATAACCTTATGTAAAATTGTTTCCAGCGATATGTTTTTCCTAAGTTGACACTTCTTTAGAAGAAATTGTTTTAACATTCAGTCAAAGACCGTTTTTTCAATAAATACTAATGAGTTTGAATGTTATTTGTTTTATTCAGATTTTTAGAATAAACTGCTCTAATTTTACTTTGAAACTAATATTTACGTTAAAAAAAAAAATAAATGAATTAAAAGTTGTTTAAAAAAAATAGAGATTATGCATTTTTTTGACAAAAACCATTGAAACTACACGCGAATACAATTGAATGCGTTATATAATATAGTGCATTACATTCTATTGTCTTCTTTAATCTTTCATGTTTCAATTATAATGTTTAAAAAAAGAACCTAGCAATAATTACTTTGCCCTATGCCACAATAACAAATAAAAAAAAACAACCACCAATGCGTGACTTCAATCAAAACTGGAACATCGTTTTTTTTTTCAAGCGTGCCCGTGACAAAAGCTTCTGCTGTCAAAACGCCATTGCATAAATGAAAACGCAGTCATTCACGAGTGTGGTGAGATGGAAAAATCATCGGGTGAAATGCCACCGGCTTTCCCGGTAAAACTCAATTCAACTGCATTGGTGTAGAACGAGAAAATATTTAAATTTATATTCAGTTGGTGTCCTTCCGTGTTATGGGTCCCACCAAGAACAAATTAGTGTAAAGTAAGTTCGTATGAAGTTGCCAACTCTGGTATTTAGAGCTCCGTCGTGGCTTAGCGACTGCTAGAGCCAGGACAGTTCAACGTGCCCTCCGAAGCACTGAAGCGCTGTATTTGCCACTAGTGGTCAGGGTCACCCATCCAAATAGTGACCGCGCAGACCGTCTCTGAGATTGACTAAGCAAGTCACGAGTGTTATTAGTTGTGATGGCTAACATGTTTCTTCTGTTTATAAATGTTTTTAAAGTTATACTTCTAATGCGACTTCCAACAACGTGGCGTTACGGGATGACATAGACAGAGGCTAATACGCTATAAATGCTACAATCAAATATAGATGGCAGTGTTCAGCAATTCAGCATTTGACCGCCCGTGTTTTTAAAGTTATACGAGTTCCAACTGACAGCGGGAGGAATAGAAAGAGACTATAATACGCTACAATCAAAATATAATAGATGGCATGCAACTTTTTACTTTTATTTTTGAAGTGAAAATTTAGTACTGCATATTGGTTAAGTACATAAAAATAAATACTAAATTAATTTCACATTAAACACAGAGCGAGAGTGAATGCGTGCCACTCGAAGTATAATTTCTCCCGCGCGTCGGGACTGCACGCATAGGTTTTTTTGAGGCTAGAGGGCGTTGTAGCTGACCCGACAGACGATGTCCTGTCATTCAAACTCTTACTGTCAAACAACTGACAGTGTGATTTCAAATGTGACATTTAAAAGTTTTTATGGAAAAGGTTAAGGAACTTTCACCCCCTTATAACCCTTTTTCGCATTAAAAAGTAGCCTATGTCCTTTCTCAGGCTCTACACTATCAGTGTACCAAATTTCATTCAAATCGGTTCAGTAGTTTTGGCGTGAAAGCTAGACAGACAGAGTTACTTTCGCATTTATAATATTAGTATGGATATTTTTTCGCGATAACATGGTTTGGCCTATTTAGCTGTGATTTACGTAGTAATTAGAAATTCACGTGACACGTAATACAATACTGAGGCATTGCGTGTGTCACGTATGTAAATACCGCCTTATCCCAACTTACAAACATGGGCCTTACGCTCACATCGAAGATAGCAGAATATAATGGAGTAGTGTATTTTTTTTTTGGCGAAACAGAGCACAGGGTATTAGGTAGGTAAACAAAAGTAATATATTTAACGAATTAGTACATACATATAATATATAAATTTAATAACTTAACAAAATCTTTTTCCTTTCTATACAATGTTTTTACTTTCTTATCTTTCTGCTCTTAAACTACCTTATTTGTTTTATTTTTTTTCTGTATCTATTTCTTTTCTACTCGTGAAAACCTTTCATTGGCCTACTGATTCCATTTTTGTACCAATCTATGTTATGTGCTGTCGGTTTTCCTAAAATAAATAAATAAATAAAATTACGTCAAAAACTCGATTCACTAGTATGACATCATCTCTATGAGAGTTAAATCTCTACCGAAGTGAGTATAAGGCCCCATCCAAATATTGACGTTTGTTGTATGTGGAATCAAAAAACAACGCGGAACTGAATGTCGAGCTTCAGCCGTTAGTTACTTTTTTTTATTAAAAACATAGATTAAAATAAACACTTAATCGGAAACGGACCGATTTTTTCTATCTATTTCACAATATTTTTGCTAAAACCTCTTTTTTCATTATTAGTGCTACGAGCTACGAATCTCGTAGACTGTGCTACGAAATTCGTAGCAAATTCAATTAACATAGTTGCTCGTAAAGTTGATTACTATTGAAACAAAGTAACTGATATAGAACTGACTTTAATCAAATAGAATGACATTCAAATACTGGCATTCAAAATTCAATTTTCGAACTAGAACACGCGGTATTCAAAATGTGAAAGAAACATCTCTAAAAGACGCCTGTTTGAGATGAACGCGGGCGTTGATTAGACGAGCGAAGTATTAGGTGGGCTAGGGATGCCACTCTGAATATTTTATTGAAACCACATATTACTAGTAGTTCGCCCCGATCTCGTGATGGTCGGAGGTTAATAAAACCCAAACAATTTTTATTGACCAATGGTTGCAATAAACTTTGCAAATCGCATTGAAATCGCCGTCTAGCTAAGTATCAGTCTTACTTGAACTACAAAATCATTGAAACTCCAAGGAATGTTAGCTCACGTTATACTGGGTTTTCCAATTTTATAATTTTTACAACAACTCAAAAGCTATTAGACCTAGAATCAAAATAAAAACGGTTTTGGAATGTCTAAACAAAACCCTATCATATGACACCCCACTTGATATTTTTGTACGACTTTGGTTTAAAAAATCTCGAAGAACAAACATACAAAGCATTTTTGTCCAGGTTGTCTAGGTCCAGGTTTCTATTCGGGGGAATAGAAAGAGACAGAGACTAATACGTTACAATGAAATATAGATGGCATTGTTCAGCAATTCAGCATTTGACCGCCCGTGTTTTTTGAAGTTATACGAATTCCAACTGACAGCGGGGGAAATAGAAAGAGACTAATACGCTACAGTTAAAATATAATAGATGGCAGTGTTCATGCAACTTTTTACTTTTTATTTTGAAGTGAAAATTTAGTAAGTACTGCATATCGGTTAAGTACATAAAAATAAATACTAAATTAATTTCACATTAAACACAGAGCGAGAGTGAATGCGTGCCACTCGGAGTACAACTTCTTCTGCGCGTAGGGACTTCACGCACAGGTTTTCTTTTTTTATGAGCTAGCTAAGCAGTTGTCTGTTATAACACCTGATGGTAAGTGTAGCTACAGCCAAACGCGGACCAAACTTAGCTATAATCCACCTATTCACTCTTTTCTGAAAATTCCTAGGTTATAATAATACCTTTCAGGAAATACTGATGGTGGCAGAAAAAAATAGCAACTAGCAACCCTATTTGTGGAGTCGCGATTGTCGCGTCATACCGCGCTCTGGGAAATCATCGCGCGTCACAGCGCGGCGTACCGACGATTACTACCTACTGGGGGGCAATCGTTGTCTCATAAAAAACTGCCAGGTTCAAGCCTGGCAAGTTTTCTGGACTGTTTTCATACTGAGTCATAGGTATTCTGTGACTAAATAGTGACATTAGCGCGTTTCAGCGCGTTTTTTGCCGTCAAAAGCTTCTTGTTTTCGTATATCTGTGGCCACGTTGCTTGCTGGGCAGCGAAAGCAGTTCTGAGCGTGCGATCGGGGGGCTGTGCCTATAGTACGCTATTGTACAGAATTGTACCATTGTGTGTATCACACCTAAGCTATACATACACATACAAAAAAATCAATTTTGGACCTATCAAAGAAGCATAAAATGACTGTTTCGTAAAGATAGCAACTTTGGAACGAAACTTTATCTGTCATTTTTTATATATTTATTCTACCCTCATTTTCCCTATCATTCTCTACCTAAAACCTGTGGGTAGGAGTTAAAACCACCATTACGAATCTCAACGTTTTCACGGCCGGTCGCAAGAGTCGAGAGTTCTTACTTCTCCTCATCAAAACCCCGGAAAAATCGCATTTCGTATCAAGGAAAATCAGCGCCTTCCTGTAAGGCCATCCATCAGCGCCTTCCGCCAACATCAGCACATCATCGGTGTAGAAGAACCAAGTGGGAGCTCCCATCGCGTCATCATCATCCGACCGCGCAGAATCACAGGTATTCCTAACCCACTCCTTCTCTTTCTTTCCGCGCCAATGACGAAAAAAAACTTGAGAAGTGTCAAGGAATACCCGAATGGAACGAAGTTTCTTGAGGTGTTGTTTTCACCTAAATTAAAACAAAAACTTCCAACAATACCTACATTCATTTGTAGGTATTGTTGGAAAAAAAGAAAAAGTTGTGATTCCGCCTAGGATCGAACTGGCGGCCTGCGTGTAAAGCAGATGTGTTAACCACCACACCACGGAACTAGTTGAACTATGCGCGAAATTTTGTATCCACTGACACATTAATGTATTCGAATGACGTTGTCAAAGTTTGAAAAAAGTGTCGCGACAACTTTTGGTCTTAATTTTTTCCGTCTAGCCTCCTTTCGCAACGCGCGATAAGGAACTTCGTTTGAGTATCTGTGCAAAAATTACATGCACATAAAACCTTTTTGGACATTTTACACAACGCCCTCTAGTCCCAAACTTACAAAGTAAGTTTATTGGGAGCTAGATCGCTTATATTGTAATTATTTTTTTGTAAATACATAATTTATATAGTAACACCCAGTACAGCCTGCGTAGAACTTTAGTAAAATGGTAAAAATCATTTAAAAAATATAAATTGAACTTTTTGTACAAAATTTGCTGGTATACATTTTGATCAAACATATTTTGACTCTGTTTCGTCACTTTAGCCTGGAGCTAGTCCGCGACACAGACATCGAACACTGTTCACGAATTTCGACACGTCAAAATAAATGTTTTACTTTTTATTTTTATATTCAGCGAATTTCAGTTCTATAACATTTTATGGTTCAACACTTCTTACTTTCAGAATTCAAATATTTGTATTTTCTTGTTTAAAATAATTTGAATCGTCATTTTTTTTTAGTATTTAGGTTTGACGCACACTAGTCGCATCGTAAGTTTTTTAATTAAAAAAGTAAGTAGGTACCCTGTTCTTAAACTTTACTTAGTAACAATGTTTTTCAAAAACGTTGCGGGTTCGATTCCCGTTCGATTCTTATTTTTTGGATTCTTCTTTTTATAAACACCTTTGTGATCCTTAGTGCAAGAATAACACTTAAATACAGTTCAATTTTTTTTTCACATTTCATAAATTTATGATTATGTACATGAAAATTTGAATAAGTAATAATTCTTACTTAATTAAAATGATCTGTAAATCAAAACACGAGCCCTCAAATCACCAAATACGTTCTCTATTACAATAAAATTGAACACAATTACATTACAAACATAATAACGCTAAGCTAAAAATCATTCAGTTCACTCTACCCGCCAAATAGATATTTTAATGTACTCAAGATTTCTCTTCCAAACCAATTTCAACCATATCCTTCTGAATACAAGACACACATTTGCATCAATAAAATCTTCATGTAAAGTCTTGTCTTTCTAGACTAATTTGAACTCTACGCCTTAGTTGTTAAGGCACAAGTTCTGAGAAAGTAATTCCGCTACAATCATAGAAATCATTCGAATGCGAATGAAAAAGGTGTCAAAGATCGAATTTACGATTCATTATACTTAATCCGAACAGAAATGGGGGAGAGCTATATCCTATTACTTTCAACCTTAATATGTTTGATATAAAGTTGATATTAGTACCGAATGATAGAAGATTCATTTTAAAAAGTATACGCATGTAAGTGCCATTGTGACAGCAGATGGTTCTATCGTGTTCTAAATACAAAGTAAGTATTTCGTGAGTATTTTATATTGATTGGTTGTGGCTGTTGGCGAGTCGTGTGGATTAACTAATGGACATATTAGAAACGTTTTATGATTTTTTGATAAAAAAAAATGTAAAGGGAAGATTTTTTTATAATAATTTGTTTTATTGGAACGAAGTTCCTTATCGCGCGTTGCGAAAGGAGCCTAGACGGAAAAAATTAAGACCAAAAGTTGTTGCGACACTTTTTTCAAACTTTGACAACGTCATTCGAATAAATTGGTGGAGGAAGTTTTTTTTTTAATATCGTGTGCCTGTACGTTCTCAACCGAAACAAATGAATGTAGGTATTGTTGGAAGTTTTTGTTTTTAGGGTTCGTTAAGGTTCTTATAGAAAATACTAGCTGGTGCCCGCGGCTTTGCTCGCGTGCAACCTCTATCACTAAGGGGTATGAAAAATAGATGTTGGCCAATTCTCAGACCTACTCAATATGCGCACAAAATTTCATGAGAATCGGTCAAGCCGTTTCGGAGGAGTACGGGAACGAACATTGTGACACGAGAATTTTATTTAAATAGAAAAAAATATTATAAGAAAACAACACCTCAAGGAACTTCGTTCCATCCGGGTGTCCCTTGACACCTCTCAAGTTATTAATCGTAAACACCACTGAGACTAAGAGGTCTTAAGAAAGCAAACTACACAATGTCGCGGATGACGTGTTTTTTCAAGTTTAAAACACAAAGTACTGTTATAGGACCAATCTGGAAGCTGGACCATTTTAGATAAAAAAAAACTTGAGAGGTGTCAAGGGACACCCGGATGGAACGAAGTTCCTTGAGTTGTTGTTTTCTTACAGTAAATACACAGAAGCACCTAAATTAAAACAAAAACTTCCAACAATGCCGACATTCATTTGTTTCCTTCCTGCACCAATTTATTTGAATGACGTTGTCAAAGTTTGAAAAAAGTGTCGTTACAACTTTTGGTCTTATTTTTTACCGTCTAGCCCTCTTTCGCAACGCGCAATAAGGAACTTCGTTCCAAAAAAATTTTACAAATCGGTTTGTAAATGACTGAGTTCTGTCTGTGGTAACAAATATAACGGAATTGAGAGCCTTTTTAGAAGTCGGTATAAAAACAACCTTTATTTATTTATTTTTATAAAACTTACAGCTCTTAAACACACAATAGACAAACACTTAGAAACAGATTTATTTTTATGGTGTTCTAAATCATTAACCTAAGTTTTTTTTTTTCATATTATAACCACCTATTTTCTCTACAACTGTACCTTAGACTACCTCATAAAAGTCAGTAACATCAACAACAAAAATGCTTGATCATTATTTACTGTAAGCTCAATTGACATTTCTATCCACAAACAAAACTTAACCCTTATAATAATATGATCATAAAAAGCCCCCGATACACGCCGCAGCGGCAAATAAGAGGAACGAATTGAAAATATGTGTCGGACCCATTAGCTGGGACATAACTCGGTCCCGTGGGCTCTGGCCAGTGCCTAATGTACCATAGAGTAACACAGAGGGTGTGTACAGATATGACTATTCTTTTTTTTTTTTTTTTATTCTTAGATTTTATAAGGACTTTGTGTCGCTTAGCGACTATGTCAGCCCTGTTACGTGACAGTTTTTGAGACGCGTAAAGGTTAGGAATTGGAATTATTTTGAAATGAAAACTTCTGTAGCATCGTTGTGATTTGAAAGTCGATGAAACGAAAAAGCGATGAAAGAAAAAACCGACAGTTCGACCCCCACAAAACGCTTCGATAGCGCGTTCTAGGATCCGACCAAACTTAGCAGCGCCATCTAGTTGTGATTTTAGGCAACATTAGTATAAAACCTTTTATAACGAAATAAGTACTGCATATTGGTTAAGTACATATAAATAAATACTAAATTAATTTCACATTAAACACAGCGAGAGTGACTGCGAGTCACTCGAAGTATAACTTCTTCCGCGCGGAGGGACTCCACGCACTGGTTTTTTTTAAAGTTTCACTTCTACCACGTGTTAATGCACACATGTTTTTTTTAATATAATTAACTATTGTTAAAAAAATTATTTTTATTTTCTATTAGTAAAGTATTTTTTTCCCTGTATTAAGTAATTTCACTCAAATTTTTTTACCCATTCTTTTTTCTTAAATTCCAGGCAAAAAATGTGTCCAAAAACTGCATAATAACAATATGTAACAATATTTGTAAACTATACGTGAAAGGCGCTAAGCCCATTGCCCTCGATGCTAGACTACCTAAATTTTTCATTGAGCAAAAGTGGATTCGAACCTACGACCCACGATTAAACAGGCGGAGTTTCTCAGTGCTTTTTAGTTTTTATCTCAAATATCATCCATTTCACCAAATTATTCTTACAATAGACAATAGAGAAATCAAATTCTTTGTATAGTCTATGGCCGAACCCGCCCCAGTGTTTTCGGTTCGAGAGGGTCGAATTTCGCGCCATTTGGCCAACCGGTCGTGTAATAGCTCCGTTAGGCGGGATGCACACCGAACTGTAACCACTCAGTATGATTAGTTTTTTTTAACAAAATGCCATCCTATCTTCTTGCCTCTTTTTTGTATCTTCTTTCTTTCTTCTTCTTTTATATCTACTAGTGTAACGCGGACTTAACATTCAGGAGTCGTGCTCGGAACGCGGTCTTTATGCGCGCGCATGCGCGCGACACCAGCGCCCCCGCAAAAGAACTTCTCGGCTTGTCAGTTGAAGAAAAATTTGTAAAGCTAGAGGATTCGTTTTTATGAACCTAGTTGATAAAATAAAATAAATGATGTAATACAAGCATTACACTAGTTATTTATCTATGAAAACATCTATATATTTATTATCTCTTTTTAATTATTTTACTTTGCCTATGATTTATACTGATGTTAGGTACGTTTTGCCGCAATAGTTTCACGGCCGTGTGAACTGGATATAAATTACAAATTTTAATTTAATATTTGCAAATGCGTGAAGAAATGTAAAAATAATACATAGTTGTTCCAGTTAAAGTACAAGAATACAAACATAGAAATAAAAAAATAAATCGCGAACGTAAAATATTATTGCGCTCAGTGTGCCGATACCCTTACAATCTGTAATGTTTCTATTCAGCCAGTATTGTCTATTTGAATTCGAAATAAGCCTGTTCGAAATTCGAATTGAGATGTTTGTTTATGATTCAATGGTTTATGATTCGTCGACACTCTGCTAGCCAGAGTGGTGTCGTGTATCCGATTAGAGAGATTGGATTGGCTTTTTTGAATTTAGAATTTAACATTTTTAATTTCTAATTCTAAATTGCATGACGTGTGTTTTGTTTTTTCACTAGTACTTATGACGAGACGTCCCAAACCAATAAATACGGAAAGCCATTCCATAACTTTTTTTTTATAATTTGACCGAACAAGCGTCGTTTTTTTTTAATCAGGTTCTAAGTAAAATGCCGAAACATCAAAGTCAAATGTAACATACAGACCCCCTGGCTTACTGCGCAGTAATTACTCCGTTACCGATGGACATGACGCTTTGTTCATAATAATGTAGGGATGAAATTGGAGTAGAGTGGATGTAAAAATATCGATATCGTTTAGTTTTGATGGTCGATGATGATAAGAGATATTTTATTCTGATATCATCTTATGAGATTACTTAAAAAAATAGATAAAATGGCTAGAAAACATTTTAAGAAATGTTAGTATGTAAATGTTACCTAGTTGTGGTTTTTGTAATGCATTTAATGTTAGGGTAAGCCGGGGAATATTAATTCACGTTTATAATTTTTAATATGTAGTTTACAAAAAACTTATCAAAACTCAGTTTCCAAACACTTTTCCAAAGTCACCCTTTTCTTCAAACTTATATTTTTTTGATTATACTCATTGCTTTCTAATAAAATAAGTAAATAACTTATCTTCGGAAAAAAACTGAGTTTTTTCCAGAAAAAAAACTGAGTTTTTTCCAGAAAAAAACCACAAAAGACCAAAACAAACTAAAATGATCCAATAAAAAACACATTTCTCCAGAGACTGACCGTAATTGCCTAAAAATATTTTCACCACAATGCTTAAAAAGCACTCAACCACAAAGGCCAGAAGTTTAACAAAAAGATTGGCAAAACTGCACATGTGTGTCTCCCGGGACTTGGATGGGACTTTAGGGAGTAGCTACTTAATGATTATAAACACTAGTTAAATGATTGAATGGTGAGGGTGCAAATACAACTATACTTATGCGAGATTATATGAGACGCATTGTGTTTTTGATGAGGTCGTCTATTAGTAGATAACTTTCAAAAAAGGAGGTTCTCAATTCGGTTGTATTTTTGAAGTTATACTTCTAATGCGACTTCCAACTGACAGGCGTTATACGGGACATAGTCTCTGTCTCTACCCCTAACTCATAGATGGCAGTGTTCAGCATTTTTTGAAGTTATACTTACGACTTCAAAGTGACAGCGTTAAACAAAAGAAAAAGAGACAGTCGTAATTTCAACCAGCAGCAGCAGAGCTACTGTTGGCCGAACAGTGATACCGTTGGACTGCGGTCAGACCGACAACGGGAGCAAGTTCAAATCCAAACCGACATTATAGACCTTTTGCAACTTTTTACTTTTTATTTTGAAGTGAAAACTTAGTGCTTCATATTGGCACCGACAACGGGAGCAAGTTCAATTCAAATCCAAAGCGTCATTATAAATTTTTTGGAAATTTTTACTTTCTTATTTTGAAGTGAAAATTTTGTAAGTACTGCATATTGGTTAAGTACATAAAAATAAATACTAAATTAATTTCACATTAAACACAGAGCGAGAGTGAATGCGTGGCACTCGATATATAACTTCTTCCGCGCGTAGGGACAGCACGCACTGGTTTTTTTTTTTCAAAATTGGTTTAGCAGTTTGCGTTTTAAATAAGAATATAACTGAAAAAAAAACACGTCCGCCACGTACAAGACATTGCGTATTTTGCTTTCCTGTGACTTTTCTATACTGGTTAAGATCAATAGATCAATTTTAATGAACTGCCATCACCACCCTTTTCATCATCATTTGATGATGAAGGCGTATCAAATTGAAGTCGGTTTTAGGCGGATAAAATTTTCAAATTCAAATGACGAAGTTCTGAAGTAACATTTAAAAAACAACTGAAATGAGAACCCCCTTCTTTTTAAAAGTATATAAATAAATAAAATAAATATAAATATTCACGGACACTTAACACAACGCCTTCTAGTCCCAAACTAAGCAAAGCTTGTACTATGGGAACTAGATGGCTGATAAAATACATACATATTTTTTTTTTGTAAATACATACTTATAATACATAGTAACACCCAGACACAGAACAAACATCTATGTTTGCCACACATAAATGTTTGTTCTCGGTGGGGATCGAACTCACTACCCACAGCACGGAAGGCAGAGCTACTACCGACTGAGCCGTGACGCCTGTCAATGTCTTATGTGAACTATTGACATGACACGTACTTGTCTTGGACCATTTGTGGTTGTGGGAGCAATAGGCTCGTTTGTGGCAAGCCTTAACCACACAACCATGTTATCAAAATTAATTTATTAATCATACCAGGCGACACCAACAGCTACTAATATACCCCCATTAGGCACAGATTAAAAATCACTGCTTCTAACGGGGGTGGATAATTGCTAAATCATGTAACCCTACCCGCGCCGGGGGGTTGATGTGAGTATTATATTGGGGTTGTCAATTTGTTTGTTTGTTTGTACCCGAGGATGTGCTTGAGATGTTTGGTTAACGTTATTGGATTATTTTTGTACTATATTCCGCCCGCGACTTCTTTCGCGTCCCGTTGTATCCCGTTGATTTTCCGGGAAAAAAAGTAGCCTATGTGTTAATCCAGGTCACGGACAATATATATTCCAAGTTTCATCCAAATCGGATCAGTAGTTTTTACGTGAAAGAGTAACAAACATACATCCTCACCAACTTTCGCGTTTATAATATTAGTAGGATAGGATACAACCTGACAATTTGTTGATGGTTTTAAGTTCGAAAAACAACATAAATAGGTCAAAATCAAAATACGGCCTCTTAAGCAGGTATGATAAGATGAGTCACAATAATTAGTAAAATCCTAAAAGATCGTAGGTACACCGTTAATGTTCTTACGTACATAAAAGAAGGAATTGTAAACTAGTAAATAAATGTATGTCTATGTAAATGTAGCCAAGTAATAAAAAAAAGTTATAAAACTTAAGAGAAATTTTTCAGGTTATTTTTTTGATACTTTTTGGTACCTACCTATATTTTTTTAATATTTTTTTTAATTTTGGCTATAGTAGGTGCTAAATAACACCGCAATACAGGTCATTCACCCACCTTCAAAACGATGTCGCAAAATTCAATTTATGAATGGCTAATTCTGTCGCTTTCCATACAAACCTGTCGCTAAGACGGTAATCGCTCGAATCTCGCAGTACTGTTTGTTTACCATACATAAATTGAATTTTGCGACATCGTTTTGAAGGTGGGTGAATGACCTGTATTGCGGTGTTATTTGGCACCTACTATAGTCAATCATACTTTAGAGAGAAGTATTTTTACATCCTGTTAATTTATAAGTAATCTCATTATCTCTTTGAACAAATTAAAATATTAATAAAAAAAAATTGAACTCAAATGAAATTTAAATTTAAAAGAACTCATTTTATATTAAAAACTCTTTTGTTAAAAACAATAACTTGTTCCCTTTTCCCAGTTACCCGCAGCTTTGAAGTGATCATTAACTACCGAGGGCTCATGTTACCCGGCCTGACCCTAATTTGAGTAACGATGTGTGGATTATAATACTCGCCTATGACGAGACGATCTAATAAATAAATTAATCGATTTAAAAGAAATTAGAGGCTTTGCACACTCATTTAAAAAGACCGAATAAAAAAGTCGATAAAAAAAAATTTAGAGGCAAATTATAATAAAATAATTTACCGTTTTCTCTAATTTTTTTTAATAACAGGCTCATATCGACTATTTTTGACAAAATACTTTTTTAGACAAAAGTTAACCAACTTCAAAAAAGGAAGAGGTTCTCAATCCAGTTGTATGTTTGTAAAATGTTTGTTACCTTAAAACTCTGTCATTTATAAATATTTTTTTTATCTGAAAGGATATAAGTATAGGTACTTCTGAATTGATCGCAATTTTCTTTTATCAACATCTGTTCTGTGTTAACTGGAAAAAAATGTCATCCACGTACAAGACACGGCATGTTTTGCTTTCCTGTGAATTTTCGGTGGTGTTTACGATCAATAGAATAATTTCAATGAACTGCCATCATCATCTGATGATGAAGCCGGAACGTACAAGTTGGTTTTTCTAATTTTAATTTAGGTTCATGTAATGAAACGAGCCCAAAATCGTTATCACTGGCACAGATCATGTAATACGTCACTGGAAATCTATGAGGAGACTATGTTGTCCAATAGTGGAATTCTACAGCCTCATAATGATGATGATGAGGCCGTTTATAATATCCTGTGCACCGTTGATCTGTCCAAACAAATTATCACACCACAATAAATAACAATAAAATTGTCAAATCGGTAATTCGCAAATTACCGCCATCTGCTTCCATTTGACAGATCCCAAAGGGGTTTTGGCGCGGTTTTGCTGTCAAGCGGCCATTTTGAACCATAGACAAAATTTGCAATTTTACGCGCCATTGATTTCAGTCGTGTTAAATTAAGCGTTTACATCTTTTGTTTTTTTTTATAATGCAGTATTTTTGAGGTTTAACTGTTAACTAAATTAGCGGAATAAGTACGTTAAAGATTTTAATTTTAGGTCGTTATGTTACTACAAATGGCATAATAAACATGTAGCCAAAAACGCCATTAATTTTCATTGCTTTTTATCCAGTCTGTAGTCAAACGAGTCAAGCTTAAGTAAAGAAAAAAGTATATATTCATTCAAACCTGCCAGTACCTACTCGT
Source organism: Eulithis testata (assembly GCA_947507515.1). Taxonomy (NCBI): domain Eukaryota; kingdom Metazoa; phylum Arthropoda; class Insecta; order Lepidoptera; family Geometridae; genus Eulithis; species Eulithis testata. The sequence continues at coordinate 1,923,365 of OX382215.1, read as the reverse complement.
ACTTTACCAAACAAAAGTGTATTTATAAATTTCAAAAAAAGAAAAATATCAATATTTGTTTCACTGATTACTTCCTATTTAAAAAAAAAACAAGTACCACCACAGAGGTTTCACTGTCTTCACTTCAGTTCTAATTTTAAAAACCAGTAGCCGAGCCGCTTACCTCCTTTAAATATTATTTGAAATGAGGCACAATGCAGACGGTCTATACCGGCATCGATGCGTGAAGTATGCGAACTCTACACAAAAGAGCTAATAACTCGTGTGAAGCACCCTTAACGCACTCCCGAGCGATGGTCTAAAGCATAAGAGGTAGCGTTTTGGTAAAATGTATTTATTTCAACTCAATTCATTAAAAAAACAAAAAAAAGACATTTTGAAAATAATTTGCATACAAAAGACTTCAACGCGCTCGATAAAGTTTTAAATTTTAAACGAATGTCGTTAGTTATTAACTACAAACTAACTGTAGTTACTAATTTATATTAATTATTATTCTATACATATTATTATAATACGATCAGAAAGACTGTTAGGCAATGCGCTTAACATTAAGTCTTCCTAGCACTACATGTTTGTGTGAAATTTTAAAATCAAATAATTCAATGATAAAAAATTAGACGAATTTCGTTTAATGAATTTAGAAATAGTAAATATGTCTGTAGATATTTTACTTAAAACAAAACTATAAATAAATATCATTTAAGTCAAAGATCAAAGAACGTTTTCGAAAAAAATTGTAATACCTACTGTATGTATTACAATTTATAATTATACTAGCTGTCGCCCGCGGCTTTGCTCGCGTGCAATCCTTATCACTAAGGGGTATAAAAATAGATGTTGGCCGATTCTCAGACCTACTCAATATGCCCACAAAATTTCATGAGAATCGGTCAAGCCGTTTCGGAAGAGTACGGGAACGAACATTGTGACACGAGAATTTTATATATAAGAAGATTAGTAACTAATATAATTATATCTTTTTAATATAACTAACCTCTCCCGCTTATAACTTAAGGCATCTAGTATTGTGGCGGTAGAAAAATATTATTTATCTATGGTCCAATCGGTAATTCCTTTGTCGGGGTATCTGTACCTTTTTTAGTGGCGTCTGTCTGGATTCTTAGGGTTCCGATGCTAAGTACAAAAATCCCTTTTTAGTTTCGTCATTATTAGCTAAGTGAGACCATAGTTTATGTATGTACTACATTGATTAACAGTGGTATATTAGGTGCCAAATAACACCGCAATACAGGTCATTCACCCACCTTCACCACGATGTCGCCAAATTCAATATGAATGGTAAACAAACATTACTGCGAGATTTGAGCGATTACCGTCTTAGCGACAGGTTTGTATGGAAAGCGACAGAATTAGCCATACATAAATTGAATTTTGCGACATCGTGGTGAAGGTGGGTGAATGACCTGTATCGTGATTTCTGCATGACTATTATCTCGTCCTCAGAGAGGTACGACGACTAAGAAGTGTCAAAAGTGTACATTATGGCGCGTTTTGTCGACACCATTAGGTACCACAGATAATGAAATAGTTCCTAAACTGGTACAAAATGCTTACATTTTGACAGAACGACATGACAAATATCTCGCGGTGCGCATCTTAGGCCTGCAGAACAAAATACATAAAAAAACATGTGTGCAATTCACACGTGGTAGAAGTGAAACCTTCAAAACGACTTTCAAATCACAACGATGCTAAAGAAGTTTTCACTTCAAAAAAGTTGCAAAATGTGGACGAGTTTGCTCGAGACTTAAACCCACGCACTACGAGCTAGTCTCGCGCGCGTTTTGTCGACACCATTAGGTACCACAGATAATGCAATAGTTCCTAAACTGGTGCAAAATGCTTACATTTTGACAGAAGTTCTGTCAAAATGTAAGCATTTTGTGCGCACCGCGAGATATTTGTCATGTCTTTCTGTGACAGAACGACATGACAAATATCTCGCGGTGCGCATCTTAGGCCCGCTGGTTGGTACTCATACAAAATGTGTAAAATTCGAATTAGGATAAAAAAAGAGGGTAATTATCTAACACTTTGATAATTAAACCAGTTCATTTGAAAAAGGAACAGAAGTCATTTAATCAACTAGTGATGTCCACATCAGAGGGCGTAATCCGTTTGTACAGACGATAACAAAAGAAGATTGCAGTAAACTTCAATAAAGAAAAATTATATGTAACTAAAAAGTAATTAAATTAAAAAAAATATTATGCCAAATGGTTCTTTTTTTTGTAAGATCGATTATTATTTTCATAGTTATTAGTTTTAAAAGTCCAGTGGTAACAGTGTACATGGTGTAGTTAATGTGTGTAGGGTATGTGTGTGCGTGTGTCATTATTATAAATAATATTTTTTATTGACAAAAATATTGCTTACATTAAAAAATATTTAAACCCGCCCGTTAAAAAACACGTCTTTTTAATCCACTTAAATTAACACATTAGTGGTCGTGATTTGAATGGTGACAGAACGCATGGTGACTTATTAGTGATAGAATAGTTAAAATAAAAAGCATGCGAAAAAATTAGAATTTGGAACTTCTGGTGGCGAGTGTACGTACGCCTCTGACTGACTTTTTGCCTCCCATTTGGCTACCATTTTTTAATTCTTTTGAAGCTCTCTGTATCGCGGATTTTTGTTAGTGATGTGCGCGTTTGAAATAATTTGCGTATCGATATGTCGATCAAAATAAAAACGCTTATGTCATATATATTTTTTCCATCTCCTTAAGAAACTAAAAAAAAGCTTTATTGACCACCTGTTTTAATATGGTTGGAAATACTCCAAATATACTAAGAGGTTTAAAAAACTAGAATCAATAAAAATATTAAAACTGATATTTTATTTACCCAATTTTTTTGACCGAAACTTTCGTCACAAATTTTAAGCTTCCAAAACTATCGATAAATCTTACTCCCATCCCTATAATCCGTACATTTCGTTCGTTCATATTCAATTTTTTCACCATTCGTTCCAATCCTTTGCCGAAACCGTACTTACGTACTTTTTAATTCGTTTTACAATGATAACTACGAGTGAAAGAACTGCTTTTTTATTCGTTGAATATTACTTTCAGTACGGCTTCCGAATTACGGCTATTTTCGTTGCTGATTTTTGATTTACACCGATGGCATGGCGTTATCAGATACTTCGAAGGGCTAAACTAAAACTGCAATGTATATCGCTAGTATAGTTGTATTGTAGTTATTGTTGTGCTTGTGTATGTTGTCAAAATAAATGTCGTTTTTTTGAAGTTATACTTCTAATGCGACTTCCAACAACGTTGCGTTATGCGGTTGACATAGTCTAATACGATAATACGCTACAAATGCTACAATCAAATATAGATGGCAGTGTTCAGCAATTCAGCCTTTGACCGCCCGTGTTTTTGAAGTTATACGAGTTCCAACTGACAGCGGGGGAAATAGAAAGAGACTAATACGCTACAATCAAAATATAATAGATGGCAGTGTTCATGCAACTTTTTACTTTTTATTTTGAAGTGATAATTTAGTACTGCATATTGGTTAAGTACATAAAAATTAATACTAAATTAATTTCACATTAATCACAGAGCGAGAGTGAATGCGTGGCACTCGAAGTATAACTTCTCCCGCGCGTAGGGACTGCACGCAAAGGTTTTCTTCTTTTTCTTTTTTTTAATGCATGATGACATGACAAACTTACTACTGATACTATTATCTATGATCTGTGCTACTGACAAGCGTAGAAACTTAACATTTGAAAAGTTTCTGAAACTAGAAAACAACGCCACATCTTAAAATGGCGTCATTGTCTGTGCATTTGGCGGACACAAAAAAAATTTTTTTCACAAGCACATTTGAAAAAAGTAAAAGGACAAGGTTCAAAACTGTCCATAAAAAACTCATGGATACCACCATCATCATCAACCTACATCGCTCCATGCTGGACGTTAGTATCGAACTTGGAATTATCAACGCGAGAATCAAATGCAAAACGCGTAAATATCAGTTATGCAGTCATTAGTCTGGGCCGCCATTTTACTACCGACGCGGAGTGCCCGTGACGTAACGAATGTCCGAACACACTCGGGTATCTTTGATTTTTTTTATGACCGATGTTCGTTCTGAAAGCTGAAATGTTTTTGCAAATAATTTAAGCACAGTTATATATTCAGCTATGCATAGATGACTCCGGGCACCTATGACAGGCGTCATGGCTCAGTCGGTAGTAGCTCTGCCTTCCGTGCTGTGGGTCGTGGGTTCGATCCCCACCGAGAACAAACATTTTTGTGGCAAACATAAATGTTTGTTCTGTGTCTGAGTGTTTCTATGTATTATAAGTATGTATTTACAAAAAAAAAATCTATCAGCCATCTAGTTTCCATCGTACAAGCTTTGCTTAGTTTGGGACTAGAAGACGTTGTGTTAAGTGTCCGTGAATATTTATTTATTTATGAAATAAACAAGCATGTTTAACGATAAGGAAGATAATATGACGAAGTGATTTATATTTTTTTTTTATTTTTTTTAGGGAATTTATGCATTGTTTCAATTTAACGTACCTATACGAGTATTTTTCCAACTTATAAATAGAAGCTGAACAGTTCTTTAAGCCATTTGACCAGCATTCACAGCGCTTACATCGCTTACTTTTGACATTTCCAAGTGTACCTACTACCAATGTATCTTACGGAAAAATAAATGAATGAATTATGAATTCGAGATTCGCGTCGGTATGTAACGGACACTCAAAAATTTTATTTTTACCATAGCATCCTAAGTGTCGGTTGTAAAACCAAACCCTTTTTAAGATTCTGTTTCGTTAAAACTGCCTAAAACGCACCCTTCAAATTACCCCTTATCTCGATTAGTATTTGAATAAATATACAATTACTAAAACCGTGTTTTGACCGGCCAATGTGCGTTAGATTAATGCAACTATAACTCGAGATAATCTTCTGATCGTTACGATGACCGCACATCAATTTGGTGAATCTTGTACTGTCATTGTTATGAATAAATGTCAGTGTGTGTGACAAACGGTCAGGGTTCAAGTTCTGTCATTTGTGGAAACAACCTTAAAGGCGATATCAGACGGTTCACTTTTCGTTCATTTTTGTCTTTCATTCGGCATCTTTCACTCGAAATGATTCGTCTGAACCCCAAATGAAACAAGAGTGCCGAATAAATTCATTAATGAACCGATCCAACAATGTTGGATATTTTCATTCGCATCTTTCACTCCCACTCCGAATGAATGAAAAATGAACAATCTGAACACAGTGAGAATGTTCACTCGCATTCCGCCATTTTGTTTCGAGCTCGGTAGCAGACGCACGTCCCGTTGCGTCACGGAAAATTGGCAGCAAAATGACATATGAACGTTCTTTTCTTTGTCATTCGCAGTAAGTCGTGTGAACATGGAATGAAAGAAAAATGAAGCATTCATTCGTGTGGATGTTCACTCGAGTGAACCGTCTGATATCACCTTAAGTCTTCATTGATTCTCATAATATTTTAACGGCCATATGCTTATTTTTTCCTACCCTCTATCCCGTTTGTGACACTAGAGTAAACAGACACTTGCAGAATTGTAGCAACAAGTTGCAAAAGCCATAAACCAAGAAGTTGAAGTGGATTCGCGTTTTGACATTTCTTGAAACAACACGTACTAGCAATAATACTTAGGTCTTAGCATAGTGCGAGCCATTGGAATAAATGTGTGTAAAGTGGTTTCTCTGAATGTAAAATTTCGTTATCAAGTTTTAAAGTGAAAATCCACCATTTTGACTTGGCTTGACTTATTGAAGTTATACTTCTAATGCGACTTCCAACAACGTTGCGTTATGCGGTTGACATAGTCTAATACGCTAATACGCTACAAATGCTACAATCAAATATAGATGGCAGTGTTCAGCAATTCAGCATTTGACCGCCCGTGTTTTTGAAGTTATACGAGTTCCAACTGACAGCGGGGGGAATAGAAAGAGACTATAATACGCTACAATCCAAATATAATAGATGGCAGTGTTCATGCAACTTTTTATTTTGAAGTGAAAATTTAGTACTGCATATTGGTTAAGTACAAAGTCAAAGTCAAAGTCAAAGTCAAAGTAAATTTATTGCATAAATACATGTTAATAAGATGTCAGTTAATTAAATAGACAGTATCAATGTATTTTGCTTACCACTAGGCGTGCAATTTTGAAATTATACAAAAAAATATATTAAAAATGTCATTGGAAAAATAGGAAAAATTTATAAAAATAAAAATAGGATAAGAAAATAATAAAGAAAAATATAAGAAAAATGGGAATTGAATGAAAACAATAACTGGGTAGGTTCACTGTTTGAGAAAATTTTTATCGTTATTAAATTCGTCTAAAGTATAATATGCTTTATTCAACAATGCTGTTTTCAGCTTCCTTTGAAACATCGAACATGGCAGTTCTCTGAGTGATTGTGGAAGTTTATTGTACAGGATAGGAGCCATACAGAAGACACTCCCGCGCATAAATCCTGTCTTAGAGTTGCGGATACAGACTCTACTTGTATCTCGTCTATTTCGATCTACGACATTACACAAACGACAAAACAGATCGGGGTTGCTTTTTACAAACATAGCCGTTTCGAAGATATACAGTGAGGGAATTGTCAAGATGTTATGCTTATTGAAGTAGGGTTTGCAAGAGTCTGTAACCTTGAGATAAAACATTGCTCGTATACATCTTTTTTGGTATTTAAATACTATTTTAGCGTTAGTTGAATTTCCCCAAAATATCAGTCCATATCTGACTTGTGAAGCAATTAGGCCATGGTATGTCAGAAGTACTGTTTCCACATTCACAACTGAAGACAATTTATGAAGCATATAAACCATGCTATTTATTTTCTTACACAGGTTCTCTAGATGTGGTTTCCAGTTTAATTTTTTGTCAATGATTAATCCTAAGAATTTTGAAGTATTGACATTCTCTATTGTATTATTGTTATATTGTATGTCAAAATCTTGTGATGCAGCTGTATCGCGTTGTCGAAAGTGAATAATTTTAGTTTTATTTAAATTAATCTGTAAATTGTTATTATCTAACCATGATATAATCGATGTCAAAGCTAAATTAATATCATATTTGTATCTGTCAATATTATTACATGTTATGGTCACCGTACTGTCGTCAGCAAAGAGCGACATGGGCTGAATCGTTGCTTTAGGAAGGTCGTTTATGTATATTATGAAAAGTAGAACATAAAAATAAATACCAAATTAATTTCACATTAAACACAGAGCGAGAGTGAATGCGTGGCACTCGAAGTATAACTTCTTCCGCGCGTAGGGACTGCACGCACAGGTTTTTTTTATTTTGAAATATTCCCTTCCGCACCACTAGTGGGATGACCCAGTGATACGAAATAAATTTTAACCATATAATACTTGAGGTCGTAGCATTAAGTTAAAGCCATTGGAGTATGTGTAATGTGTTTCCCTTATTTGATGAAATTCGTTTCTTAGTTTTGAAGCAAACATCTCTCAAACATCTACCATTTTGCTTTCAAAACAAATGAAAGTCGATTTGACGAATTGAGTGACTACTTTTCGACAAAACACAGTCACAGCAGATGTCACAAATAAAAAAAAACTAAAATATAGGTGACAATTATCAGTACTATCACCCTAATTCGTATTCTATGTTTAATTGCCGCGTTAATGCGAGTAACAAATTAATGGGTTTTTTTCAAATGCAGAGTCCGTAACGATAATCCAACTGATGTTCCATTTTTAAAATAAAATGTCTGTTACAATTTGAAGTATTTTTCAAAAGAGAGCTTTTTTGATTAAATCAATACCTATGTAACTGGGCATACAAATTACCCTAAAAATTGGGAAATAGTTTCAGAGGTGCAACATTGCATATTAGTGTTACGGCGTTTCATATGAGGAGAACATGGTAGGATATGTGTCCTCCTACGAAAAGGGAAGATCTTCCACGCCGAGCGACCTTTGGCTCGGGGTCCAAGGACCGATGGATGGTATTCGGTAGTATTACTTATGTTCAAACTCCGTGATAACTTCGTTTGCGCGATCTAGGATATTTCTCATGTTAGTTCTTATGTAGCGAGATAGATGGCGCTACATCACTCCCTTTCCAGACCGGAGGTCGATCCGTTGTTGGTAGCAGCGTCGATGAAAGCCAAGTTGTGCCAGCGTTGCTCATTGTCTACGGTGAGTCGAGACGTGGTGAGCAGATGCGATGCGAAGCGTTCATTGTCTACAGTGAGTTGAGACGGAACGAGATGCGCTTGTTGTCTACGGTGAGTCGAGACGAAGCGGTGCGGTGGCGTTGCTGTTGGCGTGAATCTGGCGGGTCTGCGGTGAGTCGAGACAGGTGCTGGGATTCATGTGCTGGATGTAGCAACGATGAGGAGATGTCGCGATAGCCTGCAGGTCCAGGAAGCTGACTGTTGCGGCTGCGATGGAACTGCGGAGGCTGCTGGCTGATGATTGCTGCTGCTGCTGCATGGCTGATAGAAGCTGGGAGGATGAGAGAAAGTAGATAGATGATGATCCGGCTAGATCGGCTTGATGGTTGAAGAAGGTTGTGCGTGTTCAGGAAACTCCAGTCGTCAGGCTTCGGCAGCTGTTCCGTAGTGGTTGACGGCTGGATCACGTCGGCTGGTCACCAATGAGGAGAACATGGTAGGATAGATGTCCTCCTACGAAAAGGGAAGATCTTCCACGCCGAGCGACCTTTGGCTCGGGGTCCGAGGACCGATGGATGGTATTCGGTAGTATTACTTATGTTCAAACTCCGTGATAACTTCGTTTGCGCGATCTAGGATATTTCTCATGTTAGTTCTTATGTAGCGAGATAGATGGCGCTACACATATGATTTAATAAAAAAAATTGAAAGACTTTAACCCCTTGTAATTATTTTAATAAAGTTAAAAAAAAAAATTAAACTATTTTTAGACTGAATCTTTACTAAAGATTTAATAATAAAAAAAATAAGATGTGATGTGTAAACTATGAAAGCGGAATCTGGTGAAACGGATGTAAACTAAATTAAAAGTACTTTTATGCGCAGGTTTCGCGCATTAATTTTTTTTTATTATTATCTACGTAAAAGAAGTAATTATATTCAGTGATTTTATACCATTAAAAATGTTGAAATGTGCCAGCGACAAGTTCTTTGACGGTTCTTCAGCGTCTTAATATTGATTTAATGGGAAAATAATTTACCCATGGTATTGGTGTCTCTATTAATAGGTACGCTTTTGATCTACGGTTTGCACAATCACCTTTACAATCAATACTGTCTAAGCAAAATAACGTCTATTCCATACATTTCAAGGTCTAAAGTAGCATAGCACTATTGAAATTACTATCATTTCAAATCTATGTAACTCGACCCGTCTGTATTTACCTATTCATTTAAAAAAGGAACTTAACGCCCAAATCGACGCTTTAATACTGAACAAAAAGAAAATAAACTGCTTTGTATAATTCGACAAAGTTTTTATTGTCAGTTGCTATATTATAGTAAACTGTAATATGTTGGCTATAAAGCTCAAAATGAATACAAAAGTTTTCAACACACTGGCCAAAAATGCAAACAATAAAAAAAAAGCTCCCTACTTTTTTAAACTTGTAATTCGTAGTTTCAAATTGCGAATGCGGCATTCTTATTTCAAAATATCAGCGAGGTGTCATTGAAAACTCCCCTTGGTGTACAGGGGTTGAGAACTTTATAGACATCTAAGATCATGACTTTTTATTTTGAATTCAATTATGAAATATTTTTTTTACAAGCCAAAAGTCTTACAAGATCATTTCATTCATTTCAATTTTACAATTTTACGTACTACGAGTACACAATTAATATAATTAAGTAAATTATAATGTAGTAAATATATTTTTGTACTTTAGTTTTATTTCATTTATATAGCACTTTTACACAATAAATAAATATCCATAATAACATTTCCAAAGATAAAATATACGGTCGTCAAGGCAAAAGCACAAATCCATTCTTTCAAAATTTAAACATCTGATGAATAGCATTAAAAACATTAAACAGGCGATAAATGGTTAATAAACCACCGTCCTAAATGTAAACAAAACTTCATTTGTCAATTCACACAGCCAAAATGCAATCAATTACGCGAACTGAATAATTGAATACGAATTATTCGCACAAACAGAATAACCAATACTGTGTTGTTTTGACAAACGTGGCGCCGTGGAATCAATGTTTATGGATGTAAACTCGATTAAATAAGTAAACACAGTTAAATAGTAAAGATTAAGGAATTCAATAAATATTATTCCATTTTTCCATTCATATAGCATAGTGTTACGATAAAATAAAATAAATCAAAACATTGTCATTGCATTATTTAATTAATGTATAAAACATAAAAAAAAAATTAGTAACTAAACTAAAACTAATAAGTTTACACAATTTTTTTTGTTATTTTGTTTATAACCAAGTAAACTAAAATAAAAGTTTTTTTTTATATAACCAAGTAATAATCATACGTGACAATATTCATAAGTTTCATCCTCCTGTACCATCCTGCGTCGAAAAACTTTGAAATTGGAATCGAATGTTTTTAAATTCAAACGTCAATGGGACTTGAATTTGTCACTTAACACCTCAGATTTCAAAACGTTAATCTTTCAAAAGCACAATAGAATCATTGACAACCTTATTGTATAGGTGTTTAAGTTCACAATGCTATTTAAAGCTGGATGTCGAAGTTTTTGTAAAATGATTTGAGTTTTATCGATTTTGAATCGATACTAAATCTGATTTAGTCATATCTGGAACTTTTTAAAATGTTTACAAGTTGTTTTTTTTAACTATAAAATGAGGCTTAAAATGTGAAATAACTTCAAATAGACAGAGCTTAGTTAAAAAAGATCTTTTTTTTCCTCTAGATTATTTAAATGAATAGAAAAAAATATTGTCTATGCATAGATGATTCGATAAGCTAATCGTATTAAGCAACCTTAACAAGCCGTGTGCCACGCATCGTGTATAAGTCGCCTAATTTATTACCTAATTACATGTTATATCTGTCTTCCGTCCGTTCGTCTGTCTTTAGACTTCCACGATAGTACAAGCAGAGCGTGGAGCGGAAATTACAAAGGTACTAGCGGAACGGAAACCAACCTATTAAAATAATGATTACTTACTTGACTTGGTTAAGAGTGTGATGTTATCATTTTACATTTTTTTTTACTTGAATTTACCTATGAACTAAATTATTCCATAAAATAGCCATCTAAAAAATAACCAAACCTTAGGTAGGTTTGATTAGGTACCTATAAAATATGCTTACATACTACTCGTATATCTAGTATTAGTTTAAATTTGTAAAATTCAAGAAATAAAAAAAAAAGTAGTGCGTGCAGTCCCTCGGAAGAAGTTATACTTCAAGTGCCACGCATTCACTCTCGCTCTGTGTTTAACGTGAAAATAATTTAGTATTTATTTTTATGTATTTAACCAATATGCAGTACTTATTTAGTTAGAAAAGGTTCTATGCTCCTGTTGCCTAAATCAGAACTAGATGGCGCTGCTAAGTTCGGTCGGATCTTAGAAGGCGCTATCGAAGTGTTTTGCGTTTTGTGGGGGTCTCCGTATGTGATCACTCTCGCTAGTCTCTGTCTCTTTCTATTCGGGGGAATAAAAAGAGACGCTTCCCGTTTAACGCAACCTTGTTGGAAGTCGCATTAGAAGTATAATTTCAATAAAATATTAGCCTGCAATGTTTGTACGTACCTACCTATTAGGTTTCTTTATTTACGTTCTGTAACACAGATTTTTTATAGTACCTACCTACCCATTAGCTACGTCATACCCTATTTACACACCCATAAGTGCAGTGGCAAGTTCTGTATAGTCGTAGAATGTAGAGTTCACATAAATAGTATTCCCTCTAATAACGCTACTCGCTCATCTTATCGCTCTGCTTATTAACATAGTCAAACCTAACCTAATTTTATGCAAACTATATTCAAAAGCCAACCAAAACATCGTTGTACACAAATTAAATTGTTTTACGAATATTTAATTGTTTTTATTTGTGGTGTGGGGATTTTACTATGTAGATACTTTACTTATGTCTGATTAAAATGATAAGCCAAGCGGTCTAACGGATTGGATAGAATCGAGACTAGCTCGTAGTGCGTGGGTTTAAGTCTCGAGCAAACTCGTCCACATTTTGCAACTTTTTTGAAGTGAAAACTTCTTTAGCATCGTTGTGATTTGAAAGTCGTTTTGAAGGTTTCACTTCTACCACGTGTGAATTACACACATGTTTTTTTTATGTATTTTGTTCCTGCAAGCCTAGCATGCGCACCGCGAGATATTTGTCAAGTCGTTCTGTCAAAATGTAAACATTTTGTACCAGTTTAGGAACTATTGCATTATCTGTGGTACCTAATGGTGTCGACAAAACGCGCCATAATGTACACTTTTGACAGTTCTTAGTCGTCGTACGTCGTCTCTGAGGACGAGATAATAGTCATGCAGAAATGCCAAAAGTTGAAAATCCAAAGGCGCGTTTTGTCGACAACATTACCACAGATAATGCAATAGTTTAAAACCTGGTGCAAAATGTTTACATTTTGACAGAACGACATGACAAATATCTCGCGTGCGCATGCAAGGCCTGCTGGCGCTGGAGGCTTGTCCTTTTGCGAAGTCTTTTTTTGTTTTCTGAATATTTTTTGACACTTACGAGCATGTCACTTGTATACACATTCCACTTTGTTTTGTAGGTTACTTTATATGTTTTTAGTGTTACCCGTTTATCCCAGACTGGCGAAACTTTCGAACTAGACTCGTGCTTTCGAAATACGAACAATGTATGAAACGAGGGTCAAAATTTGAATCACGTTTCATACAAAACGAGATTTTCAGTGTGTAATTTTGGTAGAACGGGAGTCCCGCTTCTTCTTACGTAGGAACTACGTATTACATATTATTTTGTTTAGGTATCCGTTTTGGCGTTGACAACTACTTGAAAAAACTTATTTTGATAATATAATTCATACATAAAGTCTAACCCTAAACAGTAGGTATATCAGATGAGCACACAATATGGCGTGCTGATATTCCATAAATTACGAAATAATGCTTTTAATTCGACCTCGTGTTCCGTATTAATTACTAGCAGCGCCTCGCGGTTTCACCCGCGTAATTCCCGTTCCCGTGGGAATTCCGGGATAAAATATAGCCTATGTTCATCAGGGATAATGTAGGATTCTAATGGTAAAAGAATTTTTTTAATCGGTCCAGTAGTTTCGGAGCCTATTCAATTCATACAAACAAACAAACAAACAAAAAATCAAACCTTTCCTCTTTATAATATTTGTATAGAAAACTCCCGAATTTTGAATGTTTGCGCGTGCGGCCCCTTAAGGGGTCACCAATGTTAATTTTACACAAATAAAAAAAGTTACTTTATAAGATCGGTTTTCACATTTACTGCTCAAGTCCGGGCTCGAGCGTAGAATTTGACAGTTTTGTATGAGAATCTTTATTCAAATCTAGACTCGAGTCAAGGTTTATAGTTTTTAGTAAAGAAACTATTAAGTAGGTGCTCATAAAATATCAATGGTATAGAAGTAATTTGAGTGTGATGGTGATCCACCATTAATATTACATTCATTATGATTCGATCCAAAGTTGAGTAAAAATGGCGTATCCAGAGATGCGAGGCAAATGAGCTTTTTTGGCTTCTACTTAAATAATTCTTAGTTTTAACTCGTACTAATGTTTTGTGACTTTACCTTAGTTTAAATATTACAACGCCCTCTAGTTCCAAACTAAGCAAAACTTGTATATTATCATTCTACTTATGTTACCTACCTATTGAAAAAATCCTTAAAATGACTCCTTTTACGAGATGGCCTACCCTTATAGTCACAAATTTAGTGCGTATGCGCTCGCGCCCCAAAAACATTATCGAAGCTCGATCGCAAATTAATGATCTAACCGCGAGATAGCTCCTACCAGAATAAAGCTCCTGTCACTTTCAACTAAGTTTTACTAAAATGAGCCTTATTGACAATAACATAAGGTTCATTCTGTATTTAAAGAAAAAAGACAACAGCGTAAAGAAATTCATATGTAAGTAGTTTTATGAAGCAGAAATGTAATTTCTTTAGCATAAAGTTCAATTTCGATCGTAGAACACCACATAATAGATCGTTATACATTTTTTAAAATTAGAATTTGACGTTTCTTTTTTTTTACTATTTTTTATTCTGTGCTTATAATAACGGTATTTTGCTTGTATGTTTGTATTACAAATGGGGGTAGGTTAGAAAGATGTTAAATTGTGATGATCAAATTCTAAATTCTAACATATAATTATGATTCATAGTAGAACAGAATTGGACAACATATAACAGAAATTTCTGGTCAGACAACAGAATCGGGGGCGTTACTTGACTGCTATTCCAAATAACTACTCAAATATACGTAAGTATTTGCCTTTTGATCGCAAACACGACATTCGCTCGTTAGGACATTAATACCCCATCAGTTATGGTATCTATAGTTGCGTTGAAGTCATTAAACGCCCTTTATTTAGAAGATTAAGCTATTAATATATTTCATGAGTTTTTTTCAGTCCAAATTGCGAAATTTACGAAAATTCTTATCTCGGTAAATTCTTAAAAAATTTACTCCCTAAGTCATAAACAGACGCCTAGTATAGTAGCGTTTAAATCTGCCTCTATTAGCCTCTACATCGTTTATGAATTTGGGGGTCGTAAACTGACAGTGTTTTAAAACTGGGGGGGTAGTCAGAAGCTCATCCATAGTATTTTTGAAGTTATACTTCTAATGCGACTTCCAATAACGTTGCGTTACGGGATGACATAGTCTCAGTCTCTTTCTATTCCCCCCGAATAGAAAGAGACAGAGGCTAATACGCTACAAATGCTACAATCAAATATAGATGGCAGTGTTCAGCAATTCAGCACTTGATCGCCCGTGTTTTTGAAGTTATACGAGTTCCAACTGACAGCGGGGGGAATAGAAAGAGACTATAACACGCTACAATCAAAATATAATAGATGGCAGTGTTCATGCAGCTTTTTATTTTGCAGTGAAAATTTAGTACTGCATATTGGTTAAGTACATAAAAATAAATACCTACTTTATTAATTTCACATTAAACACAGAGCGAGAGTGAATGCGTGCCACTCGAAGTATAACTTCTTCCGCGCGGAGAGACTGCACGCACAGGTTTATTTGTCATTACAATAAACATTCAATCGTTTTTTAAAATGGAAGATTCTAAATGACTTTTGGAAATTGTCGCAAAGTCGTAAAAGTAACCTTAGTCATAGTACGAATAGGTTCTCTTGGGTTCAAAAAACACTGAAATATCAGAAATCAAAAATAAATTGTGCATCGAATCATTGAACCCTGTAAACCTGAGAAGACGGAAGAGCAAACAAAACTCATTTGCAAATTGGAATCAATCAAAGAAAAAAAAACAGCTGCACAGTCGCGCCCCACGCGTCGAATTCACTTCGATAATTAAGTGACAGTTGATAAAGAATCCTGCGGCAATCGGAGCGTGGCAACACTTGGACGCACGCGCGATCAAAGATAACACGCAAAAAGCCCTCCATTTTTAATTAAATTGAGATTCCGGGACTAACTTGATCTAATTCGAGATAGATGGCACTAGTGAAGCCGTCATGCGAAACTAAATCTTTAAGCTAAGGTTGATAGAGTACATTTTGCTAAAAGAAGATAAAAGGGGCTTCGAAATTCAAAAAATGTGTCATGCTAAGCTTACGGTCAGTTTTATTCAGCCAGTGACGTGCGATTCCACGAACGCAGGTAATTACAGGATTGTTGCGATAAACCAATGTAATCTCTATTACCGAACGATAAAACCCAAATTGCTTTATGATAATGGCGCCTTTCGTGATGGCGCGTCGTTTGCGCGGCAAAACGTTGTTACTTTTTTACGACGAGTAATAATCGAATTAATATCGCGAATCGCTTAATTAAATTGGTATATCCGTGAAAATGTTGTTTAATTTTGAATATTGATGATATTAAATAAATAAACATAGAAGGTTATTGAAATATTACCATTTTATTTTCCACAATTCTTATATATGATGGTTGGTACTTAGTAAAATGTCTCTGAAGCTTATCTACATTTTACGATATTTGTACAGCTAAACCTAAAATTGCTAAAGTTTTGATAATTAAAAAAATATATATTAAAAAAAAAGCTTATTTATTAAGTAAATTAGCTCATTTTATATTTATTTACTGCTTAAAAAGCTTCTGATTTGTATCCCCGTGTTCGCTAGACATCCCGACAATAAGAGGCACGTGACACTCTGGCAAACCCACAGAAAATAAGTAAATAATTAAAAAGGTAAAGAAAACAATCGTTGACTTCCGGTCAAAATAATGTCCTAACATTACACCTCCTCCCATCCAATTTAAAAGTTCATGCGTGCTCTTTTGGGCCATTTAATTCAAAATTACGTCCCGTTTGGGGTATCATATCAATTAATAGTCAGATACCGGATAATTTACGGGAAACGTCAGTTTTGACGAAATGGCGGGCTAATGGTCGGCTCGCTGTCACACGTGTTTGTTTTTAAACTTGTAATTATTCAAATTTCGAACGGCAGATGCGGTAGTAATCGGGTTTTGACAAAATTAATTTGTTTTTTTTTAGATAAATTAGATCGAGTTACATGGAGTTACCATTACCAAAAAAAAAGGGAAAAAAAATTATGTCATGTATGACATGTATTCTATCAGCCATCTAGTTTCCATCGTACAAGCTTTGCTTAGTGTGGGACTAGAAGGCGTTGTGTTAAGTGTCCGTGAATATTTATTATTTTATTATTACCATTATTTTTATGAAGTAAATGTATTGTTTTGTAAGACTAAGGCCGGAATACTGAAACGTCACTGAAATTTAAGCACCACTTGAAATTGCTCAGCCTCTGTTTGACATTACTCATTTGTTAGAAATGGCAATAATTTAAGTGGCGTTTGAGTATTCGGCCATAAGTAAGGCCCATAAGCGGAAGCAAAGATTTGAGTAGAGATTTTCATACAAAAATCTATGCTTAAATCCGTATCATTGCTTCAGTAATAAATGGGTATACGGGCCTAAATTCTTCCCCGCGGAAGTCAAGTTACCACAACAGGTAATCTGACTTCTGAAGTGTGTGATTTAGATTATTTAACCATTACTTACCACTAGCGACTGATTTTCAGGGCTCAAGAATAAATTTTTTGGACAGTTTTTTTTCGGTAACTCTCATTTGTTCTATAGAACTGTTACGTCTAGAACTGTTAAAACTTTTTTATCCCTAATATCTGGTAACTTCCATTTGGGTAGGACTATTGAAATGAAAACTAGCCCTAATGGGCTAGTTTCAATAGTCCTACCATGGAACTACAGGGATAAAAAAGTTTTAAAAACAGTCCTATAGAACAAAAGGGAGTTACCCTTTTTTTTTAATTATATAGCTAAGCGTTTGACTATAAAAATCGAGGTCGTGTTCTTTACCAAAATACGAATACCTACGCTACGTCTCGTCTGGTCTCGTCTCATCAGTGATCGGTGTATTTGTTCTATGGCTTCGAAGCCAGAAACAAAGCGACGCACATAACGACTTCAAACTTATAACAACTCTTCTTTTTTCGGGTGTTCAGAATGAACAGACGCTCCTACATTCCTATTTAATAGCATTCAACTCCACGGACCATTAACTTAACTAATTGTTCCTAGCATTATACCACCAATTAAAATAGTAGTTTACATTGTGCTTCGAAATTAATGTGGAAATTGATCCTACTGTTACCATTATTTTTTCTGTGTATCAATTTGTGTTGTCACGTTGGTAGAGTTTTTTTTTTTCTGACAATATCAAACAAGCAGAGGTTAGGCAAATCATAGTCAAAATGCTCATATTTAACACTAGCTACTCGCGACTTCGTACGCGTACGAATATTTTGACCAAAATATATGTTACCAGCATACGATGAACCTCGTAGCAAATGGCGGCTTTTGGTTTTTAGCTATTTCTAAGAATCCACTTTGATTTTAATAAAATATAACTTATGTTGGGCTTCTGAATGGTATAAGTTTTGAAATCGGTCCAGTAGTTAAGGCGTCACCCGCGAACAAACAAACAGACAAACTCGATTTTCGGAATCAGAATGGTTTATTTAGTAGATCTACATATTTGTCTATATCTTTAATTTTAGTTTTTGGCTTTTTTCAGTTTTATTGATCGAGTGAGCGAAGCGAACGAAATCTTGGTGACAACTTGGGCAAAAATGCTTTGCATGTTTGTATGTTTGTTCTTCGAGATCTATTGAACCGCTTATGCGATCTGCACAGAGTTTAGTAGGTATACGGATATTACTCTTAAGTTTTACTGGTTTGTTAAATGAAGTAAATCGGTCAAGGGGTCGTAAAGTTATGAGGGTCCAAAAAGAGTAAAAAAAAAGTCGTACAATAATATCAAGTGGGGTGTCATATGATAGGGTTTTGTTTAGACATTCCAAAACCGTTTTTATTTTGATTTTAGGTCTAATAGTTTTTGAGTTGTTGTAAAAATCATAAAATGGGAAAACCCAGTATAACGTGAGCTAACATTTCTTGAAGTTTCAATGATTTCGTAGTTCAAGTAAGACTGGTACATAGCTGGACGGCGATTTCGATACGATTTGCAAAGTTTATTGCGACCATTGGTCAATAACAATTGTTTGGGTTGTATTAACCTCCGACCATCACGAGATCTCAGTTCGGGGCGAATTACTCGTAATAGTATAGATAAAAATATAGATATTCTTCACTGTCTTAAAAATACACTAATACGTAACTACTACCCTTTCCGGAAGTGGCCGGCAGTCCCCGGAAGCGGTCCGGATGTGGCCGGTTACAACACCCGCGCGTGCCAGCGCTTACACGATTACCCTATTTTCTGGGTGCTTATTCTGATAAACATCGCATTGTTGACTTGTGACTTGTTGCTTGACGAATTAATTATATTAACTAAAAAACTAGTACTTAAATTATTTCGAGCGTTTTGAAATCACGATTGTAGTTCAAGCTAAGCTTTTATATTAGTTCGTCTTTTTTGTGGTAAATATTAGAGAATTTAGATTATTTTTACAAAATAAAATATCTCAGACCTCATTTGTATCTATTAGATAGGTACTCTATCCTATTTTTAACCGACTTCAAAAAAGGAGGAGGCTCTCAATTCAGTTGTTTTTTTTTTTGTTTGTTACCTCAGAACTCCGTCATTTATGAACCGATTTGAAAAATTCTTTTTTTATCTGAAAGGGTATGCTTCCAGGTTGGTCCCGAACTGCCATCGTCATCATCATTTGATGATGAAAGCGTATCAAATTGAAGTCGGTTTTTACAGTTTTTTAAACTTATAAATTATTATGTGAAAAGATAACCAATCTAGAGTCTAAACTAGTCTACAGCAATTGCATTATCACTCAGACCACATCCACCATACTTATAAAGTATCAAGGCAGTAGGCGTTGATAAAAATTAAACAAACCGTCATTTCCGTATTTTTTATTCCTCTTCATACGACAGCATAAAATATTACAATGCACTGACAAAGATTCAACTACTATCAATAAATAACATTAATATTTATAAATACAAGCATTATTATAGATATTTTAGCTAGCAATACTACAGATTTACGCTCAAACTTTAACCAAAAAAGACTTGACAAAAGGACAAGCCCCAGCGCCTGAACAAAATAAAAAAAACCGCTCAAACTGCTTAACCACATTCAATTCCTAATTTTAAAATTAGAAGACAACTTTTTTTTATGAAAATGATTTCCTAATTTTAAAATTAGAACATTTTACAGACGAAACAAAAACGCATGTCAAAAGAGTGGCCTATTTTGATATACAGCATGCCTCAAAATAAATGTGAGTAGTAAAGAAGAGGTCTGTGACTGAAAAATTGATAAGTTATAAGACTTATCAGTTATAAGTTATCAATTATCAGTTATTCAGTGAAAAAACTGTGGAACTTAATTTTGCGGAACTTTGTTAGTAGCAGCTGTTTATTTAAATCCAAAAAGTTTGAAAAGCTAATAATGTTGTTCATAAATATACGGTGTAAAAAGCCTTTCAAATTATTTATATAAAAAAAACACGTAAATCGTAGAAATTAAACCTATCTATATTACCAATAATTACAATGAATTTGTAGTTTTACTCTTAACAACAATGAATTAATTAATTACAATATTTAATTACGTATTATTTACAATTTGATCAGATTTGGTTAAGTTTAAAATTGTGTTTTGGGTGGTCAAAGTAATAACAATAGGGATGTGATAAAATGTTTGAAAAAAACTAAAAACCGTTACTATTAAATACCGTTATTTTCAACAGTTATTTATATTCGTTGACGTTAACTTATTCAGTTCTTCAACTTATTATTTACAACCATTAACTAGCTTTTAATCTAGAGAATTTTAATAAAATTTTATTATATATACAATATACAATGACACGACTTTTGTACGTTACATTTATTCTACGCTTTACAATAAATTAATCTAACATTTAAATTTTGAACGATTTGGCATTTGACACTCGATAATGACTAGTCTAGAGAGTTCAGAATTCGTCCGCTGCATTTGATCTGCAAGCAGCTTTAAGCGAGCACTACACTAAGCTCGAAAGCGGAGCGCGGGATGTGACGGGCGAGGCCGGCAGCGGCTGCATTTGCTGCGGCGCTTGAGGGGTAAAATACACGCCGGGTTCGTTCGAAAACTGCGGGTGCAATGGCAGAGGAGTGTGGGGCATTGAAGTCGGTCGCGACTCGTGGTACAAAATCGGTACGCGGACTAATCGCTGAGCTGCGTGCGCCATATTAGCTGCTTCCAACTCCGCTGCCAGCTGCCTCTTCCACTTATTACGTCGGTTCTGAAACCAGATCTTGACCTGCGTTTCTGTGAGATGCAAACTGGCGGCTAACCCCGCACGCTCAGAACTGCTCAAATACCGCTTCATATCAAAGGTGGACTCTAACTGGAAGACTTGCGAACGGGAGAAGACAGTTCTGGTTTTCTTCTTTCTTTTGCCTAGATTGGCATTGGGGTCTCGTTTTTCGTCCTTATCGAAGTCATCGCTTTCGTCCACGTCAGGGTCTGAATCCTGGGGGTCCTGTTGTTGTGGGTAGAGCGCAGGGTGCATGCGAGGGGAGCGGGGGGATGAGCGGGATGGGGATGGGGGAGTGGGTACTCGTGGGGGGCTTCTGGGACGTGGGGAGCCTCCAGCTGAACCCTCTTCATTGGTGGTAGAGTCTTCTGTAACAAAAGAGATTGGGTTAGTGGCGGGAAACAGTAGTTTTATGGCAGGTGAGATTTTATCACAATGGCCAAAAAGATTCGTATAAAAATTACCAAATATCAAATTCTAGTCATCCCTTTTCAATAATTTAAAAGAGATTATGACAAGAGCATAAAAATATAGAGTTTTGGAACGAAGTTCCTTATTGCGCGTTGCGAAAGGGGGCTAGACGGAAAAAATTAAGACCAAAAGTTGTCGCGACACTTTTTTCAAACTTTGACAACGTCATTCGAATAAATTGGTGCAGGAAGTTTTTTTTTAATATCGTGTGCCTGTACGTTCTCAACCGAAACAAATGAATGTAGGTATTGTTAAAAGTTTGTGTTTTTAGGGTTCGTAAGGTTCTTATAGAAAATATTATAAGAAATCAACACCTCAAGGAACTTCGTTCCATCCGGGTGTCCCTTGACACCTCTCAAGTTTTTTTTTTATAAAATATATCTGTATATCTGTTACATGCAATCAAATTAATATCAGTTATTCACAACCAATAACAGTTATTCTGCTTCTAATTTTTAATCACCAAATATTTCGTTCAAAAACCAAATCTGTGAAATTGCCCAACAAAGGCGTGGAGTATCCTTCGATTAGTATTTATACGGATTTATAATATCGTGTGTAATTGGATCCAAGGAAGCCGTACTAGGCCGCCGTGATTAGTAAGTTGACGAGTCAATAAAAATGCACTTTGTACTTTTACCCTTCATCCAATGTTGTGACATTTTAGCGTAGGTACTTCCAAACAAGTTTATTTCATGCTCAAAAAGTCACTATAGTAGATGCCAAATAACACCGCAATACAGGTCATTCACCCACCTTTACCACGATATCGCAAAATTCAATTGATGTATGGTAAACATACAGTACTAACGAGATTCGAGCGATACCGTCTTAGCGACAGGTTTGTATGGAAAGCGACAGAATTAGCCATACATAAATTGAATTTAGCGACATCGTGGTGAAGGTGGGTAAAGGACCTGTATTGCGGTGTTATTTGGCACCTACATAGCCACAAGCAACATTAACTTTGAAGTTTAGGTTTTTAATTGAACCAAGTTATCTAGAGGTTTATTGTACAGTGCAAAGAACATGTAGTAAGTATTTTAATGGCTAATAATTATTTGTACCTACTCAACTGATAACTTAATTTAATTAATGTTGATACCTGTTTAATAATTTATGTGTTTCTGGTAAATAAACAATTTATTATTATTATTAAATGCACAAACAGTGCGACGCCAACAACAAAAAAAAAAGGATTTTCCTTTTTTTCCAGCAGCGGCATGAGCTATGGGTTGAAAAACGGCCGATACAAAAGCTTATACATACTAGTGTAATTATACATAATCGTACAACATTCATGAACTATTTTGATAAAAAACGGTCTCTGTAGTATTGAAACAAATTTTGAGACGAAACAGTATAAGAAATATTAATGAAATTGAAGTTATTGTTTCGTCCCAGTAGGACGAGTCCGAAACTAGAATCACTGGAAACTAGAATAGGTAACTGTATAGATTAAGTCTTTCAATAAAGAAAAAAACCTGTGCGTGCAGTCCCTACGCACGGGAGAAGTTATACTTCGTGTGCCACGCATTCGCTCTCGCTCTGTGTTTAATGTGAAAATAATTTAGTATTTATTTTTATGTATTTACTTAACCAATATGCAGTACTAAATTTTCACTTCAAAATAAAGAGTAAAAAGTTGCATGAACACTGCCATCTATTATATTTTGATTGTAGCGTATTATAGTCTCTTTCTATTCCCCCCGCTGTCAGTTGGAACTCGTATAACTTCAAAAACACGGGCGTTCAAATGCTGAATTGCTGAACACTGCCATCTATATTTGATTGTACCATTTGCAGCGTATTAGCGTATTAGACTATGACATGTCAACCGCGTAACGCAACGTTGTTGGAAGTCGCATTAGATGTATAACTTCAATAAAAAAAAACGATTGTAAATATTGTATGTTTGGCTTTAATTAATAGGGACGAGCCTCAGGGTAACTGTCTGTGACAATGCCTAAATCACAAGACATAATTCTAAACAACGGTCGTCTGATGTAAACGAGCTTTACACCACTGTATCGATTTCAAAGCTCTTGTTATAGTGGTAGAGTATAGCGTGAACACAGCTCTACAGTCTCTACACAGACCTACGTCCAGCAGTAGACTGATATAGGTTGATAATGGTGATGATGAAGGTATCAACGAAAAGAGCGTTTAAAATTATTTGTAACCTTTCAACGCTTTTTAATACGATTACGCTGATTACAAATAGAATGTTAAAGTTACGCATATTATTTGGTCAGAGTCTGAAAAATAGGTGTTATAGATATTCTCAGAAACCTCAGATATTCTAATGCACTTAGTATATTTTTTTTGAGCCAATAAAAGCAAATATTAATAGTTTAAAAAGGAAGAGTTCACGTATATTTTCCCGAGTCCAACCTCTCTAATCCTACGAGTGACCTGGATGTCCTGTGTCGTGATTCCATTGATTTCCGAAGCCCTAATCCTCTGTTACCGCGCTTGCTGCTTACACAAACGCTTACTAGTTTAAGCTGTTTACGCAAATGTATGTTTAGTGACACTAACGGATTCAGAGGGGGGCTAGGATGCAAATCCCACCTTCCCTCCAAGCAAACCTTCCCCAAACCAAAACCCTGAATCCGCCGGTGTTTAGTAATTAGTTTAATGTGATTATGACGCGTCGTTGAGAATTGGGTGTCTCGTCACTGATGTGGAAAATATTAATTTGGTGTTTATGTTAAGTTGACAAAAAATAATCGTGTAACATTATCGTTGGTTGGGTAAGCATTTTATGAAAACTTACATTTTCAAAGAAGCCTACCATAAGTTATTTTATATTAAACCTCTACTTACAGTATAAACGAAACATCGTTGAACTTTCCTCGACGATTTCTATAATGCCAAAAAGTTTGTTACTTTTTCGTAACCTTTTTTGAAATATTATGTTATGTTTTAGCTATCTTTATAAAACCATTTCAGTTATAAAACATCGTCCTGTAGATAATTCCAATTCTTTTTTCAAATAACTTTCAAATTAAATAGAACGTTACCCACACTATAAAAAATAAATAAAAGGCCAAGCAAAGCAATCACACAAAACGGCGCGCCAAATAACCGCATTCGAAAATTAAAACGAGCGCGCGACATGTCTGCCCACACATAGCAACACTGCTTTTGAGAGCAAGCGAGAGTAAGCTGCGAGGGTGAAAGAGACAGATATACGTTTGATACTTCAGTGTTGCTATACGTTGGTAATTGTAGCGGGATGATGGAAAATAGACTTGCGGTGAGGAGTGATTCATATTTTGAAATGGCTCGCCCCATCATGACTTAGTTAACAGGGAGAGCTATAATACAAATTCATTTTTAGTTGCGGCTACATCACACAATTAGGATCCGGGTCAAGCTGAATTTGCATTATAATTTTGGCCCAGAGGTTTAACAGAGTTATAGAACTATTTTCTTATAATTTATCAATGAATTAGTATATTACTACTCATACTAATTTGATACCGAAGTATATATCAAAAACCCTTTGATTCTAAATTTTCGAAAATTTAGAAAACTCTATTTGTAGTAATTACGTAGTCCCTGTATTAAAATTTTACTTTACCGGGACCTACTTTACCTAGTCATATTAAATTCCGATTTGACCATAATTAGTCAAACGTTATTTTAAACGTTATTTTTGTAGTTATTTTAACTTATATCTTAGAAATAGAAATAGAAATTATTTATTTTACGCAAAAACACATACAAAGATACAATGAAATAAACATAAAATTATAAAGAAAGATGCGTAAAAAGGGTACTCGCTCAGCAAATGCTAAAGGTACACGGTGGCTCCTTTAGCGCTGGTTTTCAGGAGTGCCTAGAGTGAAGTGGCGTAGGTACAGCCTCTGCGTCTTATTCATCAACAGTTATTTAGATTATTCATTTAGATATTCACTGTACACAGTACCCCAACTCTAGTGTAAAAGCATTGCACGGTCGGTTTCGGCCGCGTGAAATGGCGTTGTCTTTGTTTCTGCGGAGGCTTTCCGAAATTAAAGTGGGGTTGCGATGTGATGACGATTAGTTGTTTGCTCGCTGTGTGCGGGAAGCCCTCTCTAGTTATGTTCAACAGTATGAAACGTGCGGTTTTGAGGTTAGTTCAACGTTCAACGTAAATTAACTATTAAAAACTCGATTTTAGACAAGTTGCAAGTGTTGATAAATTGAGTTATGATGAAAACAGTCCAAAAAATTATCATTTCCTTCTCTAACTCACAAATAATGGAGCAAAAAATTTGAAATTAGTACATAAGTGCAGCGGCCAGCATAAGAGGCAACGATGGACAAACGGGCAAAGTACTTTTTTCAAATAATACGCGGAAATTAAAACTAACTAGTACCTAGGCAAAACTTTTTATTTCAAAATACAATTACTTTTCAAAATCAATGTCGAACAACAAAGTTAAGAGTGTGCATTTGTATTTTTTTTTTTCAATAAACAGCTTTCTATTTGCAAGCGTTTTTGTAAATAAAACCTTTAATATGTTACCTCCTTGGTTGCCATGTTTCGGAGTAAATGATCGTTCCATTTTTAAATTACACAACAGATATGAGTTTACTATGTAATTTATTTGGCCGCTAAACACGACAGAAATGGATACAACTTTTGCCGGCCGCTGCTCGCATGTACACCATTTTCCATTTATCTCGAAGAAGGTTGTCAAAATAATTCTCAAATTTCCAAGCAGTCGCATGTAGAAAAAAAAGAATACTTGAACTTTACAAAAGAATTGTAGCATGCATCGTTTTTGAAAAACTTTTTCGGAAGCTTGGCCGGACTAGGTTTATCAGAGTGTGGGGGATCTTGCCGTGCCCTGTGAGGCGTCACACACTGAGATAATGATAATAATGAACTCAAAAAGGGTTACACACGCTAGCGAGAATTTGACTAGTAGTAGATATAATAACGAAGCGAACTCGAGCGGTATCGATTGATGCCTTAGCAGTGCTAAGTCCAACGTTACGAGTATTGTATAACATTTGATACCAGTTTATTACACCTTTGTGGTACTTGTAATAGTGTTTAACGTGATTTTTTTTCTTTTTTCTTTGACAGCTGTGAACAGGAATTTTGTGCTACCATAATTGAAGAAGAAGAAGATTTCTCTGACGAGAAAGTAGTACTGTTTTCAAACTGTTCTGATGCTTGGTAGATATATTCAAAAAATGCGTGGAGATTTAATTTAGTTTATTAGAAACTAGCGACCCGCTTCGGCTTCGCACGGGTGCAATGCAGTGATGATGATGATGTATTATACATATAAACCTTCCTCTTGAATCACTCTATCTATTAAAAAAACTGCATCAAAATCCGTTGTGTAGTTTTAAAGATCTAAGCATACATACATACAGACATTAGGACAGACGTGGGAAGCGACTTTGCTTTATACTATGTATAGTGATGTTTCATTGCTATAAAAACAAACGATTTCTATTGGTATTTCAGACGCATCCTTATGAAAGTAGCTTCGCTCTGGTAGAAAAGCACCCTAAGATAAGTATCTTCTTCTTTGTCGTATCACTCTTAGCAGAGTGGTCGTGGTCGTCATGTTGGAGCAGTGGCCCGTCTCACAATCTTCCGCCATTCCTCCCGAACCGCTGCTTTTCTGGCACATTCGTTCAGAGGAACATCAATTGCAGCCTTGACTTGGTCCGTCCATCTCATCTAAGATAAGTATACGTACAAGAAAAAGTAAGTATTAATGTTACCTCGAGGTGGCGAAGTCCTCTGCCAGTACCAAGGAGCTGGTACTAATCCACTGTATCGTCCGGCCAGCGCGCTCCATTGCGAGATTAGGCCCAGTCTGTAAGAAAATTATACTGTCAAGATATGTGAGCAAAATTATGTGTCTGTTTTTTGTTATTTTACAATTCTCATGACCTTTAATTTCACAGGAATATGGTTGAATTTGGTTATTTGCAAACAGGGGCATACAGGCAATCGTTGTCGCATAAAAACCAGCCAGGTTTAAACCCGACAAGTTTTCTAAACTGTTTTCACACAAAAACATAGGTATTCTGTGACTAAATAATGACATTAGCGCGTTTCAGCGCGTTCAGTTTCAGTAACCCACCAGAGCTTGTGATATGGGGGCTACTCGAACAAAAACAAGAATTCGTTGGTACCACCACAATGCGATAGTATCTAGGTAGTGCTGCTTGAAACTTAGAATAATATATTGTCCGTGACCTGGATTAACACATAGGCTATTTTTTATCCCGAAAAATCAACGGGATCCAACGGGACGCGAACGAAGTCGCGGGTGGAAGCTAGTAGCTAGTAGTTTGTATTGTATTCTACCTATTGACATATGAATTGCTTTATTTTTATTTTTTGTATTATTTTTATTTGACTTAATTCTTTTATTATTATTCCTTATTATTTAATTAATGTAATAGGTTATCCGTTTTAATTAAAGTAAAATAAATAAATAAATAAGACAATAATCTTTTCTGCTGTCAATATAAATATCCCAAGACATTTTAAAGTCTTCTAAATTCCATATTACTACCATCTCCCCCTGGAATCCCATAACTCAAGGTGTGCTTAAGACGCTAAAGCCTTCAAGCCTGCCCTTCAGATTCCCCCCTTGTTAAACAACGGTAGCGTAAAGCCAAAAATGACTGAGAAAATAGAAAATTCGAAAAAACCTCATTATTATGTCAAATTATGTTAGCACGCTGGTACACTATAAATCGTTTGCTTCAGTTTGTAGATATCTCAACTGCTTCATGTGTATTTTGTAAATATTGTGGATATTGTAAATACTGTATTAGTTGTAATTTTCATAAATAACTACTACGTTTCTATAAATGCTCTACAAAAATTAGTTTCAACACTCAACAATTTTCATTTTAATATCACACAACAACTCGCGCAGGACCGGAGAGACTGGCGTACTAAAGAGGAGATCTATACCCAGCAGTGGGTGCATACAGGCTAAATAGATAGATAGATAGTTTCAACACCCGCAGAACTAAATAATATCCTTTAGCTACATCACCTCAACTAACAATTGACAAAAGTAATGGATACCATGAAAAATCACCACTCTGAAACGTCTATTGTTGGGAA
This sequence comes from Eulithis testata, assembly GCA_947507515.1. Classification (NCBI taxonomy): domain Eukaryota; kingdom Metazoa; phylum Arthropoda; class Insecta; order Lepidoptera; family Geometridae; genus Eulithis; species Eulithis testata. Next base: position 1,894,772 of record OX382215.1, on the reverse strand, counting down.
TACAAGCTTTCTCACTTACCCGCCGATCGGCAGCGTATAAATATCGACGCGACAAAGAGGATTGCACTAGGTGCGCTCTTGGGACCTAAACTAGGGCTGAGGTAGACTTTTTTATCGACATATCGATAGTTTTTTATTTTTATATTTAAGCTAGGACTGGGGATGATTTTTATCGACATATCAATAAATTTTTATCGACATATAATTTTATAAGACATTATTTTGTATCGAAGTGCTACGATGCTACGGTTGTGTCTACGACGCTACGCCTACGCTCTACGCGAATGCTACGGCGTAGCAAGAATCGCCAATCATTATTTTTATTTTATTTATCATTAAAAAGTGATGCTTATTTTACTATAAATAACTTTAAAGTATTTCTCTGAACTTAAAAGCTGTGTTTTTAGAACCAACTGAAAAAATAAGCTGAGCCTAATTAAAAACAGATTTCTTATGAAATTGGCTGAATATGTACTTAATTACTTTGGCAATGGTGGCATCCATTTAAATTAGTGTTCAAGCTCAACGTTGCCTAACTTATTTTTTTAAACAAACATAACAAAACGATCAATAAAATAACATACATAACAAAAACGATCAATAAAAGATCATGACATAAAAACAATCGATATAAAAAATTAAATCATCGACAAGTCCCATCCCTACCAAGCTCATTTATTCCCATTTAGACGCAAGTTTTATTTTATCGATATTCTCTACAATAGCTATCGCGCGTTTATAGACTGTTTTTTTATTTAGAGAAAGCGTCTGATTCCTCACTAATAGTGATATAGGGTTAACTGCCGGGTTTTTTTATATTGTCGTAACATAAAAGGTGTTTATGGATTTTACTAGACGTTACTAAGGGTTCTAAATACCATGTGATCTGTGGGAATGTCTACCGTGCCTAGAGATTACAATCGTTTATTTAATCAAATCAAATCTTGATAAAATCTAAACGACAACTTCAGCTTTCTAATAAATCTTCAGATTAACGAAAAAAGCAACCCAATTTTCGTTTATAAACCCATTAACATCACTTTCATGATCCCCCGGGCGAGAAACTTGACTCCCAAAAACTCTTTTAACGAAAAAAGCACCGAAAAAGATCGATAAAGTATAAAAAGATTCCATATAACCAATTTGCATCGGCTAATCCGACGAACTTCGCGCAAATTCCATTACAGTGTTTGAAATCGGAACGGTGCCAGCCGCGGCGTGATTGGTCGGCTCACCGCGCTCTGATTGGCAGTCTCGGTAACCCCGCCTCCCCCGGGGGGTATAAAAATCGATGCGCGCCATCCGAGCTTTCTTTTTTCCACGACGCTTCGCCCGACACTTTTCACTTGTTAGTAATAATGGCATTTGTGCTTTCTTTTATGGTTTAAAGTGTTTAGTTGTATCCGTTGTCCGTGCAAGCGACGCGGGGCTCTTTTGTCACCGTAGATAGGGTATTCTACGTTTAAAAGCATGTCTTTTCTATTTTCTTGGTTGTGGATGACACTCGGGCGTGTTATGACTGCTTTTGAGGAGCTTATTATTTCCAACTCGAGCTATTTTTATCTTGAAACACGTTTTGTTATCTCGAAACGAAATCTCTTTACATTTTTCGCGCACCTACTATTAATATCTATACAACAGACTTTTTTATAAGATAATCCCCACTGGTGGGGATTTCTGGAATATATCATGTATTAAATGGTTTTTTTTTTATCAAATAAAAATAGATTTAAAGAGCAAAGCAAATAAAACCTTATAACAAAAAACAATAGAGCTTAATTCTAACATAAACTTTTCCTCAAACTCTACCCTCAAATCTGGCAAAGTTGTAAATCTTCCGAGTCAAAAACCACAAAATATTTAGGCAACATTCCTATAAGGGCCCTTCAACGTAAACCGATAAGTGAGTAAGTACCTATCCCCCAAGACGCTGTGAGTATGTACTCAAGTCAATAGGTAAGGCAGAGAGTGTGGTACAAGTTACTAGATATAGAGGATACGTGCCATTTGGATAAAGGAATATAATTCTACAAAAAAAAAAACAAATCAAATCAAAGAGTTTATTTGCAACTAGGTAATTAACATCACATAATTATTACCTACTTAGAGTAAGCATATATTGACCAAATAAATAAATACACAGTTGCAAACTGGTTTCAACTCAGCATAATTATGCAGGTTGTAATAACTTGCGCTGGTCTTCCGTTGAAGCCAATGAGGAGGTAAGTAAAAGTAATAACATAAGATAAGGATGAACGCGATTACTTAATGCCAACAAATGAAACAAACAACTATTAGAAAATGGAATTAGAAATCTTACAAGTAAGTACCTATATCTTAGAAGTAGGAATCTTAGAAAAAAACATTGAGTTTTTAATTATTCAAAATATATACTTGGACATTACACACAACGCTCTCTAGTTCCAAACTAAGCAAAGCTTGTACTGTAGGCTTGTATTAATTAATGTAAGTAGTTTAGGCGATTTTTTATAATATTAAATCACTAAATGTAATATTCAAAATAGCAACGCTCTAGAACTAGAGAATAAGGATGCAAAGGTTCAGCAAAAACATTATTGTGATCCAAAAGTTTCAAATTTTATGCAACAGTTTTCATCGCAAGTGAAAACCTTTATAATCCTACAAATTGAGCTTTAAGCAGGTTTCACTTTTTAACGTTACAACGTTTAAACGCTTATCAGCTTTTACGCTTTTCTTCTTTTCAGTTGGTCTCAAAATAATCCGCCATTTTGTCATCCCTTACACCTCAAGTAAAAGGCGCTAAATTATTTATATTTACGAGGGCAAGACCCGAGAAGGGCGTTTCGCTTATTTAGTATTATTAACTTTTCTTCAATAGAGCTCCTTTGATTTATTTTACGAAGCTTGGGGTAGGAAGGTAATTTGATGGGAGTTTGTCTTGTTTTGGATTTCTATGTAATTGACTTGGAACTTTGATGGATAAAATAGTTTCAATCAATATCACAAAACAATTTTTGAAATATAAATTTCAATGTGCTTAATTTTTGTTTTGGTTTTGACTGTTCCAATATTAATGCTATCATTTTTTTTACCGACGTGTAAAATAGAGTATAAATTCCGTTTTTGTTAGTTTTTTAATTATTTTAAATTGAATAAAAAAAAAAAGTTTGTAATTTTTTATTTCTTTATTTTAGAAGTATACTTGTAAAGTTTTTATACACATAATAATAATAATATAATCATAATTTATTTACCAGAAATAGGTTACAAGTTCTTATGCTATATTAAGTAGGTTCAACATATTCCACCAAACACATTGGCATGCAAGTTCAATAGGTAGGCAATAATATTGTACCTATAGCATCTTTTATATCGTAAGCCAAGTTAAACCACAGAATAAATAACACCTACAACTAACGTCAGTTACTTCTGTCTGTGTTGATCCTATGATGCTGTCTCTTATTTCTCCCCCAAGTTGATCCTATGATGCTGTTTCTTATTTACGATTCCATCCACCATAATCCATAACAGATGAGATGGGCGTTTGATACTATGAAGCTACATTGATCAAATTGTGACTCTACATTTTTTAACCGAACAAAAAACGGAAGGGTTGTTATAAGATTTACAGTGTTCAGAGTCTGTCAGTACCCTCGTAGTTACGAATTGAATGCAGCTTTTTGTATGAGAGCGGGTTGATTTCAGATGGTGCTTAGAAATGTTTGGTGAAAATTGGTGAAGCCGTTTCCAAGTTATGATGATGTTAAGAAAGGTCCCTGGCCAAAACTGTTATTCTAACTAAGTAGTAAGTAGGTAAAAATTTCAACATTCTGCGACCATTTTCGGAGAACTCTTTTTATCAATCACTTACTTTTCTTCATAATTACTAAGTAACAAAGGTCAAAAGAAACAAGCCAATTAGCTGAAAATAATAAGTAAAAAAACAAAAAAGCTTGAACCCCTCGGGCTAAACGAACACAATTAAGCATATTTTAAATTGTAATTACACCGATTAGACAGCTCAAGGAAATTACAAAGAAAAATAAACATTGAAAAGCGCGGCAAGAATGACAGATCGCTTACACTGGTAGAAAATGTCACTGTCACATTTTTTGTAAATAAAATAAGGAAAATGTGGATGAGTTTGTAAGCGCCCAGAGCTTTATCACTTTTTTTAATAAACTAAACAGATTAATGTAGCAATTATTTTTTATATTCATTATAAAGAAAAACGTACTCAGAAAGTTCCAATCTTGCGTCGATACCATGAAAGACAAGACAAAATATAAAAATGAATTTAAAAAAAAACACGGAGATTGAACCCAACTGACTGGGAACTAGATGGCTGGTAGATAGAATACATATTTTTTTTTGTAAATGCATACTTATTCATCATTTTTTTTTTTTTTTTAATAATAAAAAAAATTATTTATCATCATTAATTTACGTATTTTTTTTTTAATAATAAAAAAAAACTTCAAGCTGTTGTTCCAATTCGGAACTTTGTACTCAACTGTAACAACATAGACAAGACTATAAAAACTACTGTCTCTGTCCAAGATTTGTCAAATGCCAAATGAACGCAGTGACCACTGTTACACAAGATTCTACCCTCATTTACCCTTCGTTTACTACCCTGTCGACAGATAAAAAGACCGTTGAAGGGTTCCATGTACTACCCTGATTAGACGCCCAAATGACGGGGTATTACTGTGGATGCGTGTAAGGCTCTGTTTTTATTAGGCTTGGTTAGTTTTTCGTTGTGTAAATGTAGTTTCTTTTTTGTACAGGGAACTATTTGGATAAATTAACTGTAGCTACAAGTAAGTAGCATACATTTTCCCTAAATGAGAACCTAGCCCACTACTTATTTTATTGGGTGACATCAAAGGTGCCGATTCTTGAAACTCTAGTATTTGGTTATTAATATTTTAACATCGTTAGAGCTTTTTTTCGTTATAAAAAAGGTAAATTAAAAAAATATTCACGGACATTTTTCGTTAGAAAAGAGTAAACAAAAAAATATTCATGGATATTTCACACAACGACCTCTAGTCCTAAGCGAAGCAAAGCTTTGTACTATGGGAAGTAGATTTCTAAAAGAATATTATAGGTAATTTTTTTACGTAATGTTTGGTTGTTAGAAAACAGTAAAACTTTTTTTCACTTCCTATTATTTATGGCCCGCGACTTAATCATCCGAAAATGTGGCCCGCAACTTTCCAATGGTTACTCATACTCGTAGAAACTAGGTAGGTACTTGTTATTTCAGTAGATACATACATAAGTGATACCCGAGGCGCAAACTATTTGAAAACTCTCAACAAAATGATTAGAAGTTAAAGAAAACTAATAAAACTGAGGTTGAAAGGGAACTGGTATAAAGTGCAAACCAACTAGTTAAAATATCCGCTGAATATTCCCGCAAAGTTACTTTGTTAAACTAGGTTTAAAGCGATCGTGTGCCGCGTTTACATTAAGCGAGTGCTTTAAGCAAGTGCGAGTTGCTCGTTTGGCTAAATAAATGTTTCACAGACTTGTCTCAAGTTTGTGGGCTTATATTTTAGATGTTTGACAGGCGTTATGGCTCAGTCGGTAGTAGCTCTGCCTTCCGTGCTGTGGGTCGTGGGTTCGATCCCCACCGAGAACAAACATTTGTGTGTTGTAAACATAGATGTTTGTTCTGTGTCTGGGTGTTTCTATGTATTATAAGTATGTATTTACAAAAAAAAAACTATGTATGTATTCTATCAGCCATCTAGTTTCCATCGTACAAGCTTTGCTTAGTTTGGGACTAGAAGGCGTTGTGTTAAGTGTCCGTGAATATTTATTTATTTATTTATGTTACTATATTCTATCCTTACTAATATTATAAATGCGAAAGTAACTCTGTCTATCCGTCTCGCTTTCACGCCAAAACTACAGAACCGATTTGAATGAAATTTGGTACACTGATAGTTTAGAACCTAAGAAAGGACATAGGCTACTTTTTAATGCAAAAAAAGGGTTGTAAGGGGTTGAAAGACGGGGGTGAAAGTCGTATGGAAGTTACTACCAAACTTTTTTTTTACTACTAAACTTCTTCCAAAGAGAGAATACTGTGTCACCTAGTAGTTAATATAATGTAGTTGCTAATGTTTTAGATTCTTTATTTTAGTACGAAATCAAGATAAGTATACGAGGTTGTGAATTAAACAGATTAGAAATAGCGTGATTTAAAAAAAATATGTATGTTATTCAACTCTTTGCCGGCTATTGGTGTAAATTGCGCTTAAAGTAATAGTGCTTCTAACCTGTATTTCCTGTAAAACTGGATACTTACTAACATTGGTATAATTGCTTAGGACTATCTACCTTAGTTTAATTCAAGTCAGATTAGATTATATTTTTTCTGCAAAAGTGAAAACGCGAGTGGAAGACGTGCAGAATGTCTAAAATTATGAACCATGGCCAGTTTAGCTACTCGCCCGTGCAAATGCGTTTGCTTAGGTTAAGTTGGCCGGGTAATGACCGGCAACTAATCGATCCCAACATTACCCTGCGGCTGGAGTGCCGGTAAACGGCCGGCAACCGGGTGTAACTTAGGCCTGGTTCAGTAACTAAGTGGGTTAGGACTATTTTTTAATGAAGATTGAGTCACAAGTGATCGCAGAGGTCTTCTTTTACAGATTAGAATATAGTCTTATCTACTTAAATCAATGTGACAATCGTAAAAGTATCGTAATCGTAGCAAGATATACTGTGCGGTGTCGCTAGAACGTTCTGCCCCCATATCGTAAGCTCTGAACTGCTTTGCATAACGTCAAGCGACGTGGCTACAGATATACAAAAACAAGAAGCTTTTGACGGCAAAAAACGCGCTGAAACGCGCTAGTGTCACTATTTAGTGAATTCTTACGGATAATTTAGTGTGAAAACAGTTCAGAAAACCTGCCATTGCAGGCTTAAACCTGGGAGGTTTTTATGATATACCGATTGCCCGAAGTTATTATCCATTTTTCATTATCAAAATTATTTTCTCTGAGAGGGATTTCACAGTGGGGATTTTGGAATATACCGGGTCTACCATGGCTTATGCCTGTTTTACCGCACTATTCGTTGTTATAGCAAGTCGGTAAAACATAAAAGTGCATTATTTTTACCGAAACTTTGACCCATCTCCTACAAAGCATCAAAAAATAAGTTGAAACCCTTACCTAGATAGCATAGCATCGTTGGCATTCCCAAAATGGTTCGCAGCCAATGCGGCTTCTAGAACATTCGAGTCCCTTCTCGGTTCTGCTCTATTCAGAATCGAACTGATGGAGAAACTGGTGTACGGAGCACTGCCAGTAGCTTTTTCCTCCTTATCCTTCTTCAAGTCGTAAAACGGACTTTTCTGGTCATTTCGCTCGTAGTACGGACTTTTCTGGTCATTACGTTCGTAGTAGGGGCTTTTTTGGTCGTGTCTGGGCGAGGATGTGATGTCAGGACTGCTGGCACCGGAAACCACGTTGACTTCGATGTCGCGATCGTCCTGAGACGAGACGGGCGAGTCCATTTTGCAGCTAGTTCATTTCGGGGGTCTGGAATAAAAAAACTAAGTGTTATTATGCTTAAAAATAAACTAGTAGTTCGCCCCGAACTGAGATCTCGTGATAGTCGGAGGTTAATAAAACCCAAACAATTTTTATTGACCAATGGTTGCAATAAACTTTGCAAATCGCATCGAAATCGCCGTCTAGCTAAGTACCAGTCTTACTTGAACTACAAAATCATTGAAACTCCAAGAAATGGTAGCTCACGTTATACTGGATTATCCAATTTTATATTAATAACAACAACTCAAAAACTAATAGACCTAGAATCAAAATAAAAACGGTTTTAGAATGTCTAAACAAAACCCTATCATATGACATCCCACTTGATATTATTGTACGACTTTTTTTTCCTCCCTTTGGACCCTCATATCTTCACGACCCCTTCGACTGATTTACTTCATTTAACAAACCAGTAAAACTTAAGAGTACTATCCGTATACCTACCAAATTCTGTGAAGATCGGATAAGCGGTTCAAAAGATCACGACGAACAAACATACAAACATACAAAGCATTTTTGTCCAAGTTGTCACTAAGATTTCGTTCGCTTCGCTCACTCGATCAATAATATTTGTGTTAATGTCTGTAAAAAAAAAAGCATAGAGCCATAGCTTAAAATATAAGTATGTTTATTTACAAAACGAAATTACTTTTAATAAAGTATGTACAATATTTACACAATACACAACAACTAATCCAAATCAATATACCAATCGGAAGCGAATATCAATCAGTACCTGAGTTAGATTTGGTCGTATTAAAGGTCTTGGCCTTTGTCACTTTATCGTACTTTCTTATAAATTTCATGACCATTTGGGATTTCAATGATTCAGTCGCTCAACATTTTTTAACAGAAATTATTGAGCTGACGACGTCACTCGGTTTATTCAAAAATTATGCTCAACTTGGAGACTTTGTATAAAACAGATGTCTTTTTATAGTCTTTCATGTCTGTTGTCAAATATAAAAGAAAATACCCGAAAAACCCACAAAGATGATTGGATTATCTTCCCAGCCTCTAAGAATCACATCAAAACTAAAACACGATTACAGTGAAAACCTACACATTACTCTATAAATATCTCTATTACTTATTCAGGCAGACAATATGGCTCCACTCCACCCTCTATTAGCTGATACTAGAATAATACTATACTAGATAGATATGAAACTCTTTGTGATAACCTCCAAAAGCAGTACGAAGAATGTTTTATGAGAATAAGTAATGGAACAAGCAATGTACCTTTACGTAAAATAGTAACCTCTGTTTTGTGTAGATCCTGTCTATTTAAAGATTGCCTGCAAATTGCAAATTGCTTTTAGCAATAAGGCCTCACTTAAATAAAGATTTATTTATGTTTCTACCTCCTAAACTTGATTATGATGCTATTTTGATACTTATGTAGTGTACAGTAAAATATTATAATCTATCTAAGTACATTAAAAAAAACCTTGTCGTATTTGCTGTGTTTTATGATTCGTCCTTAGTTTTATGTCGAAAGGTCTGACAGTATAAAAGCAAGTCTCGGCTTCTACTAACACTCTAGTACAGCGTAGGCCTAACTCAATCGCACCCAACAGACTTAAACCCAATATCACATCACTCATTTATGACCAACAAACAAGACTTTGAACGCGATAATACTCATTTATGACATCAAAAACCGGAGAGAACTGATCATTTCAGTTTCACATCTACACATTATTTTCTATACCTATGCCTCAGGGACTCCCTAAATAAGGCTAAGAACAATAACGCACTCAAAGCCTCTCAATTATTAACGGCCAACGTCTTGAGGGGAGTTGTCTAGATATTAGACCCACTTACATTTAAAAGCTTTATTTTATAACTAGAAGTTCTGAAACTAAGATGGGATCAAAATATAATTTTATAAGTTTGTAAACGCTTATTTCGTTATAAGCAACATAATATTATTCTTGGACGTTTTTTCCAGTTTCTTTTTTCCTTCACTTTTTTCATAAAAATAAGCGAAGCAAAAAATAGTTTCGTATAAAATATCGATAAAAAAATCGATTTACGTACTTTTTTCTCAGTTGGCTGCTTTTATAATATTTCCAATTTGTTCGTAGCAGAAAACTATTATCATTGGTCATAAAACTCGGCAAATACTCGTAAAACACGTTGGAATTTATCACTTATCGGTCATCACATCACAACCGAACTATCCCGCAAAATGATGTTTTTGCGCCGCCCGCCGGCAAACATAAGTTCGAAATATACAAAACGCGTAGTCGCGTAGCCTTTCGAACCAAATCGATGTTCGATTGCCACTTCGTACATTAAATTGACGCATTGAAAATAACCATTGGATAAAATGTAATGGATGACTGTCGTTTCGTTTAATACGCCACTTTGCGTTCACTCGTGACTTTATGTCACAATTCTGGTGAGATTAAATTTAAAACATGGGATTCGAGTTTTGACATTTTTTTTGAAACAACACCTTGCACTTTTATTTTAATAGTTTTTCTTATGTTATTGTGAGTATTGTTATTTAATTTTGGTGGAATTTTAACTAATAATACTTGTGGTCGTATCATAAAGTGTGAGCTCAACTCACACAGTGATGTGAAAGTGGAGCGCGTACCTATTACAAACTATGAACCTTACTTTGCAAATCACTCTAGTTTAGCTGGATAAATACTTAGTTAAATTGTAAATTTGTCATAATAATGCCAAAATAATAACTCAAAAAAGTAAAAGAAGAAGTAAATCTGCTAGTTATATGGATATTTCTAATAATACAACTTTATTTAGTTTTATAGTTAGCACATTCGTGCAGGAAGGCGTCGACCGATAAATTAAAAATAACTACTTACCAAAACACAACTTAGTATAAACTGTCGTGTTTGTAACTACTTAATATTAATGACGTCACTCACTTACAATATAAATAGTGATGTCAGACCACGCCTAGGTAGGTAATAAAGAAGTTAAGTTTATGGTGTGGAATGCCGGTAACATAAATATAATAACATAATATAATAACCACGATTAATTGAAAATATTAGATTTTTACCCAACTTTTTCACTAGGTTAGCTAAGGCCAGGTAGAGAATGCTATTTAGCATTAAGTTCGCCTCTATACATACTCGTTTCAAGATAAATTTTTAAGTTGTGCAATAAAGAATTTTCTATCTATAAATATAATGCAATTTATTTCTCAAAAAAATAAATATTAGTTGGGTATCTATACCTATCCGATGTTTTAGAAAACTCTATCATTTATGTGCCATAGAGACAGAATAGTAATACGTAGTTCCTACGTAAGAAGAAGGGGAACTCCCATTCTACAAAAATTACACACTGAAAATCTCGTTTTGTATGAAACGTGATTCAAATTTTGATCCCCGTTTCATACATTGTTCGTTTTTCAAAAGCACGAGTCTAGTTCGAGAGTTTCGCCAGTCTGTGAGCTACATTGTGATTTAAAAAAAAAAAATTATATCAAGCTGTCTTCGCCTGTAATTGTGGTGGCATTTGATCTAATACCTTTTAAACTTTATCTTTTAATTGTAATGATGTTAATGATCAATAAATAAATAAATAAAATAAATAAATAAAAAAAACATAATTTAATTTTAGAGCCAACGATTTTTTACCGATTTGGTTGAAAGCAAATTGCGCCTACCAATTTCAAGTAAACAATACTATTGAGCCGGTAATCGAATACTACTCGGTTGATAGATAAAAATCACACCACAATGCCGGGTGTTTGTACGCAGTGAAGCGAAATTGTAATCGATACTTTTGAATCGATTTTATCGAGGTATCACGCCACACGCATTTTAAATTAAAAAGTTTGCGTTCTGCATTTGAAATGTTTCACAATATTTTGTTCTTTTTATTTTGAAATGAGTTGTTCTGTTTTTTCTAAGCAGTTTGCAAACTAAAAGGTTTTGTACTTGAGATAAGTAGACTTTTTTTGAAGTTTTTTTTTCCAAAGCCAAGCTACAGTTGTTGCTCCAAAAATGGCAATCCCATTCTCAAAAAGTAGGTAGGCTTTAGTTTTTACTTAGATACGTACCTCCTTAAAACGGTTAGATACCTATCAGAACATCTAAATAGCAAAAAGACTATCTTAAAACGAGTAGGTGTCAAGTCTTTGAATAATGACGATGATCGCTGAATTTACTAAAAAAAAAATTTTTTGAAGTAGGTGGGTATTTTTAAAAATTTCAAGGTTTATATTCATTAAAAGTAACCCTTTTATTCCAAAACTACAAAGTTACTAATTAGCACATTACTACGAATTTCATGGCAATTTAGCTCAACATTTTATATTACAATGACATTACAAAGTCAAATTTAATAACCCTTTTACAACTGAGATGCGCGGGAGTAATTAAACTTTTATTTCGTGGTTGGAGTAAGGCTGCAGTCACACCGAAATGTAACAAAGTAGTTAGAACATTCAAAAATCGATGCATATATCTTATACTGTACATACATTGTACAGTAAATACCTATATGCATCCATTTTTGCACATTGCATTGACTATCTTACCTTAACGACGTAAAGAAGATTACAACCACTACGTTCTAAGAAGCGAAACTCCCATGCTAATTACCTACAAATGACGGATTTTTTTACATAAAATTTAACTTGCAATGTTAGTGTGTTTAAAGGCGCAACGCCCTTTTAGTTTCGCTTTGTTAAATTCGTCTTGACAAGGTCCTTAAAATAAAGCTCATTTTTAAAAATAATTAATTTAATAAATTTTTTTATTTTTTTTTCTAAATACTTTGCAAACAGCCGAAGAAAATTATAAATAATACAGTATTTACAATATTCATAAAATACACATGAAACCTTATTATTATGGTAATAGATAGCTCAACTGGTCCAAATCAGTAAATACTTTGATGACAAAATTCACAACGGTGTAACACGCGGCGCGATTATACGAAGGGTTAGGTTTAGTCCAAGTTTACGGCGCAGATACCATCAAAATGACCATCTGCCAATCTTGTTAGCGGCTGAATGGAGGCACCTTTGGTTCCTATTCAATGTGGTCGAATAAAAAAGTTAAAAGTTGATTGAGCTTTGACAGTTGTGAGTTTAGAGGCATTAATCAAAGAATATATAATGTAGTTCCTACGTAAGAAGAAGCGGGACTCCCATTCTACCAAAATTACACACTGAAAATCTCGTTTTGTATGTAACGTGAATCAAATTTTTACCCCCGTTTCATACATTGTTCGTTTTTTTTGTCTTAGTTCGAGAGTTTCGCCAGACTGGTTTTAATTTTCCAAATGTGCATGTCCAAGTGTGATAACCATTGAAGATCAACTAAAAAGCACTTATATGAATTACTAGCTTCCATCCGCGGCTTCGCACGCTTCCCGTTTAATCCTATTGATTTTCCGAGATTAAAAGTAGCCTATGTGTTGATCCAGGTTACGAACTAGACAGAGGCTATATAGAAGAAAAGAAGAAGAAGAAGTTCCAAGATAGGATGATAGAAAGCTCTATGATTTTGCTTTAGTCCGGTTTTTATGACAAGCATTAGCGAAATCGACACTGGCAGAATTGTGACAACTATTAGCCACAAACCAAGAAGTTGAAGTTAGTCCGGTTTTAAAAGAATTCGTGTAAAGATTCGAGTTTTGAAATGTTTTGAAACAAAATATAGCACTTTTATTTTGATAGTTTTTCTTGTGTTATTGTAAGTATTGTTGTTTAATTTTGGTGAAATTTTAACCAATAATACTTCGGTCGTAACATAAAGTGTGAGCCATTAGAATAAATGTGTGTACAGTGGTTTCTCTGAATGTGAAAATTCGTTGCAGGTTTTGAAGAGAAAATCCACCATTTTCTCTTCAAAACAAACGACAGCCGAATTGACGAAGACTAGACTTGACTTATACTATTTCAAATTAGAGTCCTTTTCATGACAGAAGTCCCGCGGAAATTTCCGGAACTAAACTTTAAAACTAAATTTTAAATTAGTAGTCAGGTGCTGTTAATGTGTTCGGATGCTAGTGCGTTTTTATTTGGTTTCTGTGATCAAAGTCTTGTTTTCAATGCCTAAAGTTGTTAAAAGTGCTGCCCGAAAAATAATACTTAAGGTCGACTACAGCGCCGCGTCTGCGGGACTTCTTTCATGGAAAGGACTCTATCACTTGACACTGGCAAAATTGTCTGTCGATATGACGGACACAGGCCATATAGGTTTAAAAGAAGAAGAAGAATGGAAGAGATAGCGGTAGGATAGGAAGTAGGATAATAGAAAGCTCTATGATCTATCTTTAGTCCGGCCAAGTCTCGAACTAGACTCGTGCTTTCGAAAAACTAACAATGTCGAAAAACGAACAATGTATGATGGTAGCATGGGAGTCCCGCTTCTTCTTACGTAGGAACTACTCGTACGTATTACATATTCTTTGGTTCGGCTTTAAAAGAACGCGTGTGAAACATTAACTTCGCCATGTCAAAGCCACTCCCCGAATGTTCACGATTTATAAAAACCACTTTGAAAAATTTAACATTCGTAAATTAATTACGAATGGGGGAATGAACTAAATTAATTAACTTAATGTAAATTATAATTCGTTTGAATGACAAGCGATCTGTTACGGTCGTTTATTATGTTTTCCCTGAAGATTTGTATAATTTGTTATTAATTTTATGTTATTTTGACGGTTATTCTTACGGGAATTTAAAAGTTTATGCTTGAGTCGTGGAAGTCGCCCAACCTTCAAAGCAAGCAAGTTCGTATGAGTTAGTGCCCAAACTTCAATGAATTTTACATAGGTACCTACCAATAAGTACCTTTTGATATCTGGGAAGATCTTATTTTTTGTTATTTTCATTTCATTCACATCTGCGATCATTCTGCTGACTATAAGTAGTAGACCTTATGCATTTTTATTCAGTTTTGTTCACAATACAAAGATCATTGACTAAAAGAGTATTAAGAACTTTTCTTGCGTTTAAATAAATAAATAAATATGCAAAGACTTAGCACAACGCCCTCTAGTTCCAAACTAAGCAAAGCTTTTACTGTGAGAACTAGATTGCAACTTTTAAGCTACTTTTTCACACAAATCTTATTCAATTCCTTATGTTTGGTACCCATCGACGTAAGCCTATAGGTAGATTAATCACAATTCACAGCATCAGCTTTGTGACGCAGCATCAGCGGCGTCACAAAGCTGCTGAAATTCCATGTACCATTTTTCCAAAGGCGCCTCTCCTGAATTTTCCTTATTTTCAAAAATAAGTATAAACTATATCGTCATCATTATTGGTCTGTGGAACTCTACTGCTGGGCCACATAATCATATCATGATCTGGCCTTGAAATGGTTCCTTGTCGACTGGACTTCCCATTTTTCATGTATGAACTCAAGTAAACCGTGTCCAGCGGGACTTATTGTTAGGTTTTTTAAAAGCGTGGCCGTCCGGAAAGAAACCACTCCTCATAGGTTTAAAGAAAGAACTGTTAAGACTTCTACTCGACATCCATTGATTTATTTATTTATTGATTTCCGTCGTACATCGCGTGGAAGTCGCCCAAAGCTTTGCCTACACTTACAATTGAACTCTAAAACGCTACCTACTTCTACCAATGTGTAATCTCAAACAACCCCCATATTGCAAGCTCCTGAACTGCCTTCGCTGCCCAGCATAATAGTCCAGTCAAATTAGTCAAAATTAGGTAAGAATCTCGGAATTTGAGATACCCAGCTATAAACTCGCATAAACTTGTATCTTGACCTGCTAAAAGTTGTCTCAAAACCTACATATGGCAGGGTGTTCGCGTCCGTTAAAATCTCAAGATCACAAAAATCGACCTTTGCAAATATCTCGTTTCCTATGGCTACTTGTATGTATGGTCAATATTGTAGAAGATTAACTCCCCTCCAACTTTTGTTTCAATAAAAATTTTATACGTTGAATCGTTTTCGAGATAGAGGACGGAGAGCGCGTTTTATAATTTTTACTACAACTCAAAAACTATTTAAGCTAGAATAAAAATAAAAACTGTTTTGGAATGTCTAAACAAAGCCCTATTCTATGACATCCAACTTGATATTTTTGTAAGACTTTTTCTTTTTTTACTCTCTTCGGCCTATGTTTTTCGACGAGATTTTTCGACGAGCCGCTTATTCAATCTTCTCAGAACTTAGAATATATAGCTCGTAGCCTGGACTAACACATAGTAGGCTACTTTTTATCCAAAAAATTTACAGAACGAACGGGGCGCGGACGAATTCGCGGGTGGACGCTAGTAGTTCATAAAAATTGGTAGTACCTTGAAATATTTTCAACTCCCCTCCTGATATTTCACAGCCACAGAACTCCAAACATCACAACACAATTGCACTTTGAAACTAAACTTTTACGCCAAAAAGTCAAGTATTCCACTAAAAATTCAAAGTTTAGAAAAATATGCTAAAGTTGTACAAGGCTGATCTCCAAAAAGGTGGGAACCGGTCTGATAACGCGATAGCAACAGTCCTCGCTACCCCAGCGTTGTACCACGGTAAGTTTACTATGCCAACTGACAACTACCCTTAGCTTTTGGGGCGTCACTCTTCTCTAGAACCACCCCTTACCACGCCAGCCAACCGATTACCTCTCCCCATCCTTTTCGTGCAAAAACACAAAGGTATTTTGCGTAATGCTTTCAACAAAACTGTGTTCTATTGTGGTTGGAATAAGGTTTTTGGGGGTAGAATTTCAGAGTGTTAAGGGTACATAATCGATCGTAAAAGTGAGACCGCGTGAGTCTAACACAATTAAGGCTAGGTACTTAACTGGCAAATCGTCGAAACTACTTAGGTGTTTATGTTAAATTTGTTGAATGTTCATCATTAAGGCTTAATGTTTGGTTTGGGTGGAAATTCGAGAGGTTGTAAAAATTTGGGAATAGAGTTTTGGTTTTATTTTTGAATATTTCAGACGGTTTTTGCATGGAGTTGAATTTTGTATCTTTCCGCTACTTAAAGTACTTAAACTAGGTAGGTGTAAGACAGGATTCTGAATGCAAATATTTTTTTCTGATTTCTGATTTCTGAGCTATAATTAGCTTAGTGCAGTTGGGAGTTAGAAATAATTTTACTTTGCCGTTTGAGAGCGCACTCAAATAATGTGATATTCACAATTAAAGTGAGTGGTTTGAGTGACCAATTTTAGTTTTCGAACTTTACATACTAGGTACCTACTATAATATGTCATGCCTAATGCAAAGAATGATAATATTCGTACCTAAGTATTAAATCTGGCAAGCAGTTTGACTACCGTTTTCGTGTAGTTAACGTAACTAATCTTGCAGTCGACCAAACAAGTCGACTGCAGACTTGTTAAAGGTATTCAAGAAAGTTTAAACTCAGAATAATTAATCTGTTTACATCACATACCTAAGTACCATAAAACCACGCATGTTTCCAATAGGGGTAGGCAGAAATCATGAGTCTCCTTACACAAATTTTTTGCTATAAGTACACACCTAATTCAGTTTATTTATGCTACTGTCTTCCCTTCTCCAAAGAACTGGCTAATGAGGGTGGTTTGACGCCTCTCACACTAACTAACATTATTTTATCTATGGCGCACCACAGTGAAATATACCCCTCTGCGTATATCTACTCAGTCTACATAGACAAACACACTGCAACCACACTAACTACAACTATTCGGTTAGTAACCGACCCTGGGACCACTATTAATAAGCATTAAGTACCTAGGTACTTGTGTGACTATGTAACTAACAATTTTGTTAGGCTCTCTAAATCATAATTACGGAAGAACCTAGGTAATTAGACTTAGGTATTTGGATAAACTAGTAAACGTTAGCATAGATACTATCATAACCTATTTATTCATTTGTTTTTAGAATGGCATTTTTTTTAAATACATATGTACATGAAAAAAAGGTACCTACGTAGTTAATCGCTTTTCATCTGAGGGCCTAGTATCTACGAGTTTTGGTGTGTAAAACTGGTGTTAAACGTCTGACGCCCAGCACACCAGTGGGCGCTGATTTGTATGGAGACACTGAGCGGATTCTTTGAGAAACTTGGTCTACACCAAGCCCGTATTCGCCTGTCAAAGAATCTCAAAGAATCCGCTCAGTGTTTCTATACAAATCAGCACGCATTGCTGTGCTGGGCGTCAGACGTTTTACAACAGATTAATACACCAAAACTGCTTGTTCCACTACTTTTTATCTATTTATCTATTCAATTAACCTCTATGCGTCCACTGGGCATAGGCCTCTTTATTACGCCAGTATCTTTGGCCCTGCGAGAGTCTTCTCCATTGCTGCCCGACTACGGCCACAATTTCATCGAACCATCGGGCGCGTGGTCTGCCTCGTGCTCTTTGAGCGTCTCTTGGCCACCATTCCGTAATCGCTATCGTCACTTTTTTATCATTAAAAAATAAATAGACACATACCTAAATTCATACCTACAAAATCTATGCATCTATTAGTGACAAGGCCTACCTTAACTATACCTTGCCTACTTTAAAAGTTTCTAAAGTTGAAGAAATAAATAAATACAAATACAAGCGAAAATAACCACGCGGCCAAAATCATGAGCAATCTACTATTTAGTATAGCCCAATGGCCTGCGGCAGTAGGGGTAGTCAGTCACAGTAAATTAGTGTGGTCGCCTCGAGCCTTCCGTCTCGCGAAGGTACTTGGATTTGAGGGGCTTATAATTGCCCTTGTAGCATCCTTCGGCTGGGGGTGAAATAGAAAGGGTTTCTAGTCGGTTTGGTCAATGGAAAGTTTTAGTAAAAGCTTATTTTTAACCCTCATCCGAAAACAGAAGCCGTCTTGTAAGTTTGACTGCGTTGTATCTACTTGTGTAGCTCCGAAGGTATAGGGCTCCGATTTAAATGTGATGTTTTCAGTAAGAAAGGTGATTTATCTCTGATAGTTATAACCCAAGCTTGGTGAAAATTGGTGCAGCAGTTTCCAAGTTATGACGATATTATTCATTATTCATCGGTTTCAAAAAATATTCAAAAATAATTTCAACTGAAAAATCACGCTCTAAAACAAACGAAACAAGAAAATATTCTCATGTGAAAAATGTCCATAGCATTGGTCCATAGTAATGTTCAGAGGATAATAACCCTTCCTTTTGCTTCGCCGTAGTCGGGTAAAAACTGCTACGAGTTTTGCTACGAGCGTAGCGTCATTCGTAACTCGTCGTAGCACGGCCGTAGCGGTAAAAATGTTATCGTAGGTAGGTACTAAATTATTTTAGTTTTTTACTTCGATGGCAACAATATTATAAAACCTTACGTACAAAACAGTTCTTTAAAAAAAAATAAGTATACCTTTCATTCTCTTTCTGTGTAAAACTCAACCGAAAAATGAAGAGTAACACGTGATTACGTTAGGAATGTCTTTGGAAAAGAAAAACTTGGTAAGTAGCTGTCCGATATTATGGTTGTGGTTTCAGTTTGTTTAAAGTAATGCCATCTAGCGGGTGGCGAGTTATACGTGATGGTAAGGGCCAAGAGCGCCATCTACAAAGATTCATAGCAAACCAAAACTTCTTGTTTCACTCAACAGGTGGCACTGTTACGATTTTATTTCTGCTGCCAAGTAATGCTCGCATTGCTGTTTTCAGATTTGAAACTAAGGACGCAGCGCAATGCCACAGGGTAGGCAGGTACGTCTTCAATAATAATAATTCATGGACGTTCTCTGAAAGGTAACCGCTCAAAATCAAGTCACTATTTTCTTTTATTTTACTTGCCTACCTATTTCTTATACCTAAATATCATAGATATTTTTTTAGTAAAAAAAATGTTTAAAGTATAAATAAAAATCAGCATAAGGTATAATCAAAATACTTTATTTCCAACATTTCTTATAAAACATTTTTTTTCTATTCTAAACACTATTGTAATTATTGAACTTTGACAATGTACTGAGGCTGTCTTCAGCGATTCTAGCTCTTATTTACATTAGTATTAGGTTTCTAATTTCTATGAAGCAAAGCTAATAAATTCGTTAATTTTGCTTAAAAATCTGCCAAACGGCGTGACGGAAATTCCGTACTTATTGGCTTTACATAAGGCCGCTTTTTGATAAATTATTCACTTGACACGAGTAATAAAAATCCTAATACTATGTAACTATATGTAGTTCTTCTTTTAGGATGATTATTTCTAAATGCTACATCTATGATGCGTGATCTAATGATAAATAGGGCTGGTATACACTTAAGAGCACCTTATACTTTAGTTGTGCTTCAGGTTTGATCTACCAACACGTTCAAAATTTTTTTTTGTTTTAATTTATCACTTGTTTTGACAACAGCTGAAAACTAATCGTCTACAGAGCAGTATAAAAATGTTTATTTGTAAAAAAAACACAGAATATTACGAAGGGTTAAAAATCTGACTTACCTCTGACTACTTCTCAAGAATTCTAAGTACTGAGACCGTTTTTACCGAGAAGAAGTCAACTAATAAGAATCTGTGTTTATTTTTACAGTATTTTGATAATACTAAGCAGTTTATGGTGCAAAATGAGAGGCCCGTTTTTTCCTACAAATTGTATCGAGAAAAAGATTTTTTTTTCTTTTTTGTTGATAAGACAATACAGACAAATAAATGAAAACAGTTTTATACTTTCTTTTTTATATTACAAGAAAAAAAACATGTACTTATACGCGTATATAACAGACTAACCTTACAATCAAGATAGCTCTTATTAGTAATGACTTAAAATTTCAAAAACTTAAAATCTTCTAGGTATAATTTGACATAAATTAAATATAATCACAAATATAGTATATCTAAGTTATTTATGAAATTACATGACGACATGGCTACACTGGTATAGTAAGTGCCAAATAACACCGCAATACAGGTCATTCACCCACCTTCAAAACGATGTCGCAAAATTAAATTTATGAATGATAAACAAACAGTACTGCGAGATTCGAGCGATTACCGTCTTAGCGACAGGTTTGTATGGAAAGCGACAGAATTTGCCATACATAAATTGAATTTTGCGACATCGTTTTGAAGGTGGGTGAATGACCTGTATTGCGGTGTTATTTCGCACCTACTATGGCCAACTTTAGCTAAGTTAGTGTCAAAAGGATAGGTAACTC
Organism: Eulithis testata; assembly: GCA_947507515.1. NCBI lineage: Eukaryota > Metazoa > Arthropoda > Insecta > Lepidoptera > Geometridae > Eulithis > Eulithis testata. The sequence continues at coordinate 1,874,095 of OX382215.1, read as the reverse complement.
CCACTTGTTCTATAGAACTGTCACGAGTACGTCTTAGAACTGTTAAAACTTTTTTTATCCCTAATATCTGGTAACTTCCAATTGGGTAGGACTATTGAAACGAAAACTAGCCCTAATTTGCTAGTTTCAATAGTCCTACCATGGAACTACAGGGATAAAAGTTTTAAAAACAGTCCTATAGAACAAATGGGAGTTACCCCAAAATATGACAAATCTTTATTTATCCAAAAAGAGTCAACTAAATTTTCAGTAAATTACCAACTGTTTTTTTTTAAGCTATTGCATAGCTTCTATCGCGGGCCTTGAGCGTGGAGACCGAATCCAGAAATTCCGTAACGAAAATAACCTAACACCCCCTACTCCGACCGGCACAGCGGTGATACGATAAAAAATGCTATGCAATAGCTTTACGCGGCAGTCTCCGAGTGCTACACGTTTTTTGTTATTTACTTAAAGTAGTAAAAAACGTACCGCCAAACTAGAATAACCCCCAAATTCATAAACTATGGTTGACCAAAGTTTTTCATCCAGCATTCGCATAACAGCACCTGAATCACAAGCTCGTATTAGTTAGTGGCCATCTCTTTTGACGGAGTTTTTAGGCCGCCTTAAGGCCTCCGCTTAACGACTGCTAGAGCCGAGACCGCCACTTTTCTAAATCCTTCTAATATTATAAATGTGAATGTAAATTTGTTTGTTACGCTTTCACGCGAAAACTACTTAACCGATCATCATGAAGTAATTTAACATAGGATAGTCTTTATCCCGGAAAATTAACGGGATCCAATGGGACGCGAACGAAGTCGCGGGCGGAAGCTAGTCGTTTATAAATTCGAGGGATAATCATGTTACGACGGTCGACGGCGTGGATAAATGTAGTTTGACTAGTGTATGAAAAAGATGTTCCTTTGCTTAAATACTATAGTAGGTAGGTGCCAAATAACACCGCAATTCAGGTCATTCACCCACCTTCACCACGATGTCGAAAAATTCAATTTATGAATGGCTATAATTCTGTCGCTTTCCATACAAACCTGTCGCTAAGACGGTAATCGCTCGAATCTCGTACTGTTTGTTTACCATACATAAATTGAATTTTGCGACATCGAGGTGAAGGACCTGTATTGCGGTGTTATTTGGCACCTACTATAGTATATGAAAAATATGTTTCTTTGCCTAAATACTAGCTGAAAAATTTCTTTATAGGTATTTTTTCACCTTGTATCTATTCACAAGTTGGCATATTACTTTTACGTTTATTATTTTTAGTTTTGAATTTATGCTAAATAATGGTATCTATTCTCTTGTTGCATTTTTCTAAACTAACCTAATTTGACAGCACTGAAAATGTTACTGTCTTATGTATTGAAGTTACACTTCTAATGCGACTTCCAACAACGTTGCGTTACGGGATGACATAGTTTCTATCTCTTTCTATTCCCCCCGAATAGAAAGAGACAGAGGCTAATACGCTACAAATGCTACAATCAAAATAGATGGCAGTGTTCAGCAATTCAGCATTTGACCGCCCGTGTTTTTGAAGATAAACGACTTCCAACTGACAGCGGGGAGAATAGAAAGAGACTATAATACGCTACAATCAAAATATAATAGATGGCAGTGTTCATCCAACATTTTACTTTTTATTTTGAAGTGAAAATTTAGTACTGCATATTGGTTAAGTACATAAAAATAAATACTAAATTAATTTCACATTAAACACAGAGCGAGAGTGAATGCGTGCCACTCGAAGTATAACTTCTCCGGCGCAGAGGGACTGCACGCACAAGTTTTTTTTTATTTAATAAGGGTATCCAACAGGGAAAACACATTATGTCTTTTCTCATAAACTGAAAAGATAGATAGACACGGCTTTTATTTTATCGCTGTTAAGGTTAGTTTAGAAAAATGCAATAGCAGAATCGACACCCAATGAGTAATAAGCTGGTCCCAGGCATGGATTGTGCAAATATTTACGAAATATTTTAGCGTTGGCGCACACTTCACGACAAGACGTCGCGTCGCGTCGTGTAGTTAGAGAGAGAAAAGAAATATTTTTTGAAAATCCGGCTTTTTTTAGAGCCGGATTACGTCACAATATAAAGCATATTGTGACGTAATCCGGCTAAAATATAAAATTGGACGACATAAATAGAGCTTTGTTTAGCCATTCTAAAACCGTTTTTATTTTTATTACAGCTTAAATAGTTTTACGACCTAGCTACACGACGCGACGTCTTGTCTTCTAGTGTAGTTTGAAGTTTATTCTTTTAGAATTATTTCATGTTCTACCCTCACTTGTTACCGGCTTTAGAGAGTTACAGCCGAATACTCATACGCCACTCAAACCCCACTCAATTTAAGTCCCGCTTAAATTATTGCCATCTCTTACAAATGAGTAATGTCAAACAGAGGAAGAGCAACTTTAAGTGGTGCTCAAATTAGAAATGACTTTTGAGTATTTCAGCCTTTGTCTCGCTAGACTATATTTATAGTGTACTTGGTTTGTTAATTACCTACATTATTTGTCAGTATGTATGTATGTATGTATGTAAGAATATGTACTTACTTCGTTTTTTTTTTAAGATTTTAGTTAGTAATATCATTTTATTGTTTGCTTTTCTTATAAACTACCCACGTTCGTAGGTAAGAACTTAATCTTCGTGTTGAAGAACAATGCACATTTTTAATGTACCTATATTTTGGCACTATACCTACCCATGTCACACCATTTTTTTCACAAAACATATATGTACTTACATTTTTAAACAAACACAAAATTTGGCACTTCTCAAAAGCCACCTTCTTTATGCATACATTGCTTACACCACTCAGGAAAGTTTTCGAGAAGCAGCAATGTACCTAAAAATATGCTTTTTGCTTACGCCTGCGTTATTCTAACAATTTACAGCTCCAATTGATATAACGTAATTGAAAGTAGTGGACACCAGGCTGAGATGATGATAATGAATTGAAAGTAATCCATAGCAAACGTAATACGGATATGAGATGAGTTTTTTTATATTTTGTGCGTTTTAAATTATTTTTTTTGTAAGATATGCTATCTTTGCTATTTAAGCAGTCATTCATATTTTTTTATATAAAATATATATTTCGTTATATTTAAATTGCGTCCATAATAAAGTTGAAATGGTAACACAAGTAATTAATTTATTTACATACAAACTTAGATTATTTATAGTAGAAAAGCCTCTGAAACGTGGGAATTGGGGATATCGGTATTGTTCAAAATTTTGTAAATATTCAAGGAACTAGCCGTTGTATGTAGTACAAGTACAGGCCATGTTAATTTGAACATTCTAGAATATAAACTAAGAACTACTAAATTGGCAGTAGAAGCTACTTTGTTATTTACAGTACAAACACACTCCAACAAACATTTTTGTGCTTATATATATATTTTTTTATTGAAGTATTATTACCAATCATATTAGTAGTAGCTACATCGACAAAGCTTTTGGACTCAATAATTGAATTCAAACCAATTCAGTCTAATAGTTTCGCAAAAAAAAATCAACTCTTAATATCTCACCCTATAGGTAAGGTATTCAAAACCTAATTTATCTCCAATTTTCACACTAACGGATAAAACTAATGTTTAAACTAACATTCTGCTTAATTCAAATATTTACAATAATAATTAAGTAGGTATTTACATTGAGGTATTCAATCTACGATATATCGGTAAGGTTCGGACATCATTTTACTAATTGCATAAGTTATAATGCGTTATAAAGCTATAATAAAATTAAGGCTCGACGGTATTCCCCCGAATTCATAAACAGAGCATAAGCACTAAACCGTTTAACCAGGATTAGCCTAGCTCAGCGCCTGAATCCGCCCCTGGAGAAGCCTCTACATGGTTCATGGATTTGAGGGTAGGTATACTAAAGATCAATTCACACATATCATTGAAGTCACAGTTCCGACACAGTACCGGCACAGTGCGAAATATTCTTTTTCGTACCACTTGCTCAAAAAAGTGACATTCTATGCCACAAAAAGCGAACATAACAATAGTCATTTTTAATCTGTTAAAAACAGGGAGAGAAAATTGTACTGGATTTCTTTCATCCTCTAGGGGGAGAAAGTGATTTAAATTTGGAATACAATTTATACTGAACTACATCTGTGTTTACACCATTGAGTTTGTATACAAAGCATTATACATCTTTTTGAAAAAGGAATACGCATTTATTATGCAGGCCGTATGAGCTTGATGCCTTTGCTTTTCCGACAAAAAAATATTAGTCTAGGAAAATGCCGCGTTTTTGTTTTCTTCAAATACATAAACGTTAAGTTTATTTAAATTTATTTTTATAAATAAGTTAATTTTCTAAAATGCTATCTCATATTATTATTGTGTTAATTTTTTCCCAAATGGTACGAAAAGTAGAGTATTTTCCTCGGTGATAAAGCTGTCTTAGTCTTGGGTGAACTTAAATCCCTCGCTATACTCAGGACTCGTCTTAAATCTCTCGCTTCGCTCGTGATTTAAGTTTTTAACACCCTCGCTACGCCGGGAGTAAACTTCGAGTCCTTCGTTACGCTCGCGATTTAAATCGTCACCCGCGACAGAAGATACTGCTTTATCCCCTTGTATAATAATCTACTATTATACATTCTCTATGAAGGTCACTGAGAGCACTGTGTCGTCACTGACACTGACAAGTGGGGATGCGTTCATAAAAAAAAGCAAGTTCCTATGAGCTACTGGCCAACTCTAGTAACGGAGTTTTTAGGCCGCCTTAAGGCCCCCGTCGTGGCTTAACGACTGCTGGAGCGGGACCGACAGTTTAACGTGCCTCCCGAAGCACGGAAGCGCTCAAATGTAAATGCCACTAACGATCATCACCCATCCAAATAGTGACCGCGCAGAACTTTGCTTAACTTAGATAATCGGTGAAGATAGGCTAAGCAAGGCTAGCCACGAGCGCTTCATAGAGAATGTATGAAAGAATAATTACGCACTGTGCCGGTACTGTGTCGGAACTGTGACTTCACTGATATGAGTCAATCGACCTTAAAGCTTAGTCTTCATATTTTTTTACAAGCGGTCACAATAATGCAAAAATACGCTCAATTCTCAAACCCATTTCATTCTTTGATTACTTATAGTGCTACCGACGGATGCTCGTAAAATATTGATAGGGGAACGATTGTCAGATTCGTGCTGACACGAATCTGACAATCTGCATGAATCTGACGATCGTCTTTTTACGTAAACCTAACGTATCATACATTGCGCGTCAACACCAGCTCGACTGCCGAACGCTGTACCGTCACCGTGCAGTGTATCTCTGAATACGGTAGAGTTACGTTACGTTTACGATTGTCGCATTTATTCGTATTTATGCCTTGGCCTTTAGATTATAGCAGAAACAAAAGATAAAAATAAAATTTCAATTGAACATTTTCATAATTCTTTACTTAACATAACTAGATACAAATCTGAGCAATTTCTAACACACAATTTTTAGGAATTTTTTACTTATAAAGTATTTTTTACAAAAATAACAGCAAACGAAGTACTTATGTTGAAAACTTCACTGCCTTTTGTATGAAAACCTAAATTGAGAAATCATAAACGTTTGATAAAGTCGCGCTAGTTAACAGACGTTTAATAGTTGCTGAAATCTTTTAACAAACGTCCGATAACTAAAAATACGTTATCAAGCAACTAAATAAATTAAATTACAAAATGTATAAAACTATGTAACTGGCGTACAATATAGAGTAAACCGTAGGAAACTGTCTTTAACACTGTTATAAAGCTGCTATAACTAGCGCGGGTATTGCACAACCCTGTATACTTACACCTAAGTACTTACAGTTCGGCAAACGTATACGATTTACACTGAGTTCCGTACACAACACAAAATGTTCACTTACGAAAACCGCACCAAAAGAAATGTCACTTAAATGTCAATGTCAAAAGAAACTTTCACGACAGCTTATGACATTATCCGTGGAAATGACGGACAGGGACTATCTAAGGAGAAGCGAGGCAGTCCTACACCAAGCTCAGCTAAACGAGGAAGACAAAATTAAGCTCAGGAATCCTGTTATCGTCACGGTAGACGTCAGGGTATGTCCACAAGCTAGACGCCCTTACCCAAAATCTACAGTAGAAAAGTATTGGAGAATGTGGATCGTGTTTCTTAGTCCAAGTGTTTTTCTTCTGATTTACAGTGTCTAGACGTCATCATGGTTGTTTACCTTTTTGGCTGTTTCTTCTACTATCAAGTCACGGTAAATGTTTCTACTATCAAATAACGATAGATGTTTCTACTATCAAGCCACGATAGATGTTTCTACTATTAAGCCACGGTAGATGTTTCGACTATCAAGTGACGATAGATGTTTCTCTCAAGTCACGATATATGTTTTGACTATCAAGTTACAGTAGATGTTTCTACTATCAAGTGACGATAGATGTTTCTACTATCAAGTCACGATAGATGTTTCTAATATCAAGTCACGATAGACATTTCTACTATCAAGTGACCATAGATGTTTTGACTATCAAGTCACGATAGATGTTTTTACTGAGGCGCCACGGTAGATGTTTCTTCAATCAAGTGACGATAGATGTTACTACTATTAAGTCACGGTAGATGTTTCTACTATCAAGTAACGATAGATGTTTTTACTATCAAGCCATGATAGATGTTAAGGTAAGTTCCCACACACCTGACGCCCTGACCTGCATTACAACTAAGAGAATACTCAGCCAATGTCAGGGGTCATCATTTTTAGAATCATTCTTTCTTTGGTTGAGTTTCTTTTTCATTTCTAGAAGCATCTGTTCGAAGGACATGTCTTGAGTTCGACGCGGTGTTGGTGGTACAACGGCGCCGTGAAATGCACTTTCAGTGTATTTCGCCTCTAGACCATCTGGAAAAGAAATATAAGATTGGTTTAAGGTGTAAACACGTTAAACATTCACTAAGATAAATAATATGATTGGGATTATATAACATACGATTGGCAAGTTCAAAAAACATAATAAAACGAAGACATACTATAAAATATTAAAATATCTGATTATTTAGAAGACATAAGAGCTTGGGACGAACTAGCTCCAACTCATTCAATAACAAAATGTAATCATACAAAACCTAATGACGATTCAAAGTGTCAGTGAGATTTTATTGAATAAAGGACTTAGATTTTTGAATAATTTTTCATGGACTTTACACACAGCGCTCTCTAGTCCCAAAAACTAAGCAAAAAGATATTTGGTCGTCAATAAAATGGCTCTACTAAGTGTTACTTACCTAGGTCTGCATAAGTCTGTCGACAGAAGGCCCTGCGACCGCCGAATCCAACATCGTACTGCGGGAAGCTGGCGGCAGCTTCCACTGCTGACCACGCGTCTACTGGACGCTGGTACGTCACGAAGCCGTATCTACTCCTGCAACAAAAAATTTAGTTTTCTCAAACATGCTTGGAAATTAAAGCATCATTTTGACAACTTTCTTCGAGATAAAACATTTTTGAAGATATATAACTAAATGTAATTATGTGAAATTGCAGACCTTCAGGGTCGAGAGAATAACAATGTAAAGGGTTCAGTAAAAATATCACATTGATCCAAACAAGTTTTCCGATCAAAAAACTTATACCAATGCGATAAATTAAAGCAAATTTTTTGTTTAGAAAACTTGTTTGGATCAATGTGATATTTTTACTGAATCTTTGCATTGTTATTTTCTCGACCCTGAAGGTCTGCGATTTCACATAATTACATTTAGTTATATTATATTATCTTCAAAAATATTAAAATGTGCGAGCGAGAGGGTTGTCTGCCTTATACATACGCTTTAAGCCACATTCAGTCACCATTTTGATAGGTGACAGTAAGTGGCATTTACATCTGAGCGCTTCCGTGCTTCGGAGGGTACGTTAAACTGACCCGGCTCTAGCAGTCGTTAAGCCACGATGGAGGCCTTGAGGTGGCCTAAATCCGTCACCAGAGTTGGCCACAAACTTACCCATCTTCCTTGCTATGCAGTCGAACTTCAATCACGTGACCAAACTTGGAGAACTGGCTTCGGAGAGTGGACTTTGTAACATCCTTCTGCAGTTTACCAACGAACACTATTCTTCTTTCTTCTACTGGCGTTTTATTTTCTCTGTAACAAGCAGAATCTTCTAAATATATAAAACTCTTTTGAAGCTGACTGACAATCAATGACTATAATTCCTAGAGGTATGAAATTTGGAGGGTAGTATCCTTATATAGTGTAGGCGGCACTAAGAAATGAATTTTGAAAAGTCGCACCCTAAAGGGTCTAAAATTAGGATCAAAGGTTTTAAACCAAATAATGCGTATGCTGCTACCGCGCGAGCATAGCCGCGGGCGACAGCTAGTTGTACATATAAACTAGCTGATACCCGCGACTACGTACGTGAAACTTTCCACCAAAATATCTGTCAACCAGCTTACGATGAGCCTCGTAGCAAATGGCTGCTTTTTGTTTAGAAAGTTCAAGCTGTATCTAAGAATCCACGTCTTTGATTTCAGTAAAATATTATAGCCTTTGTTTCAATCCGGAAAAAGGCATATGTGCCAAGTTACGCAGTTTCTTAGGTATGTTGTGGTTACACTGCGCGATTCCGTGGTGCCACTCCTCAGTCAAGACGTAGTTGCCGCGCAATGTAAAAATAGGGTATCAGAAAATGTCCGATTATCTAACTTGACAACATAATATTCTTACCTCAAACAGTGCTGGAATATCACATAACATTAGTAGAGATAAGTCACAATCTCTACAAATATTTTTACCAAAACAATTTATCTCTTTTTGGTCATTTTATCTTTCGAAATACGCCAAATGGAGTCACTGTTATCTACAAGAGGAATGATCACGTACAAATTTGACAGTTACGTAAACCTAACGCAATCGAGTCATATTGCGTGTAAACTCTAACTCAACTGGCAAACGTAGTAGAGTCACCGCGCAGTGTATATCACATACGTTAGAGTTACGATACGTTTACGATTGTCACACTGATTGATGAAGTTGATGATGATGATGGGTTTGTTCTAATGATCATAAAAAAAACAAAATATCTTTATTTCTGTAACAGGATGTACAAACAATTTTAAGAAGGTTGGGACCTTCCTGTACGTAAAAAATATTTGTGTTGGAAGGACCCGCTCTTCCATATTCATTATCCATGGAATGTTACAGTATAATAATAAGCAGGGTGTGTGGGTGAATATGTGAGAGTGGGTGAGTATGTGAGGGTGGGTAAGTGCGTTAGGGTGTGTGGTGTGAGGGTGTGTTTCTGTTCTGTGTGTCGAGAAATTATGGGACCTGTCTGAAAATATACCCTCTCAGATAAAAAAATATTTTTTATAATCGCTTCATAAATGACGGAGTTATGTGGTTCAAACTAAAAAAATACAACCGAATTAAGAACTTCTTTTTTTGAAGTTGGTTAAACATAGTTCAAAGCCTCACCTATCTTCCGAGCTGAAGCTACGACAGTTGTTATTCCTGTACCCCTCCTGGTTGTAAGGGCTACTGGATCTCTTCGATTTGGCAGACGAGGCAGACGAGCTTGAAGACGAACTATCCGATGACGATGATGATGAGCTGAAAACAGTTGAAGGGAATTAGTGGAATGAGTTTTATGTGGGTGGTATTCACTCAGATCCAATAAAAAAAAACAATTATTACAAATACAAAAAAAAATATACAAGAATTCCCAAATTTTCATGAATTTAAAACTGAAGTAAGGGATATTTATCAAGTTTTAAACACTGCAGATATCCTCTTCGATCTATCTTCTTCTTCTTCTAAATATATAAAACTCTTTTGAAGTTGACTGACAATCAACGCACAGCCTAAACTATAAGTCCTAGAGGTATGACATTTGGAGGGTAGTATCCTTATATAGTGAAGGGGTGCACAAAGAAGGGAATTTTGAAAAGTCACACTCTAAAGGGTTTAGAACACAAGCAACGCCGCGGACGATGGCTAGTCTATAATATTGTAAAAGTAGATTGACTATTATTTTAAAAATGGGTTCCAAAGTCTTGGACTCCATTACCATTTCCACTTCGCGATAAATGCAGATAGAACACAGTTGATAACAAAATTCAGTGCCAAGGGCTACCTTAATTAACAATACCTACTGAATCTACTGTTACAATAGATTTAAGTTTACTCTTTTAGAAACGTAGAACAGAGATAAACTGTACATTATTTTTCTAAACCATGATCCAAGCGCGTAACAAGTTCCTACCTCCCCGACGCCTTAAATAAAGCATCAAAACTAGAACGTGAATGTTTATTTTTAAGGTCGTAATACCCCCCAGTGGCGGATTGGCTGTGATGATTACTTACCTACTAGACGAATCAGAGCTTTCAGAAACGGTTGGTTTACGCAACGGAGGAGTCATAGACTTCACAACTTTCCGATCAACGGTCTGAGGGCTAGGCTTAACCTTCTTCGCGACAGGACTTTTAGATCGAAGCTTAGACGGTGATCTAGATATAGGTCTCCTAGGTGAAGGGCATCTAGATGGAGAACGCTTCCTGTGGTAGGAACGAGATCTGGACCGCGTGTGGCGTTTTCTTTTATAGGGAGAGTCGGATCTGTCAGATCTGTCAGATCTACGATATCTTCTAAACCGGCCACGTGATCTAGAGCGGCTGCGAGTGGACTGCCTTCTTCTGCGGCTTCGGGAAAGAGACTGTGATCTTCGTCTGTACTTGGCTTCGTAACGATCTTTTGATCGCGATCTCTTTTCTTTAGATAGTGATCGCTTCTCCGGCCGCGCAACTTTGACTTTCACAGCTTTTTCTTCTGCCGGCTTAGTTTTGACTCTGACAGGACTAGATTCGCTGGACATAGACATATCACTGTCGTTTCTTCGTCGATTCACTGAGGATTTTTCTTTAGCTATCGTTTTTGCTTTATTTTCAGTGTTTTCTGTGACCGGGTCGGTTTGTACTGTTATGTTTGCGGATATGGGTTTGCTTTGTTGCTTGCCGAGATGAAGGATTATTTTGTCTTCGCCGTGGTCAGCGTTTTCGTCATATTCCCTGACTATAGTTGCTCTACCGAATTTCAAAAATTCACGCTTTTCAGTAGGAGATTTGGGTTTAGAATGACGTCTCTCTTTCTCTTGTTTCTCGTCTTCGGGCGCTTTCTTCATTACCACGTCTTGAATGCTCGCAAACAATGAATTGCTCGATATTTTAGTGTCGACCTGCTTGCCAACGCTTTTTAGTGTAGCTGTTATATCTTTGAAGCGTTCCTTATCTATCTTAGTCTCTGCGTGCTTCTTATCTTCGTGTCGCTTATCTTTCTTCAGATCGAAAACGTTATGTTTGAGAACATTTTCAGATTTGTTTATCTTGAAGTTGATGCGCGATTTTGGATCTATTGGCGGAGTGACGGATTGTTCAGATTTCTTTTTAATTTTTTCAATCATTTTCATATCTGCTTCCAGCAGTTTCTTGAATATGTTGGCATCTGTGTTAGTGCCTACGCTAACCAGGATTATTTCAACATAATCGGCTGGTAGCTGTGGTTTTTCAACGACTGGCTCTGGAACCGGTTCCGGTTGGCTCATTCCGACAATTTTCTGCATTTCCGCATCGCTTATCAGAGGCTGTAGCTGCAAATTATCCACTTTCGGTATTTTACTCATAACAATATCTTCGTCTCTCTTTCGCAGTGCTTCGGCTTTTTGTTTTTTAGCGTTGGCAACGATTTTTCGCGATGCTTCGCGTATGGGATCATAAAACTTTGTAGGAGTTTCAGTATTCACTTTATTTATAAAGCCATTAGAAAGTGTGAGGAGTAAGGGTTTTGCAGTCTTATCGGAGTTCAGTGGATGAGGCATGTCAGGGAATATGGACTCAGGGCTGACAGCGGTAGAGCTGTTATTGGAACTAGTGCCACGTCTCAGTTTGTACTCTTGAAGATTAAGTTTCTTTCTCTTATGAGGCTCTTCTTTCTTTATATCGTTTGCTTTGTTCAATTCCTCTTCGAATGCATTAAATTCTTTCTTTACTTGCACTGCTTGTGGAATTTTAACATCTTGTTTATTACTAAAAAGCGCGGTATAAAAATTCTCGTCTTTTTTCTCGACTTTCTTCTCTTCTTTTGGACGGGACTCTTCTTTTGTTTTGACAGTTTCAGCCTCTACACTACTTACATGTTTATTTTTTATCCGAACTACCTCTTTAATATTCTTTTCTACATCTTTAACATGCTTTTCTTCTTCTTTAACATGTTTTCCTACATCTTTTATTAGAATTTCCTCGTGTTTAATATGTTTTTCTTGTTTTATTTCGTAAACGTTCGGAACTTCATTAACACTACTACTAACTTTACACTTTTCTACACTATCATTATGTTTAATCTGAGAGTCTTTATGATCACAGTTGAGAATAACTTCAGATTTATTTTTAATAGTTAACTTAATGCTACCGTTTGAATTTTGACTACAAGGAGTATCACTTGCTTTAGAAGCACATTTGTTAATCACAGAACTGTTGCTTTTAAGAACTACATCGTTTACACTGTGCGTAGGGGAGAGTTTTTTACGACAGTTCGACTGTGTGGGAGGTTTCACAGCCGGCTTTACGCTCGTTTTCTTTTTCAATTCACTGTCACTTATAACTTTTTTGTTTTTAATCTCCTTTTTGTCGCTTTCGTCGTCACTGCTGAGGTTGTAGACAACCTTTTTGTTTTTGCATGTTCGATGCCTCGAACTCAAAATTCTGCTGTTGCTGGATAAGACTTCGGGCTTTAGAAGGCTCTGCCCTCCCTTCAAATTAGGGAGGCTATGACGCTTTTTGGATGAACAGTAGTCATGATCGGAATGGACGGGCGAAGGAGATCGCCTGACGGCTGTGTTTATCGTCGTCGGCATCTGCAATAACGTCAAAAACGGTGAAACTGTTTTTTAACTGGATCTGAGGAATACCTGTAGAGTGATAGTTAAACTTACCAGTATTTGCCGCATTTTGTTGTTCTTCAATTGCACACCAGCGTCCTGTATTCTCATTCCGTTGGTAAGACTCTTGTTTAATTTCTTCTGTTCTTCAACTGGCGCTATTCTTAACGGTTTCTTACTTTTATTCAGTTTTTCTGTTGCCTCGAATTGCTCCAAAAGCGAACTTAAGTTGTTCGCTTCGAGAACTGGTATTACTGTATCGTTGCACGATTCCACGTCGACAAAGTCGTCTAAGTCAGCGGGGGCCACTTTAGATTCAGCAATCGCAGGTGTGGAAACAACGCTTTTTGGAGTCATTGGTTTCACAGGAATAGGTTTCACTAACACCGGGTTCACAGATTTGACTACGACAGGTTTCACGATGGGCATAATAGGTTTGACATCAATTACTTTAGCAGAACTAAATTTGGTATTCAAAGGAACTATTTTTGCTTTGCGCGGTGGTTTGACTATCACTTTCTTCGGAGTCGCTTGAGAATCTAAAACAGCTACTTTCTCTTGCCAAATTTCTTTGCGGGAAGGCGATGGGGTTTTCTCCACACAGAACTCCAGTACATTGGAAGAAGGAATGAGACCAGGAAGAGGCGTAGAAGTCAATTTTCTAAATGAATCATTGAGTGGTAAATCAGTAATATTTGATTCAACTGCATCATCAATTTCCATTTCCTGAGGGTTTAAATCATCATCATCATCTTTCAAAGATTTAGTTTCAGGTTCAGGCTTGCTAGTTATTAAAAAGCTGTTTACGTCTTCGTCGGTAAGTGTGCGTGGGATGTCGTCAGTTTTGTTCGCATTGTCAGATTGGTGTTTATCACTGTCAAATGCTAGATCGGACAAATCAAGATTCAGATCTTCGAAGCTCAAACACGTTTTAGCATCATCCACATCCATACAAACACTCGCTCCGTGCATTGGCGAATGTGGTAAAGAGCATGACCTTTGTATGCTCTTAAATTTTGAATATGTCATTTCTTCTAGAAGGTACTTTTTCAATTCTTCAATGTTTGGTAAAACTTCCAAATCAGATTCGTTTATCGAACCATTTAACTTGCTTTCCTGTTCTAGTTTTGGTACCTCATTTTCTGGTATTATCAGTTCTGGTACTGGTTCTTCTAGTACCACATCTTCCGGTATTACCTTTTGCACTATAACATCTTTTGATATAACCTTACTTTGCTTTTCTTTTTTGATATTATTATCTATTACCAAGAACTCATCTACGTTAGGTATCGTTTCTGGTATATGGAACGTTGTAATGTCCTCTTCAGGTAATTTGTGCTTAATAAAAAAATCATCTACATTTGGAACTGTACTACATTCTTTCTTGCCTTTATCTTTTATAAAGTACTCGTCTACGTCTTTTACGACAGGACCATCTACTTCCAGTATGCTTTTCTCTTTGATAAAGTACTCGTCCACATTTGAAACCACTGGTGTATCTAGATTTAGGTCTATGCCATTTTCTGGAGCGGGTAGAGGTCCGTAATGTGTACTTTTATACTTGAGGCTATCTCCAGAACTGAGATCCTCTCCTTCATCAAAGTTTTCAGCTTTCTCAGTGACTGTAAAGTCTGTTTGGTGGCTGTCATCGTCTGAAGATGCCTCTATTAGGTCTAAATCGGGGTCGACTTCGTAGACAGTGATGACATCGTAATCGTGGCCTTCTACTAGACTGTTGTCTTCAAGATTTGATTCTCTCATTTTGTGGAAGCCATTTTGTCTGACAGGTCCGGTTACTTCATGTATGCTCTCGTCATCTACGTCGATGTTTTCATCACTATCATCGACATTGATTTCTTGGATTACAATATTGTCATCATTATCTTCGTCGTCTGTTTTTTCATCTTTAACTACAAGGTTTTCTTCCGTGTCATCTTGTCCGTCTGAGGTCTCATCGTCGGAGCTTGTGTCTTGACTTGATTGTGTGGTATTGATCTAGAATAGAAATGATCAAGTTATACAACATTTACGGTAACATAATTATCGTTTTATTTTTAAGAGAACCTATTGCTGCCGTTAGTTTACTGGATAAATTGGACTTGTTTGTACAAAATGTCTCAGATATCATACTCACGGTTTGACTTTGGCACCACTCCTCTCCATTACTGTCCTCGCTCTGAGCGATAGAGGGCGCCCGTTGGAGCGCAATCTGCGCGTATTCGGGGCTGTTCTGGTTGCTACCTGTTCCGATACATTGCATCATTAGCTTGTAGCCAAAAGTTCAGAAGAAATTACTTAGATTGATTACTACAGACAGAGCGAGCTTGTAGCCGACAAGTTCAAGAAAAAAACACAAGTAGCGATCAGAACCAATACATTGAAGAATGAGGTGTAAAGAAGAAGGGTCTAGGATCCTGCAGTGGAGAAATTTGACTCAGGCAGAACTATGGGACGGTAAGATGCTGTATGTGTTTGTACTGTATTTTAGGGATAATTAATGAAACACCACAGATCGCACAAACTCGTGTAATGGCTGACAACCTAACATAAACTGCCCAGCCCATATACTAGTGTTTTTCAAAAATATATTTAGGACTGGGGATAATGCAACGTTCTTGTACCTCTATCACGAACAAATCTGACAGTCGCCGCGCTAACGCATTCTAGTTGTATTGCGCGTCACTGCCAGCTCGCATTCCCACCGTTATAGTGTCACCGCGCAGTGTATCTCGGCTACGCTAGCGTTACGATACGTTTGCGATTATCACATTTATTCGTGATCAAGGCACTGGAGTCAAGCTGTCGTTGCGCCCAGCGTATAAGTGACAACTGTGACAAGTATGGGTTCAAGTAGCGTAACGATTGCCAGATTTATTCGTACTCCCTCGACCCACGTGGGTTCTGGCACCGGTGGCAGTTCTATGCTTATAGCTTACCTTCTGAGGATAGAGAGTCGCTTTTAACGCGCATTATCTTGTGCCCGATGGTTCGATAGCGGGCTTGGTGGTACGAGTTCAGGACGTGCGACTCCATGTCTGTAACCAAACGAAATGTTACTCGATGGTCATTTTTGTGAGGGCAGTAGAATCTAAACATGTTATTTTTTTAAGAAAAAAGTGATAGAACAAGCATATGGCCCATTTCGCGGTAAGCGATTACCTCTGCCTATAACAACGCCTCACGCAGTAGGTCCATTGAGAACGCACCCTATGAGGCAATACATTCTATACAATATTAAAAACACGAAAGTTTGTTATGGTTGTTTGTTACTCTTTCACGCAAAAACTACTGATCCGATTTGTTGTCCGTTACCTGGATTAACACATAGACAACGGGACGCGAACGAAATCGCGGGCGGAAGCTAGTGTGAAATAAAGGCAAGAATTATGATGATCGGCTTTAAATGCTACGTAATGGCTGGTTATCATAAAGATAAAAGAGACATGACTCATGTCTTAGATTCCAAAGACATTATCACGTCGTTATCTATTATGTGACTTACGTACTAATTGGTGACAAAAAACCCAGGTAGGTAAACTTCGTAAGTTTGTATGATTTAGTGGACAAGTCTAGTGACGGAGTTTTAAGACCGCTTTAAGGCCTCCGTCATGGCTTAACGACTCCTAGAGCAGGGCTACATCCTACTCCATAGAACCTATAAAATTAGACGATATGTTTAGGTACTTGTAAAACATCTTTGGGTAACATCCCGTTTAAAAGAACAGACTCAAATAACTGACCTAACGCAAGATGACCAAGAAATAACTAGCCGCGAATTAATTTGGATAAACTTTTTATCAACCACCCCACCAGTTTATTTACACTGATAACCCTAACAGATAAGGTTAGGCAATACCGTCCAAGGTCAGTGGAATTTGTATACGTGAAGAGAACACGGTATAATGTGTGTTCTCCCGCGAAATGCGAAGATTTTCCGCGTCGAGCAACCTTTGGCTCGGGGTCCGAGGACCAAAGGAGGTACGAGTTGGCAGCGGGCTACGTATCGCAGCGACACTACTGGGTTCTATGTATTTCTGTGAGTCTCTCAGTCATACCGTGAGTATGTTCTATGTATGACATCGCTCGACGACGCGTCGCTAGCTTCGTGTCGCTAGGAATTTCATAGAAAAACATAGAAACCAGTAGTGTCACTGTGACACATAGTCGGCTGCCAAATCGTACCTTTATGTTCAAACTCCGCAAGCATGCAAGTTAAATTAAGTTGAACAGCTGTTCATTAAGATGTATTCTAGTAAAATTATGCAATATTTTGTGTAAATAAAGCTATTGACACACTTTTGCCTTAAGCTTAGGGTTTTGAAAGACGATATACAAATGGCAAATCATTATGATTTTAATTTGAAGGATATTTGAATGATTTCTTTCTTATCCATAAATTAGTGTGGACTAATAAATAGGACAGTACTGTAACAGATTACTGTTATGTACCTAAATATTTTAAGTCAGATCGTTAAGACCCAACAATATACAAAAATTAAAATAATTAGCTTAAGTATTGCCTAAACTATAGATCTCAATATTAGTTTTCAATAGGTAATAGATAAGTATTAGTAATTTTAAGTTTCATAATGGTTGCACTATATTGAATGTTATGTTCACCTGTAATTGGTGTGTGTACCAATACTGGACCGCTTAGATAATAATATTAGGGAATGTATCTGTATACACACTGTTGGTGTTCCTTTTAATAAATAAATAAATAAAATTAAGCCCTAATGAGGTTCAATTTAGATATGTAGTAAAAACTATTTGTCATCATTAACTGAAGGGCCTGTCATCCATTTAACTGTCAAACTACCAAAATAAATCAAAACAAATACAAAAAAAAACTAAAAAAGTTTCGAAAATCCTTAAAAAACACAGAATAACACAGATCTAACGCTTATTACTACAGGGTGTGCAAACACACTGAAAACAAGGTTTGTTAATACTTTTGGGTAGTTTTTTATGTACGGTTTTGATGGCAGTATGAATACAGAATTGAATAATCAGATTCTACAGGCACAATAGTTGACCGAGTGGGATTGCACCTCGACTTTCGTGGGTTCGAATCCCCGTGCATCAATGGATTTTTCGTTTCGGAAAATTTATATGCGCATTAACGTGAGCTTAACGGTGAAGGAAAACATGGCAAGGAAACCTTTGGATTAGCCAGCTACGCACATAGTGACCAGGTCTTTCCTGTGGATATGGCTGACTAGGCTGAGAGGATGGTATAGGTGCTACAAGCCTACTCCATCTAAACATTGTCCCAGACACTACAGTGTGTCGTTAAGTGTAGGCATAGGTTGCCTCCTGACGCTGTATAAATCATCTTCATATATGTAAAGGCCTACAGGCACAATATACTTTTCAAACCAGAACAGAGCACTGTGAGTATCATTGCTTGGCGGCAGAAATAGGTATAGCCTTGAACACTTTCAAGAAGAGTATCATACTAGTACTCAGATTAAAGAAGGCCTTACAGCCTTCACCAATTTGTTGCTTTCTAAACATAGCCTGCCTACCTTTAGCTGTATTTTAAGAACTCTTTATTAGTATTTACTAGCTTCCGCCTACAACTTTGTTTGCATCCCGTTGATTTTCCGGGATAAAAAGTAGCCTAAACAACTACCAGATTGGGCCACGTTGATAGAAAGTGCTTGAAAAAGAATAAAATGGTATAAATGATAAAAGCAATAGGTTATACTTCTAGGTATCTAATAGTAATGCTAGTAGTTCTTTATGATTTTACTCTGTAATTATTATTTGCAACGTGAGTGTTTGATTATGGGACTAGGTCAGACACATCCCCTCTACTTTCAATGCAAAACTGCTGAGTTTATTTAAACCAAACTATTGTCAACTCCAGTATTTTTTTAACCTAAAAGACGGTTTGGTACCTATTGTTTGGTTCAAAGTCTTAAATAATAGGTATACCTACTGGAACTATGATGCGAATAACTATCCGAATGTTACATGATATCTGAAGAACCCTCCACACCGCGTACGGTTCAATGATAAGAACCAAAATATCTCGACGAACTGTCAAGCATGTGTCCGAACTGTCTCTCTCGGCGGTCACAAAAACAATGAAGTAAATCACGTGACTACACACTATTTTACACAAATACACGTGCGAAAACACCACCGTCAACCGTAATGGTAACAATTAAACACGCGCTCGGCAAAGCTAACGGTAGTCTTCGAGTTGCAACAAAAAATTTGCACCAAAAACGAAGACTTTTAGGTTAGTTTCACGATTGCACATTTTCACACTATTTACAGTTTGAATCTACTTCTACACCCTGTAACTAGGTTTTATTGAAATCTTGAATGCATTTGAGTGCTGTTTGATGAACTGTGAGCAAAATAAACACTGCAATGTGACAACAATCGCCCGCGCAAACCTAACCTTGATTGCGGAGACGAATAGATTTCTAGTTCAAGGCCCCATGAAAAAACTGAAAAGTCACATGAAGGCGTTACACAAACAAAACTGAAATATCATTGCGACCCGCACAGAAATCTATTTTAGGACAAACAACAGACGAAAAAATCACTAACCTTACAACCTCAAGTGACGGCTTTACCCATGTACAATTTTATGTTGCACTTTATACGTTATTATCACAAAACACCATCCACATATCACTAACACGATTGTTTTAGCACTCTCCGAACACACAAATTCACTGCAAAAACGTTTTTTTCGTAAAAAATTAACACTTTTCACGAAACATCACATGTTACGAACTTCACGACTCGACAGCACTAAATTTAATTGCCATCGTCAAAAAAAATCGACAGCTGTCAAGGATGACATTTAAAATAAATAGCTAATCGATTGTTAATTTAATCGATTTTTTTAGATAAAAATTTAAATTTTTACGTTTTCGTATATTATTAGGTACATAAACCTATTATGTAGCTAACTTAATGAATATTATTATGACACTCCAGATGTCTCATGAAAATGTTGGCGCACCGGAAGCAACTGAAGTATTAGAAGTTATTAAAGAAGAGCAATGCTCTCCAGCTTTATCTTCAGCGAATATAGATACCCCAAAAGTTAATTCAGAAAAGGAACCATGTGCAGACTGCACATGTTTAGAACGAGATGAAAAACTCAAAGAAAAGATGGACCCAGAACTTGTACAGACGCTTTTGCGTGAAAAAGAAAAGCGGTTAACCGACGATTTTCAAGAACGTTTGAATAAAGAGGTTACGCTTCTGAAAGAACGATGTGACTTTATTCTACAGTAGGTGACAAGCAATAACTAATGGCTCATTGAATTTAACCGAATTCTGCCTCTACTAAAAGACAATCTACATCATGTTTATTTTTTCAGAAACGAACAAGTTCGTGCCTCTTACATGCTACGGGAAGCTCATAGAGAAAGGCAAGAAAAGATTTCAGCCTTACAAACACAGCTAGAGTGCAAAAATATGGCGGGCTTGATGTATGTTATGTGTACCGAAAGAAGAAAAAGCAAACTGGAGAAAATGAGACTTATTGAAGGTTTTTTTACATTATTTTAACACTCTCACCCACTTTGCCTAAAACTGAAATTCTAGTCAGTTATCGATTAAATTAATCGACTTGTTTTACAAACTGGCAACCCAAAGAATGGTGATGGTGCCTACTTACTTTCTATTTTGTTTGATTCCGTTACGCGAAACGCAACATCTCGCGGATTTTTCCGCTAGGGTTGTCAAGATTTTGCTCATGTTTTCAGAATATACAAATTACATTCACGGTTTGCAAGACATCCTAACGGAAGCACAGACATTAATCCTGCATTTATCAAAAGGCTACAGGACAGCATCAAGAGTAGACCACGAATGGAGGGAAAAGATGAGAAAAGTTCTAACTGAGGTGTTATTTCCTATAAATACATATCTATTCAGTACACTTACCTATGTACATAGTTATCAGCAGATACTTTTTTAACAACTTAACCTATTTTAGTTTCAAATGTTCGTGCATGATTTCGCGGGAGGCACTCCAGAAGCTAATCAATATTTCTTTGATATCCCTGCGTTGCTCAAAACGAAAGCTCCGATCGTTGACAACCCTAGTGAGGACCCTTGCGAGCCGGAAGAAGAAGAAGAGGAAAACGAAAATGGCGGTAATTTTTAAAATATTTAACCATGTTTATCAACCTATTCTAACGATTCTACCAGTCACCACCGGACTTATCCGATTTTACTTGCCATAGTACCTACCTAGCTAATATTTTGAGGTAGGTACCTAGGTAAGTATAACAGGGACCTATTACGTGTATACGTTCTGTGCGTACATTACGTAAGGTCCTACATTTTAGGTTATGTTAGTACCTACCATGTACCTACCTACTATAAAGCGTGTTTTTGTTTACCTTCAATTTTAGATGGCGAAGAGAAGCCGTGGTGGGAGAGAATGGACTCCGACTGCCGTCCATTCCTAATGTTCGGCGACATGGCTGAGTTCAAACCCCCGCAGAGGCGCGAAGTGCTTCTAACTGTAAAGGCTGCAAAGACTGCGCCGAGAAAATGGAAAGAATATGGTAACTATATGAACCTCTAAGGTCCATCTCATCATGATTACAACGTGTTCTTGAAAGAACCTCCATTAA
The DNA here is from genome assembly GCA_947507515.1 of Eulithis testata. Classification (NCBI taxonomy): domain Eukaryota; kingdom Metazoa; phylum Arthropoda; class Insecta; order Lepidoptera; family Geometridae; genus Eulithis; species Eulithis testata. The sequence continues at coordinate 1,852,528 of OX382215.1, read as the reverse complement.
AAAAATTGCTACACCCACCTCTGAAAATGTTTGTTTGTCCAGCACTTTCTTTTACGTTCTAAGCCGTAAGATGTTCGCTGCTGAACTAGGCAGTCTTTTTTTTCTGGATTATGTTCTAGTACCTAGGTACTGTTGACCTAGCAACCCTATAGCAAATTGTTATCATTGCTATCTATTTCCAACAGGCGTTTAAAATTGGTAGCTTCTTCTGCTAGTCCAAGCGTACTTAAAGATACCTACCTAGGTACTGCCAAAATAGTCTAGAGGCTAAAGTCTAGAATAGTCTGATCGAGTAGCAACGCAACGCGTTAGTGACCAACTCTGGCGCCGGAGTTTTTAGGCCGCCTTGAGGCCTCTGTCATGGCTTAACGACTGCTAACAGCCAGGACAGTTTAACGTGCGCTCCAAAGCACGGAAGCGCTCAGATACAAATGCTACTAACGGTCACCCATCTAAATAGTGACCGCGCAGAACGTCGCTTAACTTAGATAATCGGTGAAGATTGACTAAGCAAGCCTAGCCACGAGCGCTCCTACTCTAGAGCAAATGGTTAAAAAAAAAACTTGAGAGGTGTCAAGGGACACCCGGATGGAACGAAGTTCCTTGAGTTGTAGTTTTCTTACAGTGAGTACACAGAAGCACCTAAATTAAAACAAAAACTTCCAACAATACCGACATTCATTTGTTTCCTTCCTGCGCCAATTAATTCGAATGACGTTGTCAAAGTTTGAAAAAAGTGTCGTTACAACTTTTGGTCTTAATTTTTTCCGTCGTTGTCAAAGTTTGAAAAAAGTGTCGTTACAACTTTTGGTCTTAATTCTTTCCGTCGTTGTCAAAGTTTGAAAAAAGTGTCGTTACAACTTTTGGTTTTAATTTTTTCCGTCTCGCAACGCGCGTTAAGGAACTTTATTCCAATACCAAAGAATTTATCTTCCAGTTTTCAGTGAGATGTTCATAAAGGCAGACTGCGCGAACGCTGACGTCATTAAAGACGAATACCCAAAGCACCTTTCTACTCCCAAGTGGGAGTGTCACGGACAACAGAGTGACGGCCGAGAGTCTTCAAAGCTGGTTAGTTCCATACCATCTTCCACAGAAACCTATCTGAATACAGGGCGTCAACAATCAGCCTCAGGCTAAGCCTCAGGAGTAATAGACCCCAGGTTTTATTAGTTTTTACCTTTAAACGAGCAATTCTTGTATATTTATTTATTTATCTCTGAATCTCTGAATCTCGGAATTTTCATGAAATTTAGTATACAGGGTATTTCGGGGGCGATAAATCGATCTAGTTAGGACTCATTTTCAGAAAATGTCGTTTTATTCGTGTTTACTTTTGAAGTTATACTTCTAAATCGTTAATATAGATGGCAGTGTTGAGCATAGAACCTTTTCTACCTAAATAAGTATGTACATAAAAATAAATACTAAAATAATACCGAGCAAAGCTCGGTCAACCAGCTGGTATAATTAAGATCTGTGCCTCTGCATATGATAGACAGCATTTACCTAGTAACAAGAGTTTTTCCCTAGTCCTTGGCCAATCGTCGGGTAACCAGACCAAGTGAAGACATCCGTGGAAACATGGGATCCATCCTCAAGATCATGTGAGTGGTTATTTTATAAATGGACTAGCTTCCGCCTGCGCCTTTGTCCGCGTCCCGTTTGTTCTTTCTTCCCTACAGATTTTGTTGTTTCTTCAAGATAAAAAGAACTAACCTATGGTAGGTACAATCGTTTTGAGGAACGAACATCTATTTGAGATTTTTAGGTGATTTTGTCATTTAGGCATTTGAGTCCACGTCATCTGGACTTCCGAGAAGAGCACATTGCCTCGACATGGTTTAATAGCTGTTGACGAAAGTGGAGGGGGATTTCTATATCTCTTTCGCTGCGCAAAACACCCTCCCACATCTCCATTCAAGGGTGTCGGGACCTATACTTTTACATCTACTAACATGCAAGCAACCTCCTCAGTGACCAAGCTACTGAAGAACCGCTTTCGACACTCCCCATAGCCAAATCATGCTATTGACTATTAACTATTGACTATTAACTATTGACCATTGACCATTGACCATTGACCATTGACCATTGACCATTGACTATTGACTATTGACCATTTTCAGGACATCAAATAACCTAACCCAGCCAGTAACAAAGGCTACACTACTCGGCGCTAGAGACTCAATGGAAATCGCATCTACTACCAAGCTGGTAAATTCTGCATTGAAAATGTTACATTTATTATTATTTATTTATTTATTTATTTATTTATTTATTTATTTATTTATAACATAACACATAACAAAAAAACTGAATAGTGCCTTAAAGCCTAGGTAAGGTTTGTCTAGACACTAGGTTCTCGTAGGTATCTATATCGAACGAACGAGCGCATGCACACCACCCTGACAAGATAACATTGTAATCAGGTGATGCGTACAGAACAAAAGCAAGGCACGGCGCGCGCGCAGCCAGTTAAACGAGGTAGGTACCCGCACTTGCAGGTAGCGTGCATGCGCTCGACCTACAAAGGATGCTCCATTTTATGTACTAAGGTTATTTAAAAAATATTTTTTTAACGTGTAGTTAATATTTTTCGGAGAGATTTTGTTTTTAATTTCAATTGGAAGTTTATTAATAAGGTGAGGGACCAAATATTTTGAAGTTCTTTTACCGTAATCATTACTAAATCTTGGCTTGACAAGTTTTTTTGCAGTGACGCTTCTAGTAGTAACTGAATGAAATTTAGGTACTTGAATTTCCGTACGAAAATACTGTTCAATGAGTAGGTTAAGTTCAACTTTTTTATGAATAGGTATAATACCACAGTACTTAAAAAGCCCCATGGGGTCCCTTGCGTATCTGTTTTTTATTTTAATCGGAACTATAAATTTAAGTAACCTGTATTGAATATTATAAATTTGATCTAGGTATGTTTTATAAGATACATAGATTGATGAAGCTTTAAAGAACTTAGGTGTTGAATCTCATGTGCCTGTATTGACACCGGCGCCCATACCCTTCAAGCCTGAACACGGCAATGCGGGCATCACTTTGGAGCTGCAATAGGATATGTAGTACTTCCCTGGAAGAACTCTTTCACAAAGAAATCTCTACTGACATTATCACTAGATGCCTACACTACTTTATCTGGGCAGGCGTCATGGCGTCGGTAGTAACTCTGCCTTCCGTGCTGTGGGTCGTGGGCGCGATTCCCACCGAGAAGAAACATCTGTGTGTGGAAAACATAGATGTGTTTTCTGTGTCGGGGTGTTACTATGTATTATAAGTATGTATTTACAACAAAAAATGTATATATAAAATATTATATTAGCAATCTAATTCCCATAATACAAGCTCTGCTTAGTTTGGGCGTTGTGTACAATGTCCAAAGATATTTATTTATCTCGTCGTGTCTGTTCCTCTTATAGCGTGAAAGACATAAGCACTCAGATCACAGCAAGGTGGTGATCAACGTTAACCACAACCGGCGAACATCTTTCTTTGATGACGACAAGAATGCTGTTGATGATTTCGATGATTTCCCTGATCCTTCGTTAGTTGCTTTTGCTTACATTACCTTACATTCCAAAACCAAGCGTGGTCAAATTCTAGCTAAGTTGATTAAGATTACTTAAACTCGAATTCATAAAGAGGCAGCAGAGTTCGTCACACGCATCGCCTGAATTTGCCTCTAAAAGAACGAGAGAGAGGATGGCTAAGAGGATGGTATAGGTGCTGTAAACATTGTCCCAGGTGCTACCTACAGTGGCGTAGCATCAGCAAATGCTGAAGAATAAGGTTTGCGTAAGCCCACGAATTAGAAATCTGAAATGTAGGATCTCGCATAAGCTGTTTGTCTTAGGAAATTGGAATTCAACAGCGAAAATGGGAGGGGTTTTATAAGAACTTAGAAGTTTTCAAGGCTCATGCTATAGTTTATGCTTTAGGAAGATGAACGCGAATGAAGATGACGACGACGAACCAGACGAACTTTCAGTTCTGGGGTAAGTGACATCCATCAACATAGACCACCAATATAGACCTATATAATTGTTACCATCGGTTTTCTTTTAACCCCGTATTAGCTTCTTGAACAGATTTCAGATTAACACTTAAATAGCAGTCGTGAAGCGCTCGTGGCGTAGCTTACTTAGCCAATCTTAACCGATAATCTAAGTTAAGCAATGTTCTGTGCGGTCACTATTTGGATGGGTGACCGTTAGTGGCATTTACATCTGAGCACTTCCGTGCTTCGGAGGGCACGTTAAACTGTCGGTCCCGGCTCTAGCAGTCGTTAAGCCACGACGTAGGCCTTAAAGCGGCCTAAAAACTCCGTCACCAGAGTTCGTCACTAGCTCATACGAGATTGCTAGTAGTCTTGGCTTTTGTGCTTCTAATCTTGTCACCTAGCACTATTATGATAGACCCATCACTAACACCATAAACAAACATCTGCAGATGAAGAAATTATTTCATAGCACCTGTCACATTCTTGTGTATTGTCTCTTCGGACGCAGAAGTCTAACCAAGCTACTCTTGTTATTTCCATATATGATCCTCGGATCTCTGTCATAGAGCCAATGGCATTCAATGGCTCTTATTCATTTTGATTTGAGGATATACTTCTAGGAGTATCCACAATGACAGTTTGCAAGTGATGAACCACCATGTTCCCGAAACTGATCATAGGATTCACTACGAAAAGGTTAGTAGGTAGACTACCAACGTGCTGTAGGTCTCTTCCGAAAATTTTGATATTGAAATGACTTTCATATTTTGAATTCTGCAAGCGTAGCGTAGTCAGACCCATGTGCCATCAAAACAGTTTTCTTTATTCTTTGTTGTACATAGAGAAACTTAACTTAAAACTAAAACATGTACATATAGGCGAGCTTAACCCTAAAAAGTGTTCTCTTCCAGCAAACCAGTTTTCTTATGATGTTTTCCTTCCCCCTACTTTTGCTTACCAGGTATGCCCCATAGAGAAATGCCAGCGTCTCCAAGTGGATTCCTTCATTCGCTCTCTACCTCCCTACATGAGGTCAAACCCCTTCACGCACTTTGAGCAGAACTACGACGAGTATGAAGCATGTACTCCAGGTATAGGTTTTTTTAATCTCTAGTTTTTTCTCTCATTCTTAGAACTTAGGGACTAAAGTACAGACGGGAGCTAAATAATTTCCCAGTGATGTTATGTTGAACTCTTCAAGAAGGAAATAGAAGGTCATAAGAATATAACATCTTTAAGCAGTTATTATTTTGGGAAGTCAATTTCATCGGTTTAAATATCTACTGTAATTTTAAACCGATGAACATTAGTCAAGTCCACTGCTAGAAATAAGCAACTTCCATTTCGAGAAAGCACAATTTTAGGCCTTCATCCACATCTGCTTTTATCCTCTTCACAGAGCAAATAGAGATTCTCAAGAAACGCATAGAGGAAAAGAAAGCGAAATCTTTACACCAGGTTGTCGAAGAATCTCCTTTGGCAGAGTGGACGCCAAGTGTCGAAGGAGTGGCGATTCAGACTTCGGAACTGTCTGTGTCGCTGCCTCCTTGTAGCTGTAGAGTGCCAAGTCCTACCCCGGTTTCGAGCGATGGAAGAATTTATAACGGTAACACAACACATAATCACAACACTAGCTATGAGTAGGTACACTATATTCTGAATTCTAGATCCAAGAATTCAGAAAGGCAAGATCCATGGCCTGAACAGTGGTTTTACAAGTTTATTTTTCAATCGTTCTTCAGAGCCACCATCTGCTTGTTTCACGACTTATTCTCATAAAAATATTAACACTAAGTAAGGCGAGAACAATAAAGGTCCCAGAATACTGCCCTGAGGAACGCTACTATATCTTTTCTTCATAAATTACAGTGAAATTAGTAAACCTATCGTAGACGCATCATGGTCAAACCATGTCCAATGCCTTCGAAAGGTCAAAACTAACTCGTACAAAACTTATTTCAGTGGAAGACCTAATCCCCGTGAAGCAAGCCTTGGATATGATCAATAACGAGTGCCTCTACGATGACAGGATCCAGTTTGACAGATTCAAAGTCCTTGGTCAAGAGAGCAGGACTAGCATGTGAGTTGTTCATATTTTCATAGGCTCTAAAGGTATTTGTGCCATTATTTGAATGGTTGTTGTCTTTGTACCTTATGATAACCACTGAGATATCAAAGTAGCGAGTTAAAAACTAAGTCGACTTAGTTTTGAAATCTCTTACTTTGGTAAGCATACGGTATCTTGCGAATCTTATAATAATTTGAGTGGAAATGTATGAAGATTATTTATTAATTTTAGGGAAAACAAACCAAGAACCAATATGAACAGAAGCAGAGTTCAAGAAATAACCAACGTGCTGAGACAACACCCGGAGTTACTGGATATATTCCAAGCGAACACACGATGCTAGAAATTGATTTAAAGCTTGATTATGACGCACTCGATGAGGCTAATAAAGTGCACAAGAAAGGTTTTACATAAAAGAGATGTATCAACAATGTGCTAACAGTAACTGTAACAATAGGTAATAGTCAAGTAATAATAGAGCAAATGTCACTTTCTTGTAAAACTTTATTTCTAAATTAAATGTAACAAATGACTAAAATCTAATAAAAATTGAAAAACAGAATGCATTATCATTAAACCTATTTTAAAATGTTGTAGAGACTAGAAAATTTATAGGACACAAAGCATGATAAGGTAGAAAACTACAAAACAAGATTTCTTACCTAAACATACGAGACACCATTATCATTCTGAATAAACTCTTGTCAAACTATTAATAAAATAGCCAAGGACAAATACGTAAATAAGTAAGATACTATGCGAAAGGTAGCAGTTATCAATAAGAGCTAAACAAATTCTAAAACAAGGAAATAAGGACACAGTAACAACCAAAGATGAAATAACGCGAAACTATAAAATACACATTCACTAAATTAAACCTGTTTTGTCAAGAGTCGAAGATTTCACTTTAGTTTTTATAGACACATTTACAACCACAGAAGAACAGTTACACGTAAACATCACTTTACTAGACAACTGAAACGGTTTAAACGTTTTATCAATATTGTATTATAAATTATTTTTTCATTTGATTAGTTAGCAATTGAGCCCCTGAGCGAACTCCATCGGATTAGTGATACATTTGATTTCATTCTGTATTGTCTCTTCAATCGTCGTTACTGTGTCCTGCACACTATCCTTAAACTCTTCGCCATCGTGAGCATAGGTTTTATCATCCACAATTTCTATTTCTTTAAAAACATCTGATTTGATTCTATCTAGATTGTCTTCAAGTTCGATTACTACAGTAGTGATACTTGGCTTACCCGGCGTTTTGACAGTTGAGTCTAGTTTGACGGGTATCTTTGATTCTTCAACTTTAGTAGGTTTTGCTGTTTCTATAGATCTCACTGAGGCTGATTTAGTCATAGGATTAATAATTTCAAAACTTTCATACCTCGCGTTCGTGTTATTTTCAAGTTTGCTTATGTATTGTGTATTATCAGTTTTATTAGGATACAGTGGGTTATCATTAGAGATCGGTATGGGACTAGGCACAGTTTCAAAAGGGACCGATAGACTGTTAACCAAGGCTTCGGCCTCTTTACGTCTCACTTGTTTCCTTTCTAGCTGCTTCTGTAGTTCATCTATTCTCTCTTCTTTCAGCTTTAGCAGGCTATCCAGGTGTTCCACCTATTAAAGAACAATATTCAATAACATAACTGAACTAAATATTTACCTACCTATCCAAATCGTATAACTCGTAGATATTTTTCTTTCTACAACCTACTCTACTTGTCAATATTCACGGCTTGGTTTTCTATGAATCCCTTCTCAAAGTTAAGTTTCCACATCACCTTTTGCTTCAAAACATCAGCGGAATCCTTAGCATCTTTCAGCTCTTCCTTCAGCGCTAGATAAGACTCGTAGTTGACGACCTTCTGTTGAACAGTCTCCAAGACCCCGTTGACTCTGGTCTTCACCGGCACCACGAGGACGTGCTCTGGAAGAGTTACGCGGTAAGTCGCGGAGGGGTTGGCTGATGACAGCACTAGCCTCTGCATTTTATTCACACGTCCTTTAGACAGGCCTCTTTTGATAAGAAAAATAGAAGTATTTTAAAGTTATGTTCAATTTTCGTAAGTTACTTCGATGTCTTTTGATTATGTAGTCCTCTACCAGAGCAAAGATTAAAATACTAGAGGATTGGAAAGGTACAACGTCTTTCAATATTTTCTGTGCAATGTCTACATATTTACTTCAGATAAATCTAACCTCCAAAACAAGACTGCTTGTAGATCATGCAAGGCAGGTTCATATATAGAAAAGTGACTCAAAGGTTCCTTACCATCATCTCCGCAGGCTTCGTAGTAGCTGCCGCCACTCGACATGTTCTGTTCAGAGTCCTTCCCTTTGTTAGCCTCCTCATCACGGCGGATCCTGTCTCTGACTGAAACAAATGAAGCTCATGATCAGTAGACTCTTGACTGCGAGACGCCAATATTGCTCTAAAACTTCTTTTTTGCTATACAAAAGCTATATTTACCTACCTATGTCTGTAAAGTTTACCCAAAGGACTAGACTATAGGCTAGAATGCTCAAAAAGATTCGCGATAATTCAAGCCGAGGAAATACAAAACTGTTACTATCAACTTTGTAGTAAGTAGTAGATCTGTTTGTGGTAGAGCTCGCCAGGGGAAGGTACTACCGCCGTATCCATTTCTAGTAGTTCTTCCAAGCAGTGATGCTCGCATTACTGTGTTACGGTTTGAAGGGTAGAGTCTGAGTAGCTACCACGAAAGTCGATATTCGTAGGTTCGTCGTATCGTATTGGGTTACACTGCGCAGTGACGCTGTCACTTCGCAAGAGTCCGCGTCGACACACAAGGCGGCTGCGTAGTGTAACACAAGTGTCGCTACCGAATCTTCGTTAGTCATTTTTCAAAGTAGAGGCCTTGTATCGAAGTGCATCGTCTCACTGGAAACGTCTTCAATAAGCTTGCTCTGTGGGCAGCGGTAACAGAACAACAGTTTGTTCCATCGCTTCAAAAAAACTTACCCATAACAAGCACCCTCTCGATAACCCCAGACGCGCAGTTTGCGAGCTGCTCCATGGTGTTGCAGCAGAGATTCAACTTGAGTTTCTTCAGGACTTTCCTGTTCAACGTCATCCAGTTATTCAGCTTCAGGGAATGGCTGTTCCGTGGCGGGTAGTTGTGCATTTCCACAAGCTTCGGGTAGTGGACGCTTAGGATCTCCGCAAGAAGTACTGTGGAGATTGGATACCTTAGACACAATCGTAGTTAGAGACAATACAATGACACGGAAGTAGATTTTTTTTTAATGTGATTTAGTATTGGCTCAGTTTATACTATGGCCCAGTGTGTAATGTACTAGAAGCTCTGCGTGACCAAGCTATCGGCCGATCAGAAAGCCTACAGTCTGCGGTCTTGAAGTAGGTACCTGTTGAGATACACTTTGACTCAGAACATTGAACCTACATTGAACATACATTTTTTTCATCATGTTCTGTAATCACGCACGAACAAATCGGACAGTCGTCGCAGCGGTGCGTAAACCTGACTTGTTCTAATCATATTCCGCGTTTACGCCAGCTACGATACGTTTACGATTGTCACATTTTACTCGATAATAAGACACAGTACCTGCATCAGAGAAGTCCCTGTTAATCTTCTTCGTAGGCCTTGATAACTTGAAACCATCAACCCACTCTAGCACAGATTCAATATCCGACAACGGTATTGGGGATTCAAAGCTCGACATTTTGTGTATTTTTATCTATAAATTATCGTGGATTATTTTATTTATTTATTTTATTCAGAGCAAATAGTTTGACAGTATAATTTCGATGGTTGTGTCATTTGCATTTCTGCTTTTAATCCTGACGTTTGTAGTTGTGGATGAGACTTTTTGTTTTGCTAAAAAAAAGGTTGGTTTTGATAAATAATAGAGTCCGTTCGTGTTCTAACAAACACACAAGGTTTTCCAAGTAAACTTCTCAAGCTTCTCAAGATCATTGTGCGCACGCACATGCAACTTATCAGATAAATCAAAAGTATTTAGCGCGTTAGAACTTGATAACGACAATTGGCGCTTGTTATATTTCTTCCGCCATAATTTAGAGCAAGACCTGGTTTGAACTTGGATTCACGGAATTTGACAGATCTCGTGTCATTTTGTACTAAAAAATTACATGATTTCTGTCAAAATCTATGGATCCGATTGGAACATGAACCTATGGATTGGAACTATGTTCGAGAGTAACCCACCTGTTTTCATACAGTTTTTACGTCGACGACTGCATGAGTACTTACACACAAATAGCAACGTTAGAAAATAGTTTTTATCTTGACTGTACTTTCTCATAGAAAGCGCTGCATTATTTCATTCAGGCATTATAATATCGAATAATACTTACCAATATATCGAGAGCTGTCTCAGACCGTTTCTTGAGATATAACTTAGTGAGATAGTAATTTACAGATGTCATTTTATGCTGGTCAAAACGGTACAACGCGTTTTCATTGGAAATTGCTTTCCAATGACATGTCAATCTCGATTTGAAGTAGATTAGCGCCGTATTCACAAACGTTACTTGTAGAACCAGAAACAGTTACATACAAAACAAACTTATATGGGTCCCGACCCGGTTTAATAGCTCTGACCTTCAATGGTGGGAAATTAAGATATAGAGTATTTCCCTCTACTTTCGCCGAGAGCTATTAAACCCTGTCGGGCTTATCAGGCTGAGGCCGTGCTCACTTTGGACACGAATTTGTTCGTACGTAAACGTACGAGTAATGTTCGTACGAATTGAGTGCTCACACTGAATACGTTTTTCTCCGTCAATGCTTGATAAATCCCAACAAGTTCGGATTGTATTCGGACGTCGTAAGTAAACGTACGTATACGTACGACTGATCGCATGCAGTGTGAGCGCTCCCATAGTCCTTGGAAGGTCGGTATCATTCGTGCGTAGTCGTACGAATCAAATTCGGATGAAATCGTATCCAAAGTGAGCACGGCCTAATGGATAATATCTCCAACAGTAGGAATAGAAAAAAAAGTAGAGTTCGCTCTGTCTGTAACATTACCCGTTAGTCAACTATTAAAACCGACGATTATAAATAAACGGTTGCCTGGAAGAGATCACTTTTAGCTATAAGGCCGCCTATTGTACGTAATAGCTCCTTCTCCTTGCATCCGTTTCTTCTTTGTGTATGTAAAGAGTCTATCTATCTATAAGTTATAGTGGTGGGTATCACGGCTTAGCAGACTAGTCAGCAATATTGTAAAAATCCACTAGAATGCACCTACTTACTAAGAATAACAAAATAAGTATAAAAAGATTTTCTATTCCGTGTCGGAAAACCGACACCGATATTTTTGTTCGAGCCACTGACACACCCACCGATGTTGTGGCGGTGGCTTACCGGACAGCGTGTAAAGCCGCGATCGTAACGCACAATGCAGTGGTATGCAGCATGCAGCGCCGGACACATAATTGTATGGAAAACTTCTAGTATGGTCTTCTGTTACGTCGCAGTCTGCGTCAGCGGCGAGGAGCAAACGCGGTACTCTGCGTTGTGCTGCACACCGCAGCGTTGTGCGTTACGATCGCGAGACCAAGGCTGAAACGCCTTATGGCACCTGCTTCACGAGATTTCTCCAATTCACTTGTATTGAGTAATCGGTTTGTAAATAAAAGGCTTTCTACAATAACAGATACTTGTTATTTTGATGAGAGATCGTAAACTGGGAGCGCGTTGAAGTCTTTTGTATGAAAATTGTTGTTATTACGTTATTGGAAATATATTTGCTTGCAAAAGAACTTAAAACTAGAACGCTTCGATTAAAAAAACCGTGTAATAAATAGAAGTACTTGGTATTTAATACTTACCCACCCAAGTACCTAACAACGACATGTTTACGGAAAAAAAATATCAAAAGAAAAGCTGGCTTACCACAGATTTTACATAAAACACTTCAGGTGTTTGTTTTGCTCTAGGTAGGTACCAGTTTCAAATTCAGGTAGGAGCGTAAATAAAAATCACGACGTGGACACTGTCTTGTTTGAAAATATTATCGTCATATTTCTGAAAATAACACTTATTATTAGAGAAATGTGGCGGAACGAGCACATTGGACCACTTGATGTTAAGCTGTATAAGCCGGTGTACCCGCTGATGTTCAGCTGTTACATAAAATCGGTGCCTGTAGTAATTTTTTAAGAACTAAAGCAACGCGTTGTAATATGTTCTGTAATGTTATTACTATGTAAAAAAAAGAAATAAAAGAAAAATATCAACAAAAATGCTTGAGTCTTGATTAAGGGCTCGAGCATTGTCAAGAATGTCCAGCATTATGAACCTAAAGGCTTTACAAACATTACCCGTAAGTGTACTGTGAAAGCTGTGGGTCTGATACGAAGAGTTACATTACCGCAGTCTACCAGCTACCGGCAAAACGAAAGCACGTGTGGAAAGTGACTGTTGTGAAGCTTCGGAAGTTTGAACTACCTAAGTAAGTTTTTCAAAGCTTATAGAATACCCGAATTACCACACTGCCTAATGTCCAAGGATATTCATATTATTCATTTATCTATAGGACCTTTTTACAGTATTCGCGGTGTCCTTTTAAAACTGAAATAGGAGATTAGAGAAAAAAAATCGTTCATTTATAACGTTTTTGAAGTATACAACACATCCATAAGTTTCAATGTATTCTGAATTACAGCAAAAATTGTTGCGAAATCAAGATAATAATATATTAGGGGGATAGGGATGCCTTTGCCATGCAGTGGGATTAATTAGGCTAATAATAATAATAAGATAATGTTGTAGTATGATTTATTTAGTGAAAACCCGTGGTCCAATGAATCTACTACCGTGACAAGATACGATGTGTAAATTTACTCTTTCTTATGATGAAAGCATAATAAATGAAAAATATCTACCAGAAAGACGCATATTTCTTTCTTCTATAATAGGTAACTACTAAATGAAGTAGAACCTCATTGGCTACTATAAAATTAAATGTAAGTATGTCTCTTGGATGTTGTGTGTGCAAATATTGTCTCGTATCGCGTTCCTATAAAATTGTGAAAGTTCCATGTTTGATAAATTAAGTTTGTTACTTAACCGCAACGTAACAGATAAGACGGCTTCGATGAGGTGGAGTAGAGATGACCTGGATTCCACACAGATACACCTACTTTTTAACGAACTTCAAAAAAGGAGGAGGTTCTCAATTCGGTTGTATTCATATTACCTCTATTACCTCAGAACTTTTTGAAAAATTATTTTTTTTATCTGGAAAGGTATATTATGGGTGGTACTTCCAGTTAGGTCCCATAATTTTTTTATCAGTAGTTTAAGAGATAAATAAGAATAACTGGAAAAAACACGTCATCCACGTACACGAAATCAAGTACATATTTTGCTTTCCTGTGGTATTTACGATCAATACAACATTCCCAATAAGCTGCAATCATCATCATCATCAATAAATGATAAAGGCGTATCAAATTGAAGTCAGGATTTCCAGATATTAAACTTATAAATGATACATAATTAATTTATGTTGGTGAACACAACCAAAATCCGTAGCGGGTTCCACTCTAGGTATCTCGTCCCATTGGAACGAAACTCTACCCTAGCTTTTTGCTTACGAGCTCGCCTCAACGTATAATTATCTGTGTCTCATCTAATCAGATACCTACCTACTTTACGATAGTTAGTTCCAAAGGTATCTTATTTAATTGTGTGATAATTAGAACAAAATTTTCAGAGCGTAACATTTATAATGAACATGCATGTATTTTTTTTAGAAAGTGGAGTATCTTACAAATAATCGTACCGGCAAAAGCCCTTTCCAACTTCATTATTTCAACTTTGTTTTTGTCCTTCTACAGGCAGGGGCGTTGATCACATCCGTAGATTTTATTCTTACAGAGATGACGTCATATCTCGACCGAAAATTCGTTTCACCCACTGATGAATCGAGTTTTCGATGTCAAAGTAAAATCTCTGTTAGCATAGGGACCTTAATCAGTAACATGCAGTAGTACAAAAGTAATGTCTTAGTATTTACTAAGATACTTAGTTTAGTGCAGTACAGGTAATAATTGATCTCCTAAATCTAGTAACCAATAACCATCGAATTATTTTTACGTTTAAATTATTGTTATGCCTTTACCACTTACTCACTTAGGCCGTATGGTGATAAATAAATCGTTACTTAAGCATACATTTGAGAAGAGATTTTCATACAAAAATCTATGCTTGAGTCCAGATCAGCGCTTGACCATGAAAACCGCATATGGGCCTTTAGACAGATGTTTAGGCGGTTTAGGGACTGGGAACTATACTGGCAATTAACCAAAGGTCAATGTATTGGTGATCTGGGGCTAAATTATTTTACGTATTTAGGTACCTAGGTATTATTAGCTAAGTATTAACCCATAATTATACTCATCTATTAGGAATTTCCATAAGTAGTGGACAGTCGCCAGTCAGCTACCTCGGTATCAATAAAAACTAATGATTCTTTTTATACGAATGACGTAGGTAACTAACTAGGCAAGGTGCTTATATTAGTCTCAGACATAGAATAACATTAGATTCTAATAACTACCTGGCCTTTAGAGAAAACCACACACGAACTCAACAAAAAAGTTACCCAAGACTGAAGACCAGATTGACTTTTTTGTTGATCAAAAGAAGAATAATTACCAAAATGACCTACTAGGTAAGTAAATCAGGATTTTGAGAACCAAAAAATATAAAGAAAGTGTTTAATTAGCTAACTAGGAGGTACATTACTAAACTAGACCTATTTACTAATGCTAATGCGTCTGAGCAAGTCAACAATACTAATATTAGTGATCAGTCAACACGTGGATCTCTACATAGACGGTTGTCTGTTCAATTTTATGATTTTTTTATTCAATTTAATTTAAAGTTTTGTGATAGTGTTTTTCATTGGTGTAAGTTTATTTTTATTTCTTTTAATTGCTGTTTTTGGCATTTGTTTACAAGCATTATGAAATAAAAAATCTTAGAAACTTCAAGTTTTTAGATTACGTATAAATTTTTTTGAAGAACCGCGACTAACTTTACCCTGAATTTTAATTTCGGTTAAAAAAATCATCTTCATTACTTGGTTTGTAATATGGGTAACATGGGAACTAGGTAGGTAAGTACGGACCTCATCATTAGAAAAAACAGTTTATTCACCTCGAGGTAGGTACTTACAGACTAGTTTTAAATTGATTGGTTATTAATTCACTTTACTAATGTCTTAACCCAAAAATATAGTCCAACAACTAAAGTTTCGATTTAGTATTGTCTCAGTAAGCCACCACTTTGTACCGACATTTGTAACAATTATTTTTGCAAATTGTATCTTGTATCTCAGATACCTAAATATGCCACCTAGTGCCTATGTACCTACACCTCAACAAATTGCTGTGCCCTAACAGGGTTTAAGTTTGCTACACTACTTTTGTACAACATCTTTATAACAACATAAGTGCAATAAACGATTTGAATTTGAATTTGAATTTGACATTGTACTTTACTCTGAGCTCTGTGTTTGAAACCAACCTCTGTGACCTTTGATCTTTACCTACACCTGCTTGCATTGCACCATGTAATTGTTATAATGTTGCTGATGCCGGAGCGGATGAAGGAATCCAAGCGAATGCTCGCGTATCAGATGAGCACTTCACAGCGTATGTTAGATTTGTGGTGTTTTAGGCCATTCTTGTGTGGGTTTCAAAATACTGGCCTTTTCATGCAGTCGTGTAGGTTTCAAAACAATTTCCTCTTCATGCAGTCGGAGCATAACAATATAATAAGAGTTGCTTTGTATGTACTACTAGGTATCTTATACCTACATATAATTCCGTAAAGATATTTGCAACCTTATTGATAAATAAATAAGAATATACTCTAGGACACGACGACATTATGGTAGAGAGCGACGTGCCGTGTAAAGGGGAAGTCCTTAGTATAATTAAGGAGTTGCTTGTAGTGTATGGCGTTGGATGAAATCAACGCAAATTGGTAGAATTAAGTAGTAGTGCATGCTTATAGTAAACAAAAGAAACTTGTAGAGTTAATATTTACTAACATAGACATAGGTACCAAATTATTTACCTGACTCGTCTGCTTATTATTCTGGGCACAATCATTTTGTTCGCCAACTAACGTCATACAAGATTATATCAGTTTGTTGTAGGTACTTAGGGTGACTTAGGTAGATACTTTACAGATGTACCTAGAAGTTTTAACAAAGCTTACCTACCTACAATATCAAATTTGTCATGGCTTAGAATTTAATATTTGTTGATTTCAAGTCATCGTCACTTTGACACCTTGTAGGTTCAAGAAACAAGTTGATGGCCTCACAAAACAATGCATAGTAGATCACTCCCACTGAGATCGTGTTCTGTGTGTGAGGGAGGGCTGTGGGGCATTGCACTGCGTCTATGGGCATTATTCTGTATGACTTAGGAGATTCCTTGCCGTAACCGTATGACGTCACCGTAAGGAATGACATTTATGGCATAGGAAATACGGCATAAGCATAGGGCGATTTCACGCCGCTGTCTTGTCGTGCTGCGTAACGCGCTTGTATTGGTCATAGTGAATAAGGCCCCTATCTCAGCTCTTGTTTAAGTGTGATTTTAAACCTTTTGTAACTCATTGGAATTCAATTCACTTTTGTTTAAAATAAAATCATCTTTGCACTCAAAGACAATACAGTTTTGTAATCAAGTAAGGTACTTGCCTAACTACGTAATACCTACTCAATTCGGTTTGATTCCGAATCTGGGTCGCTGGTAATTAATGCTTGTTTGTTTAGCATAGATCAATATTTAGTTATATCGAAATACTTAGGTACTTTACTTATCTACCAAAACTAACGACCTCGACCCTACCAACGGTAGGTACCTAGGTAGGTACCTACTTATCTTTGCTAGGGTCGAGGTTGAAGTAGGTATTAATTATATTTTCAACGTTTAAATATGCATGTTCGTGACACTATGACGTATTATTTTATTTTTATTTTATTAATAAGGGTATACAACAGAGATAACAATACAAGAAAGATAATCAAAGGCCTTAAATCTAGGTGTTTCCCTAATTATAGGATACCACAACGTGCATAATATTACTAGTAGTTTGCCCCGAACTGAGATCTCGTGATGGTAAAACCCAAACAATTTTTATTGACCAATGGTTGTAATAAAATTTGCTAATTGCTTCTAAATCGCCGTCTAGCTAAGTACCAGTCTTACTTGAACTACAAAATTATTGAAACTCCAAGAAATGGCAGCTCACGTTACACTGGGTTTGCCAATTTTATACTTTTTACAACAACTTAAAAACTATTAGACCTAGAATCAAAATAAAACGGTTTTGGAATGTCTAAAAAAAACACTATCATATGACACCCCACTTGATATTATTGTACGACTTTTTTTTTACTCCCTTTGGACCTTCATAACTTCACGACCCCTTGACCGATTTACTTCATTTAACAAACCAGTAAAACTTAAGAGTGCTATCCGTATATCTACTAAATTCTGTGAAGATCGGATAAGCGGTTCAAAAGATCTCCACGAACAAAAATACAAACATACAAAACATTTTTGTCCAAGTTGTCACTAAGATCTCGTTCGCTTCGCTCACTCGATCAATAACTCAACTAAGCTGCACACAAGATTAACTTGTGAAGATAACAACGTACCTAATTCAAAAGTTACTTTCGTTGGCGTTATTTTGCATTATTTTTTATGGGAAATAGTGATTGAACCTTAGATGGAACAAGCAGACAGCCAACACGTTTTGTACTCTACTGCAAATGTTCGCAGTGTATCAAGAAGTAAGTAGGTAGTGATGGGAAGAACTCTTGAAAACACGCGATCTCTTTTACTATGCGAACCACATGAAGCTCTCTCATCATAACTGTTGGAGACTAGTTAGGTCACGTGATTCATGATCTATATAAAGACGCGTTAGGTCACGTGATTCATGATCTATATAAAGAGGTTGTCAACAGCAGTTGCCTCTTTTCCCTAGTCGCATTTACTGCTGAAGCACGTATAACATTTTGGACCCAGTTTTGGATGAGAACTCTGCCTGAGGAATTTCCTCCCGCGAACACTCAGGTTGTGGAACGATCTTCCTGTCGAGGCTTTCCCTAGTGACTACAATACGGGGCACTTCAAAAAGGGTGTTTTAAAATTCTTCAAGGGTCGGCAACGCGCATGTGATACCTCTGGTGTTGCAGGCATCCATAGGCTACGGCTTCCCATCAGGCGGGCCGTACGCTTGTTCTCCTACTTAGTAGTATAAAAAAAAACCTACTACCATGTATGCTTGTAGGTACAACACGTTTAGAGTTCTATAACAGAACACGCGCCTTAGTTTAGTTTACCTACTAACCTAATCTGTTAATATTTGTCCCATGAATCACTAAGCAACATAACTTTGGTGCGACGCTGTTTAGGTAACCTATTAGAAAGTTATTAGTTACTACCGATAAGAAAGCTGTGACGCGGACGCCGATTTCGCAACATCATGGCAAGAAATGCAGAAACCAAGGTCGCGTCTGCTTGTAGCAGGGAAACTGATCAGAACCAAAGAATACAGATTGAGGCGGAATTCAACCATTCTATGCAAAATTCACAAACATTTTAGAAAACACTCCTTTTTTTATCTAGCATTTGTCCGAACAAATGCTGGTCGACAAACGACTCTTGAAATGCTTTATGTACCTACTTACCTACCTTACCACAGAATATCTGATGTTATATTTATATAGAACTATAGATCGAACTTGTGTGGACTTGGGACCCATAAGGACTTTTGCATAGAACTACAAAGGCCCGTTTTTATCTTACTTGAACTCTCTTTTGAAGTCGGTTACAACTGTATTTTAGCAACATATTTATTAGTTACACCATCATTAAGTAGGTACAGCTATGTATCTATACTTACTTATTTAGGTACTTTGTAGTTCTCACCTTAAAAACTTTTCCAGATATGATCGTCGCGGAAGCGTGGAAAGCCAATACCCTCTACTGGCTCTTTCCTCTTCTAATCATCCTAGCAGTGCTAGCGTTTGTGGGATTGAGCTGCGTGCTACTCATCATCCGACTCTACGCTCAGTACAGCTGTGGAAAATTCTCTAACAAAGCCAGGTAAGTTTACAGATGATTTTTGTTGATTTTGCGCTTTGAATGATTAGATTAGTGAGGTGCTCAGTTTTAGGTTCGACGCTCAAACATGCTGTTATGGTTATTGTAAGCCAATTTGAGGCACAAAGTTGTCTGTCAAATCACTCATATATCATCAGTCTGAAGAGAAAAACTACTGGACATAAACCTTCCTGATAAAATTAAAATTAAACCGGTTTTTGGCGTTTTTATCCCCTACAAACTTTAGGCGATCTTAAAAATTATCTGTTCTGGTCTGGTAGGTAGGGGCCGACCTAAGTTTCCCTTTATTCTTAAGATGTTTTCTGTTTTTCGTACAACTCTTCCCTCTGCCACTTTACTTTATAGAGCGATGTCGATGAAATTGCTTCCATCGATTTCATTTCTTGTGCATTTTTGAATAGGTAATCAAAAATACCATATTTTCTAGAATGGACGGAAAGACAGTGATTGTCACAGGATGCACCAGCGGCATCGGGAAGGAAACAGCCAGGGAGCTGGCGAATCGAGGAGCCAGGGTCATCATGGCTTGTAGGAATATGGAAGCCGCTGGGAAAATCAAAGGTAGGTACCCCTCACTATTTTTAATATAAGTACCTACCTACCTAGGCGTAACACGAAATAACTGGATTAGTTCATAATTTCGTAACGTTGTTTTCCTTAGGTACCTAAACAAGTAGGTATACCTATTTGCTTAGTTTTGTTCTACAGAACTTTTTTATGGTATTCGACATTGACTAAGATGAAAACAGTTATCAAGTTGAGGCATGCCATGAGTGGCCATTGCAACGTAAAACCCCATATTCAACTAATCGCGAAAATGTATTTTCCAGACGAAATAATCGAAGAAACGAAAAACACCAAAGTCCTTATCAAGAAACTAGATCTCAGCTCCTTCGCATCCATCCGCGAGTTCGCCGCTGACATCAACAAAACTGAAGATAAACTGGACGTTCTGGTTCACAACGCCGGCTACGCAGAAACCTTCAGAAAGAACCGATCGGTAGACGACATCGAAATGACCATGGCGACGAATCACTACGGACCATTCTTGCTAACTCATCTCTTGATTGATTTGCTTAAGAAAAGCGCGCCATCAAGAATTGTCGTTGTTGCTTCTTCCCTGTACCGTCTAGCATCTTTCAACTTGGATAACCCTAACCCTGTCAATACCCTCCCCGGTTATTTATACTACGCGTCAAAGGAAGCGAACATTCTATTTACTAGAGAACTTTCTAGAAGACTGGAAGGGACTGGTGTGACTGCAAACTGCCTTCACCCAGGATTGATAGATACAGGCATCTGGAGGTCCGTTCCCGCACCACTCAGCTGGGGCCTGACGTTAATCATCAAAGGGTTCTTCAAGACTCCAAAGCAAGGCTGTCAGACCACAGTGATGTTGGCGGTGGATGAGAAGTTGGAAAAGGTGTCTGGGAAGTATTTTTCTGATTGTGTGGAGAGTAGTGTTTCGTCAGCGGCGAGTGATATGGGCAGGGCGAGGAAATTGTGGGAGGTTTCTGAGAAGATGGTCAAATCGGAAGAGAATGATCCTAAAATCTTAGCTTAGAACTTAATCGGGCAATCTCACTTTACACTCGTATTTTTGATAATCTGTGTTTACATTTACCTTTACGAAGCGAGTAGATAAATAATATTCTAGAAAGTAAAATATTACGTCAAAATTAAGAGAAAAAAAAATTATTTTCTGAGAAGTGTCTCAATATCATTAAAGTTCGGTTTTAATTTTTTTTTTAATACATTTAAGATTAGAGGTTTTAGAAATGTTATTTGAACCATAATTTTTTGATGTTACAGATGAGTTTGTAAGATAGAAACTATATTAGATTTACTTTTACAAAGTACTTTTATTTGTATCAAAAACTAAGCATAAGTAACAGATGTATGTACAAATTAATATTACAATTGCATAATGCAATATTTGCAACTAAAAAATAACAAAAATGTCTTAAAATACCAGGATTCAACGGATTTTCTATTATTCCGCAATCTCAGAGAAACTGGTGGGTATGCAAGGGTTAACTTATATTTTTATATTAGTTATATGCTTATTTAAATCATAATTATAATACAGATTGTTATTATTAAAGCTATTCAAACACACAAGTTTTATTTTCTAGCACTAATGAATATGAAACATAGAAGACATGGTTTTAAAATTCAGTCTCATATTTAGGAAATAGTTTTTTTATTGTGCTTTAGTATTATTTAAGTTAGGTTGATATAGATTCTCTTGTTGCGTTTTTTAGGCTAACTTTATTTGACAGCACAAAAAATGTTGGAGTCCCTTTCTCATAAACTGAAACAACAACAGTTACAATTTTAGAGCTGTCAAATTAGGTTAGTTTAGGAAAAAACAAGAATCGACGCTTATAGTAACTTATTAAAGGAGACGCCTTAGAAATATTCAAATTTTGTGCGAAAAATATGTTATTTAAATCTACAAAGGCACCAAAAATGCTTACCGAGGTATCTTGTTAGAGATTCTAAGATTCCAAACTAGAAGTTTACATAAATACGTAATCAAGTTGTTTCGCATAACGGCCATACACCGGCCGGCCCTTATTTTATTTCACACTAGCGACCCGCCCCGGCTTCGCACGGGTGCAATGCAGTGATGATGATGATGTATTATACATAGAAACCTTCCTCTTGAATCACTCTATCTATTAAAAAAAATGTATCAAAATCCGTTGTGTAGTTTTAAAGATCTAAGCATACATACATACAGACATTAGGACAGACGCGGGAAGCGACTTTGCTTTATACTATGTAGTGATGTTTTAGTCGAAACACGCAGTTACGTAAGCGATATACTAATAATAATAGCCATTAGTTTATCCTACTAAATGAAACTGGTACTTTGAGGGATATATCCTAATGGCACGAAGTTATTAAATCTAGTTTCTAATAATAGTTAATTAGTCTATCAAATCAAACTGGTCCAAAAAAGTTTGGTCAACGCCCAGCGCGGTTCCCAAACTTTCTCTAGGCTTCCTTTTCACCTCATCAATATCCCCACACATCCTATCTAAATACTCCGACGCAGACTTGTGACTTAGCACACTGCAACTTGGACTCAAAAGATCAGGCAGTAAGACTCTGTTTGCCGTGAAAGTATCTACGTTGATATTTTCTTTCTCTTCTGCTATAGATCTGAATTCGTCTGTTGAGTCTGGCAGAACGTTCGCGCGAACTTTTTTGAATCTGTTTATAATTTTCTCTAAGGAACTGGTTTTTTTGATCATATGTGCATTGTTTTTAGGAGTTTCAGTCTTTTCTAGAGTTTCATTGGGAGTGTCAAAGTTGACTTTGAATTCGCAAAGAGTATCATTCAACTTGTCTCCGGCCTGCGTTAATGTTATGGCAGGCATGTCTGTATTTGGTACTTTTAAGCTATTTAATTTAGCCAATGGTGGAGTGTTGAAGCTATCCTTGTTCAACGCAGTGATCCCAGATACTTCTAAAAGTGACTGACTGTCTTCCTGCATGATGGACAGTTTTCTTCGTCCAGTTCTAGACAATGGCCTGTCTCTGTTCTCATACAAGTTTGGTGATGAATAACTTCTGAACAAACTTTGACTTTCATTTGACGTGTTTGTTGATTCATTGAACAGACCTCCTTTTTTAATGTTTATACTGGGTCGTTCTGTTTTATATTTAAACTTTTTGGAGCTGCTCGATTTATTTGTCGATAGCAACCTCGAAATTTGCTGCTTAGTGAACCCGGAATAGCATTCGGCTATCGTTTCATTTACCCGTTGACCCTGTGATACTAAAGACATGTTATGGAAGTTCTGACTTACATTTAAGCTGGGTCGGTCGTACGAACTCACTCTGCATGATATCACACTCTTCAGGAAGTCGTTTTTGGGTTTGTGACAGAATGGAGTAATCAAGAGTGATTTTGGCTGCGGTTTAGCAAAACTGAAAATGGTTCTTTTCCGTAGGTTAAACTGGTGTTTGGATTTGCTCAGCGGGGTGAAGCTATCAAATAAAGCTTGACACTGAAGGTCCCTGGAGATGAGCAGGTCTGAGAGATCAGGTAGAGGTGGTATCTCTGGTATGTCTCTCATTAATATTGTTTGGTGGTAGGATCTTTGTGAGGTCTGAAAAGAAAAATACAAAAGATAAGTAATATTCAATTAGGTTCAGTCTTCAGTTCATAAATAACAGAGTTCTGAGGTAACAAACCAACTATAAAAAAACTAACTTCCGCCCGGGACTTTGTTCGCGTCCTGTTGGATCCCGTTGATTTTCCGGGATAAAAAATAGCCTATGTATTAATTACGGAATATTCCGTTTCATCCAAATCGGATCAGTAACTTTTGCGTGAAAGAGTAACAAACATACATCCTTACAAACTTTCGCGTTTATAATATTAGTAGGATAAGTACAATCAACTTGAGAACCTCATTTTGTTAAAATCAGTTTAAAAATATTACATGTAATTTTGCATCAGCATTCATGACTCGTTCCATCACAGCTCTCATCCCCATCAAAATCTCATTATAACTCCGCCTTCCTCCTTTCAAATACTCATGGAATCTGTATATCTCATCGCCAATTTCAGTACTCTTCAGTACAAAGCATATTGCTATCAAAAACCCTCTAATAAGATTTGGAAAACTTAGTTTCTCGTCTTTGATGATATTTTTGAGGATGTATTTCTGTTGACTGTTCACTTGGTTCTGTAGATCTTTGGTACAGATGAAATCTGTCTTGTGGTTGTACTCAACTGTGTATGTACTTCTATCGGCTTCACCGGTACACCGAGATATAAGCGATTCTGTTTGCATCTGAGTAGTCGTGCTGATGGATATAAGAGGAGATACCTTTTCACTCCACTTGGACTCCAACTTGTCAATCTGTCGGTCTGTTTCCAATAGCCAGTTATCGAAAAACTGTGACGGTTTGTAGATATTCTTAATTTTTAACAGTTCCTCTTTTGACAATTCATCCAATTTATGTTTATTTACAAATCCATCAATCAGATTATCTAAATACTTCTGCCCGTTGACACTGTTTAGTTTAGATTCCATTTTTATGATCTGATTTCTGAATAACTCCGCTAGTTTCACCATGACTTTGCGCTTCTGTAAATAGTTGGTGAACCTATTCAGCATTGAGTCTATTTCTTTACCAATCTCCTCCAAAAAGGTTTGTTTCTCCTGAGACTTGTATTTTTCCGTCATATCACTGTATAACTTTCTTTGGCTGTCTTTTTTCATGTTGGTGATGAGTAGCTTTTGAACAGCCAGCTGTGACATTTGGAAGATGAGCACAGTGACTTTGAAGCAGCCTGGATTGACCAAGTAAGATGACATGACCGGGAATAGTAGACCCCTGTTGCTATAATCACTGATGAACGTGGAAAGCTCATTTCTGTAAGCTCTTTCTGCTTTCGTGTCGTATAAAGGCCAAGGCAAGGCTACAGTAGAATCTATAATACTAACGAGATAGTAAGAAAGATGATTGAAAACCGTCTGCGTTGGTTTTTCGAGAGCGTTCTCCTTGCTCACTTGGCGGGAAAAGTCCGGCGGCATCGCATGGAGCTTGCTGAGTATCCCAAGATTCAAACAAGTCTCTCTTTTTAGGGCTACAACGAGATCTTTCTGTATTGTTATTGAAGCCATTCTAAGATTCTCACCACTTCACTGACACGATAACAACAACACAAACTAGGTACCTATGATAGGTACCTACCTACCCCAATTTATTTCATTGATACCTTATCAAAGGTGCTAAGGGGCATTGGAAATAAATAAAATACGATGCCCAAATCGTTTTCGTTATTCCGATTTGATTCCGAAAATTCCAATTCCTTTCATTTTCATTTCGCTTCGCATCGCAGTGTTGCCAATCCTACAACTGCATTTTCCCCCAGCCAGTCTCACTGCAAAATATTCCATGGTTTTTCGTAAAAAGTTCAAGGACTTTTGTAACAATAAAGACCGCGTTCAGGTTTTTCTTCTATGTAAAACTGGTAAATTCTTCTTTAGTTATTTTATCAAAATATTCTTGCTTGAAAATTCTTAAAATCGGGGAGGTAGGTAGGTATTAGCGTGGAATAATTTAGTCCATGGTATTAATTATACCCTAAATTTAGGGAAAAATATCCTAAGTCAAATATCCGTTGAGGCTTGTCAATGTCAAAAATTTCACGTTCACCTCACCCAACGGCACACAGACCATTAATCTATGCCCAAAGGGCCTGTCCACCGGCCTGTCTGTCAGAGGCACAGACTTCGTCTGTGGTCAGAGGCATCAGAGGCTTAAAAAGACAAGAAGAAAAAGAAAAAAAATATTTATAAATAAATAAATAGACAGTCGCGCTAAAAATACATCAAATTCCTTCCAAACCCACGTTATTTCTTGTGCTATTTCCAACTTTACACGACTTTCATGCGTAACCGTAACGTGAACGTGTAACTAAGCTAATAATGGAAGAAATCGAAAATGAAAACGACCACAAACGGTCGAATGTAAGTTCTAGATAATTCTAAGCCATGACGAGGTTCTCATCATGAGGCATGGACCTAATGTCTTCAGTCCAAATATCTATAACATATCCAAGAACAATATATCTAAGTACTATGTAAGATGAAACTATTGTTATCTTGTGTATCTTTTGTTGGCAATAAATACCCAGGTAAATTAATTAATTCTAATTCAAACCATACATAACTAAAATGGTTTGTACTGTGTAGGTCCATGGTAAGGACAATAACCTTTTTACATAGGTAGTCCCTTTAGTGTCCAATAATTATGAATATTAGCAACATCTACATTTGTGATCGCAACAGGCAATAAAGACAGTGATATGGCCACAAAAATGGAATAACAAAGTATA
The DNA here is from genome assembly GCA_947507515.1 of Eulithis testata. Classification (NCBI taxonomy): domain Eukaryota; kingdom Metazoa; phylum Arthropoda; class Insecta; order Lepidoptera; family Geometridae; genus Eulithis; species Eulithis testata. The sequence goes on along the minus strand of OX382215.1, from coordinate 1,826,385 downwards.
TTCCAGGATCGGAGTCCATCTCCTGATGTGAAATCCACAGCGGTAGTGAAGTACACAGCATTCCAAAGCCCTGTTAGTTATGCTCGCCTGCAGTGCAACACGGACCTTAACCTGCCTCCATCGAACTATGGAGCTGCCATCGATTCCTACGGGCTGAAGCAAATACTCACGGGGGAGACTGGCATGTCCAGGTAAAAAATAATAATGAAATCTTTACATCTAATGTAGATAATTTATGCAATTTAGTGCCTGTAACATTTTTAGTTTGTTTTATAATTATCCTCATTTAACTTAGTTTGTTTCCTTATCACTTTTCTACATTGCAGCCAGTGTCTTGAGCACGCTTCCGATTGGTACTGATTTGGACCAGTTGAGCTATCTATAAATCGTTTGCACCGGTTTGTAGATAGCTCAACTGTTTCTTGTGTATTTTGTTAATTGTAAATACTGTATTCATTGTTATTTTCTTTGTGAATAAAGTATACTCTTTTCTACCATCTGACAACCAGATGTTCGGATCTGAGACATCCATTAGTTTAAAATCTGTTTTTTTAAGAACTTTTCTCCATAAAAGATGATGTCAGGTCCATCATCTTTATTATATTATCTCAGAAACAAATTATTTACATACCACTGATTACTTATCAGGAACAAATATTGCAGTAGTACTTTTACACCAAAAAATTTCACAATAATCTCACAGAAAAAAACACCACACTAATTTTGCAGCAGAGTTAAGTACAGTGCCGTCCGTCTTCCGTCTATCTTTATTTAGACCTAATTACTTAGGAACTTCATTGAAGGAACTCTTTTACGAGTTCTAAGTACTACATAATTTGTACAGAAGCTGATAATTCTTTCATGTTTGTTCTCAATTCCGGGAAAGAATGTTTTTTTTTTAATTTCTTTAAATTCTGTTCTAGTTTCCGAATGGCGCATATGTTTCCCGACTGTGTGGGCGAGGTTGACGTGATAGCGGGCGCTGAGTGTATCAAGAAACTACTCAAGCTGCCATACCAACCTGATGGCACTGTAAGTTTTAATTAAATTTATTAATACCACTAAAACTTATACAAAACCAGACTGACAAAACACCCCAATCCGCTGGCTGTGAAATTACTGCAGCCAAATACACAAAAATGATTGAAGCAACGAAATATACTAGAGCCAAATGTACAAAATTGAATCAAAATGGGGCTAAACTCACTGGAGTTCAGCCATGCATGCCACTAAATATCTTCCACAAGATCTGCTTATAGCTAGATGTGCAAACAAAAAAATACTAAAACACCCCACCTGATGGTCCGCTTGATCTTCAAATCTATTGTGTATGAGCATGACGTGACGTATAATATATTAGGGCTCATGCTAGAAAGTAGTATTAGATTATAAGTTATTTAGGTTAATTAAGATAATAAGTATGTAAATTTAATTTTAGTTAGGGTCGCCGTCATCGAAAACTATGTGGAGGACTATATATATATATATAGGAGAGATTTACTCAGGACGGTAGTAAATGACACTAACTTGGGCCTATACCCAGCTGTGGGTTAAGTTGGACATGACAATGATGATGAAGTAACTTTTCTATGCCCTGGGTGAAGTCGGAATGTGGCATATGATGAAGTAACTCTTCTAAATTATTCCAGATCAGCATGATGGTACACAGAGTAGAAAACACCCTTCTGCTTGACGACTTTGACGTTTATGACTACCTCATGAAGTCGGAATGGTCTTGGCTCAAAGACTTCTTTTACGAAAACATTCTGAAGACCATGTCTGAGCAGGTATGTGGTATGCAAGTAGGTAGGTATGCTATAGATATAAAATAGTGTCAATAGTATCTGCATTATCATATTCTTTTCATAATAAACTGAATAGAATTATTATAGCGCGATGTTAAATAATGTTGGTTTAGGAAAATTTATTAGTAGGGTAAACTACCCTAATCTTAACAATTTAACATAATAATAAACATAGTGAGGTTTGGCTTTTTCTTAGTAAATAGGATAAATCAGAGAAGTGCCAACAATTGGTGGGGGTGCCAAGATTAGGGTAGTTTACCCTATATCATGCACATGTAGATTTCTACTAAAAAGATAGTACCTACATATTTTTACCTGACTAGGTGATGAAACTAGCCCTAATGGGCTAGTTTCAATAGTCCTACCATGGAACTACAGGGATAAAAAAGTATTAAAAACAGTCCTATAAAACAATTCAAATTCAAATCGTTTATTGCGCTTATGTTGTTAAAAAGATGTTGTACAAAAGATAGTGTGGGTACCAAACATAAACCCTGTTAGGGCACAGCAATTTGTTCAGGTGTATATAGGCACTAGGTGGCATATGGGAGTTACCCAAATTGCACTCTATCTTGAAGTTGTGAAAGTAGCTATTCGCAATTTCAGCCCTAGGACGGTTCAGGGTTTAAAATAAGCAAGTAAAATTTAGCTCTATATTGTAGGAGCGAATGTCGCTAATAGCACCCGCTTCGCCGTCCGCCCTGCAGTTGACCAACATGTTCCTCTCGCACAGCGTGGCGCACTCACCGCCTGCGGAAGTACCAACACACGCACCACATACCATCACACGTATGTACCAACTAGCTGATACCCGCGACTTCGTACGCGTGTAAAACTTAAAGCCCTTCTCCCATTACGATACGCACAGGCGATTCAAGTATCCTGCAAGTCTCGGAGACTAGTCGCCGCCAAGTATCTCACATACATTTGAATGCAGGATACCAGTTGCTCAAATGTTTATTTATTTATTTATTTGTTTATAGACGAGCAGCTTTCGCTGAGGTGTCTACGAAAGACAGTGTTAAAATTTTGTTGAAATTACAGTCTCTTATGTTTGGTAAATTCTTTTGAGCACTGATTTATTTGTTCGAAGCCAGATGTCTAGTTTGTTTTTGAATGCATTGACGGAGAAGTTTGCATTGACGGTGAAATGTATGTAAGATACTTGGCGGCGACTAGTCTCCGAGACTTGCAGGATACTTGAATCGCCTGTGCGTATCGTAATGGGCGAAGGGCTTTACACCAAAATATCTGTCAACCAACATACAATGAACCTCGTGTCAAAGGCTGCTTTTGGCTTAGGCAGGTCAAGCTGTATGTAAGAATTCACGTCTTTAATTTCAATAAAATATAGCCTATGTTTCAACCCGGAAAAAGGGCTTCTGAATGAAGTTTCATTGAAATTGGTCCAGTAGTTTAGGCGTGATTCGCGAACAAACAAACAGATAAACAGACAAACTCTATTTTCGTAATCAGAATCGTTTATTTAGTAGATCTGCATATTTAGTTTATCTTTAATTTTAGTTTTCTGTTTTTTTAGTTTTCTAATATGTACCAATATCGGCATCGGCTGTCTAGTAAAAGCTAGATAAATATATTTCTTACCCGCAGGTCCTTTTCTACCAGAACCCGACACAAAACCAGAAGAACCATCAACTGAACATCTTTACAACCGCAACGTACATTGGACCTTCGAGGACATCCATATGCTGATAGGCAGCGACCTTCCTATCTTCGGCGACAAAGACAGACCCTGCGTGTCTTTGAGATTACGAGACGCTAGAGAACCTATCAACGTCCTCACAGGAATCGACTACTGGCTGGATAACCTAATGTGTAACGTCCCTGAAGTACTAATGTGTTACCACATCGACGGAATTGTACAGAAATATGAACCGATGAAGACAGAAGACTTGCCTAATATGGAAAACTCGAAATTCTCGCCGAAAGTTATAAGGAACGTGGCGCAAAATATACTTTCGTTTTTGAAATCGAATGCGACTAAAGCCGGGCATACTTATTGGCTGTTCAAGGGCCCAGATGATGATGTGGTGAAGTTGTATGATCTTACGTCGCTGTGCCCGGATAGTATGGATAATCCGTTCACGACGCCCGTTGCTATGCTTTTGTATCGAGTCGCTAGGAATATGAGGTGAGTTGTACATTTTGCGACATCGTGGTGAAGGTGGGTGAATGACCTATATTGCGGTGTTATTTGGCACCTACTATACCAGAACTGTATGTATAATTGTGTTGTACGTATACTATAAAGTTGACGTAAATAGTACATTACTGCAGCGGCCCGCAACAGAGGCAATGGGGGATGAACGTGTAAATGTGGGCCGAGTCGAAGACAAGGCACACATACGTGAGTCTCTCATTGCCTAGTTGTGGCCAAGGCTTGTATAGTACTATTCTCAAACAATGCGCGGAAATTAAAACTAACTACTTAGGCAAAACTTTTTAGTTGAAAATAAAAGTACTTTTCAAAATCAATAACGAACAACGAAGTTTTACAGTGGTCATTCGTTTTTTTTTGCAATAATCAGCTTTCTATTTGGAAGCCTGTTCGAAATTTGAATAAAACCTTTGATAAGTTACTTCCTTGGTTGCCATGTAATGGAGTAAAAGATCGTTCTATTTTTAAATTACACGACAGTAGTTTAGTTGGCCGCTAAACACGACAGAAATGGATTTATTTTCATACAGTTTTATCTGGCCGCTGCTCGCATGTATTTGGCCAGTATTGCATTTTCGATTTATCTCGAAGAAGGTTGTCAAATGTCATGTTTGAGAAAAATTATATTTGTATAGAGATTGAGCAGCGCCCCTAGCGGGTAGTTTAAAAATCTGATGATTCTCCATGCAATAACTTTTTGTATCACTTTATTTATATTTTGAAGCGCTCGTGGCGTAGCTTTCTTAGTCAATCTTCACCGATTAAGTTCAGCAACGTTCTGCACGGTCACTGATTGGATGGGTGACCGTTAATGGCATTACATCTGAGCGCTTCCGTGCTTCGGAGGGCACGTTAAACTGTCCTGGGTTTAGTAGTCGTTAAGCCACAACGGAGGCCTTAAGGCGGCCTAAAAAACCAAAGCTGGCCACATACGAACTTTCTGTATAATTTTAATTTTGGATCGTGCTAACTTAACAACCTCTTTTCAGATTGACAAACAGATCAAAACATGTCCGTCAGTTATTAGAACACGTGGTATCGTTATTACAAGTTTCGAGATACCCTCAAATAGTGGCTTCGTCTCATTATATGTTAGCAGATTTGTATATACCAGCCACTACTAATCCAGCGTGTCCTGATTTCAAAGGTTAGCTAAATTGAACCTTATGGTCACTGTAATACAGTGTTTTTAACACTAACCCAATTTGGATAAAACTTGGAATATATATTGTCCGTGAATTGGATTAACACATAGGCTACAGGACGCGAACGAAGTCGCGGGCGGAAGCTAGTATCCCATATTAATGTATTACCTTTCTATTTTAGATGAAAGTTCCGACTCCGATGTAGACGACTTTGATTTTGAGGAATTCGAAAGAGAATCACGTCAAGCATTCGACGAGGAAACGGAAATAAAAAGCGATAGTCAAGTCGCGAGGGAAAGAGACAAATATAGCGATAGTAATGAAGGCGAGGGAGATAGCGATAAGGATGAGAAGGCTTTGGCAGTGCAAATACGCGGGCTAGCGCTGAGAGATATCGGAGATAGAAGTAAGGATAAAAAAGTGAGTATTTGTAGTCTGAACACGCAAAGTCTGCAATAAAATAAAAGTGCAACACCCTAGAGAGATTTCGTATTTGGACATGTATCTTCTTTTATTTATGGCCTATATCAGTGATTTTGACATTTTGCTTTCACTGTTGGGAAGCTAACAAAACGTGACATTGGCGAAATTGCGGGCAACACTGAAAAGGCCATAGACAAGAATTGAATTGCACTATCTCCGGGTGACATCCGCTATATTATATTTTCAAAAAAATTTAGTATATTTACTAAAACTCCAATAATGTAACCAAAGGTGTAAAAAACGACCTAAAAAATTTTAAACTGTTAAATACCCGTGCGAAGCCGGGGCTGTCTCCCAGTCCTACTTTTATAAATGCGAAAGTTTGTAAGGATGTATGGATTTATGTATGGATGTTTGTTACTCTTTCACGCAAAACTACTGATCCGATTTGGATGAAACTTGGAATATATATTGTCCGTGGCCTGGATTAACACATAGGCTACTTTTTATCCCGGAAAATCAACGGGACTTGTACGAAGACGGGACTTGTACGAAGTCGCGGGCGGAAGTTCGTTTATAAACGTGGAATTATAACTAGTGCTAAATAGCATTAAACTCGCTTTTTTACACGCTTTATATTAGCTTCACTTGTATGTTTGTAACAGACTCCTTTGGGCGCGATTTTGACCCACTTCAAACGGCGAGATTTCTTTCAAACTTTGTAGATTTATCGAGGACCGATGACAATACACTAATTTGATATGATTATTCCATTATTCAATTAGCAAAATAAGATTTTTGACAATTTATATAATTATCATCTGTAGTCGATAAGGTATTAATTGAAGTTAAAATTAATATCCAACCATATTACCTAGTTTGTTTTTTTATACAAAGCGTGTTTTTTAGTTTTTAGAACTATTAATTATTTAAAAGTGCAATAAATAATTTTCTAATCTAATCTAGTGTTTATTTGTAGGATAAAAAAGAAAAAGGCAATACTACTAAAGGACTAGGAGTGTCTCCACTAGAACGTTGTGGCAGAGCATTATCACACGCGCTGAAGGGACTCATGGCGTTGCATAACGTCACCTTTGACAAGTGCAAGGTAAAGAAATGTATGGTGTTATTCTATACATCACACTATCCTACTAATATTATAAACGCGAAAGTTTGAATACTCAATACTCAATATATTTATTGCTTTCACATGGTTTAGGTAAATTTTACATTGGTGGCGGATGTAAATAGATATGTCTCATGGACCCTGCTTAGGGTATAGCAATATGAAGGCAGGCCGAGGTTTATAGATAGCTAGTAGATCGTTAATTAGTATTACATAATAGGTAGTCATTTTATTTAGGATATTTTATATAATGTACGGGTCGGTTAATAGAAAATATTTTAAGGTTTGTTGTTCAAGTGTTCATGTAAGCGTGCGAATAGTGTTTAGTGTCAAGTTTTGTCTTTGTTGTAATTTATTTCTTATATTTAGTAATTAGTTTAGAGTTCGTAGATTTAGTAGGCAGGTGTATTTAGGTTTGTGTGTGAGAGAGAATGTCAAGTTTTGGTTTTATCCAATAATAATAATATGTCCTAATATTACTAGTCTAAGTAGTCCTTTATGTCATAGTAGGTTTTGTCAATTAGATATGATTTTAATGTCTTAGCGAATAGGAAGTCTTTCTGTATGTTTTTTATATCCATTGGAAGTTTGTTGTATATTTTGATTGACATTATGTGTGGGCCGTTGCTCTGCATGTTTAGTTGCGAAATGCTGAAAGAGTAACAAACATCCCACCATCCATACTTGAAAGTATGGATGGTGGGATGTTTGTTACTCTTTCACGTAAAAACTACTGATCCGATTTGGATGAAACTTGGAATATATATTGTCCGTGACCAGGATCAACACATAGGCTTTTTACTTTTATCCCGAAAAATTAACGGGATCCAACGGCGATTCTGAGCCTTCTAAACACTTCTGATTTATTTTTAACCCTTGATCGAAAAACGGAAGGGGTTATATAAGTTTGACAGCGTTGTATGTCTGTCTGTCTGTCTGTCTGTGTCCTTGTAGCTTCAAATTGAATGCTGTTTTTTTTTTTGTTATAAGAAAGTCGGTTTATCTGAGATAGTTTTAGCCATGTTTTATGAAAATTGGTGCAGCTGTTTAAAATCAGTTTTGAAGAATCTCAAGCATAATTTTCTTAACGCATACAGAAGTAAAAAAAATTTACTATAGGAATAAGTGTGTTGTGTACCCTTAATAGATCGTGTTGTTATGTGTTTGTTTACCCTTAATCGATCTAACAGGGTTTATGTATACCAGCAATAAAAAACGTCCAACCATTTTTCAGGAAGAAGAAATAGAAAAACTGAAACAACAAATCATTATTGAAGAGCAGCACCCCAAGATGGCGAACCCCTACGAACCAATTAAAATGGAGTACGAACCTCTAACAAAAGAAAATCCTAAAGAGCACACGTCACGCAGTCGCAGGCGGAGACGGAAAAATAGTGAAAAAGTAAAAACAGAAGACAAAGTCGATGAAAATTCATTAGTGGAAACTTCTAATATTGATAAAAACGCTATACTTATAAGGAAAGATAAAAATAGTTATCCCACTTTGCAAGAACCAAGCAGGTGAGTTTCTATTAGCTGGCATAGTTTATTCGACTCTTGCAACAATATATAAAGACATTTTAAATGTTGTACCCTATACCACGAAAGGTTTGTGTGGGTACTTAAACTCGTCCGAATAAACAGAGTAGGTACTATAAATACATAAGTAGGTACACTGAAATATACTCGTAAAGTGCAAAGCAAGGATTCCAGTAAGTAGGTATCTAGATAGGCAAAACGCACGAAGCACGACCACTAAGGACGTGCCTTGTGAGTAATCGCATTCACGCTGAATCCATGAGAAACATAAAAACAATGATAATCAGATTTTGCTAAGTTCAGTAGATTGAGCTGGGTGTATCCACTAATATCTAATTCACTTTTTCAGAGACGACAATTTCGCGTGGAAGCTTCACTTAAAAACTCTTCTATACGAGAAGGTTTGCCTTGCATACGCCACGTTAGCGGAATACAGTTACGCCAATGAACAATATGGCTTTTCACTTAAATACGTCGATATGGCGGCCAAATGTCAGCAATTATTAACCCATCTCATTATTAAGAGCAAGGTGGTTGACGCCAGTTGTCTTATAGGTTAGTTTTTGACACATCTAACTAATAATTTATGAACTACTGGGTGGTGCATATTTTAGTCCAAATAGCATGTGTGTAAATTCAAATTGTCCAAAGTCGGTTCTAATACAGTTTAAGACCAAAGTAGTTGACGCCAGCTGTCTTATAGGTCAGTTTTCGACACATCTAACTACTAATTTTACTAATTTTCAAAGTATTGGTTCGTGCATATCTTAGTCCAAATGGCATGCGTGTAAATTCAAATTGTCCAAAGCCTGTACTAAAAGAACACTCTTAGTAGTCTGTTCTGTTCTGTGATACTCAATAGTCAATACTCATCAATCACAATATCACCACTAAAGGTTAATTCTCTAAAAAATAATTTTAGTTTGTTTTGTTTTTATTTTTCAGGTAGGGTTGGCGACAACTACTTTCAAATGCGCAAACACTGGAGTCGTTTAGAACAGTTCCGGATCCAGTTTGAAACAGATCACGATATCGACGCGCGATTGAGACTCGAAATTGAACACGATATGAACGAAGAGGTTGATACCTTAGTTTCAGACGAGTTTGATTTAGGTGAGTACTAGATTTAGGTCTTTTCCAAGTCAGTTTGGTTTTTTACAAGTCAATTCGATCCATGGATAACCTTATTTGATAGTTGAGAAGCTTGGTTCCATTCCATCTTAGATAGATTAGTTTGATTTTTGGATCAAACTATTACATTTAAACTATTTGAACTTGGAGGTAGTTCTCAATTTTTTGTTTGTTACCTCAGAAATCTGTCATTTTTAAACCAATTTGAAAAAAAATCCTTCCAGATTGGTCCCATAAAAAGTTTACCAAAATCGCTTTAGTAGTTTGGCTTTTAAATAAGAATAATTGGAAAAACATGGCATCCACGTATACGGTATTGCATAATTTACTTTCTTATACTATATTTTTTCCAATGTACTGCTATCGTTATCATCATCACCTGATAATGAAGCCGTATCAAATTGAAGTCTTTTTTTCTAGTTTTTAAACTCACCTTTCAGACATAACCTTACCAAAAAGCGAGACAGCAGCAATGTTGCTGTCCTGCTCTTATTACCGACGTGCTCTCACAGCTCCGAACGCGAAACGAGCGGAATTACTGCGACGACTCGCCTCTGTTACTAACGAACTAGCCGTGCGGTATATGAACGATGCACAACGTAAGTACTTTCTAGAACATTCTTGTAGATTTCTACAACATTCTGTGCGCTATCTGAAATTTAAAAAAAAATCCTGAGTCACGTGTTGATTCAATTTATTTGAGTCGCACCCGAAGGCCCTTGAAAATTGGTACGGAATGTATGTACCAATTTTCAAGGGTCTTCGGGTGCGACTTTTCTTTCTTTTTGCACCCCTACACTATATAAGGATACTACCCTCCAAATTTCATACCTCTAGAACTTATATTTAAGCTGTGCGTTGATTGCCAGTCAGCTTCAAAAGAAGCTTTTTATATCTTTATTTCAGAGACGTACATGAAGTACGTAGAAGAAGATCCAAAAGATCAAAACGCGAAACAACTCTACAAGCAATTCATATCAGTTTCAAAGAAATCACTAGAATGTTTAGACGAAGCGACGGAAATATTCCGCTCGGTGGCTGATCAACCGAATCTAGCTCTTCTGTACTGTAATAAAGGTCGATATTTGCGGTTCAAGGCGCATTGCGAGCAGGGAGGCTTCACGTAAGTGTACTTAACTACTATAGCAAGCAAGCAAGCTCGTATGAGTTAGTGGCCAACCCTGGTGATGGAGTTTTTAGGCCGCCTTAAGGCCTCCGTCATGGCTTAACGACTGCTAGAGCCGGGACAGTTTAACGTGCCCTTCGAAGCACGGAAGCGCTCAGATTTAATTGCCACTAACGGTCACCCATCCAAATGACCGCGCAGAACGTCGCTTAAGGTCCAACTAGTCGCCCACCTTTCCATACAAACGTGGAAGGGTAACTACTCCACTGTTTGACGTTGACCAACCAAAACTAAGGATTATATCAATTTATCTCGTCATAATCTATGTCTGTGTGTCGGGATTTTGAGACTCTTCAGTCTCATTATCCCCTTAAAGGGGACAGCTCAAAGGAGATTATAAGACTAACCCAATTGATTTACATAGTTAAATATAATATTAACTTAACTTTTCAGTACAGAAAAACGCATTCTATACAAGCAAGCTGAAGAATTGTATCTACAAGCGTTAAAACTACTCGGAGATAAGAATAAATGTTCAATTTGGCATCTTGTGTCGTGGGAACTCAGTTGTCATTTATACACGAGAGCTGTTCTAATGCAAGATGGGGAAGCTGGACTCTATGCGCTGGTAAATAACGCCTATATTACTCTGGCTTTTATATTCTATACTATTATAAAACTGTAAAAAAGCCAGAAACTAAAATTAAAGATATGGATAAACTAAATATGCAGATCTACTAAATAAACGATTCTGATTCCGAAAATCGCGTTTGTCTGTTTGTTTGTTCGCGGATCACGCCTAAACTACTGGACCAATTTTAATGAATTTATACCATTCGGAAGCCCTTTTTCCGGATTGAAACATTGGCTATATTTCATTGAAATGAAAGACGTGGATTCTTAGATACAGCTTCACCTCTTTAAACCAAAAGCCGCGTTTGGCACGAGGTTCATCGTATGCTGGTTGACAGATATTTTGGTGGAAAGTTTCGCACGCGTACGAAGTCGCGGGTATCAGCTAGTTTTTAAATATACCTGCTTACATTTAAAATCGTTGCATAATGATTGGCGTATTGACAGGCGTCACAGCTCCGTCGGTAGTAGCTCTGCCTTCCGTGCTGTGGGTAGTGGGTTCGATCCCCACCGAGATTAAACATTTGTGTGGCAAACATAGAGGTTTGTTCTATGTGTGGTTGTTACTATGTATTATAAGTATGTATTTAGAAAAAAATTATATAAGTGTTCTGTCAGAAAGCTAGTTCCTATAGTATAAGCTTTCTTAGTTTGGGGCTAGAGGGCGTTGTGTGTATCCAAGAATATTTATTTATCATCACTACATAGTATAAAGCAAAGTCGCTTCCCGCGTCTGTCCTGCCTGAAAGAGAGAGAGAGATATATTTAAAAGCTGTCCTAATGTTTTGTTCTAGGTTTAGTAATAGAGCTATTTGTAAAAGAACTTGTATTATATTTATTTATAGTCATTTGTTACTTGTATTTTAAAAAAATCAGTTTTCGAATACAATATAAAGAATTGGTCCTAGATCAGAGCCTGGTGGGACGACCCTTCATTATACAATGCTTAATTAAAATTGCTCTATCATCACTACATCGTATAAAGCAAAGACGCTTCCCGCGTTTGTCCTAATGTCTGTATATACGTATTTTTTTTATTTTTTTTATGCCATAGCTGGCTGACGAGCATGTATGCTTAGATTTTTTAAACTACAGAACGGATTTTGATGCAGTTTTATTTTAATAGATAGAGTGATTCAAGAGGACGGTTTATATGTATAATACATCATCATCATCATCACTGCATTGCACCCGTGCGAAGCCGGGGCGGGTCGCTAGTACATAATAACTTTATACAGCTTTTGAGATTTCTATGTTTTTAATGCATGAAATGCGTTCGTAACTTTAACTTCAAATGTGCTTACACACAGTATGAAGTATAATCTCAAAAGTCGTAGAACAAACATTGTTCGCCATGACCTGTAGAAGGTAGCTGTCGCCCGCGGCTTTGCTCGCGTGGTAGCAGCATACGCATGAATTGGTTAAAATCTTTGATACTAATTTTAGACCCTTTAGGATGCGACTTTTCAAAAATTTTTTTTTAGTGCACTCCCACAGTATATAAGGATACTACCCTCCAAATTTCATACCTCTAGGACTTATATAAATAAATAAATAAATATTCATGGACATTTAACACAACGCTTTCTAGTCCCAAACTAATCAAAGCTTGTACTATGGGAACTAGGTGGCTGATAGAATACTTAGATACTTTTTTTTGTAAATACATACTTATAATACATAGTAACACCCAGACACAGAACAAACATCTATGTAGTTTAGGCTGTGCGTTGATTGTCAATCAGCTTCAAAAGAGTTTTATATAATATATTGATTTATTATGTAACACCGTGTATATTTTACAAAAGCCAAGTTTTTTTAAATATTTTTTTTTTTTTTTCACAGGAAGTAACAGAAGTGGCCGAGGCTTTAAAACACGCCCTTAAGTACTGCCTCTTAAGTCCGGGTCCCAGACAATATCTTTACCAGTTTCGAGCAGCTATGATCTACCATAGGCTAGGATCACTCTACCATTCGCAATATCGGTAAAAAAATGCTGATTTAGTACAATTTTCCACCCGCGACTTTGTCCGTGGTCCGTTTGATCCTGTTAATTTTCCGGAATAAAAATTATACCACCATACCATTATGGCACTTACCTAAACCAAAAACTAAGTAACTAACTAACTAGTAGTTCGCCCTGAACTGAGATCTCGTGATGGTCGGAGGTTAATAAAACCCAAACAATTGTTATTGACAATGGTTGCAATAAACTTTGCAAAACGCATCGAAATCGCCGTCTAGCTAAGTACCAGTCTTACTTGAACTATAAAATCATTGAAACTCCAAGAAATGTTAGCTCACGTTATACTGGGTTTTCCAATGTTATCATTTTTACAACAACTCAAAAACTGTTAGACCTAAAATCAAAATAAAAACGGTTCTGGAATGTCTAAACAAAACCCTATCATATGACACCCCACTTGATATTTTTGTACGACTTTTTTTTTACTCTCTTTGGACCCTCATAACTTCACGACCCCTTGACCGATTTACTTCATTTAACAAACCAGTAAAACTTAAGAATACTATCCGTATACCTACCAAATTCTATGAAAATCGGATAAGCGGTTCAAAAAATCTCGAAGAACAAACATACAAAGCATTTTTGCTCAAGTTGTCACTAAGATCTTCGTTCGCTTCGCTCACTCGATCAAATACCAAAATGTATTTATCTTATTATAGTATAACACAAGAGGAAGGTCCCAAACGTCGCACGCTAGTAAACGCAACTGAAAGCAACTACCAACAGGCGGCAAATATGTTTGCGGCTCTAGAAGATCCGGCCATGTTTCTCACTGTGCAGTTAGAACATGTACACGTACTAGAAACGCAAGCATTATGTAAGTATGAGTTAGTGGCCAACTCTGGTGATGGAGTTTTTAGGCCGCCTTAAGACCTCCGTCGTGGCTTAACGGCTGCTAGCGCCGGGACAGTTTAACGTCATCTCCGAATCACGGAAGCGCTCAGATATAAATGCCACTAACGGTCACCCATCCAAATAATGTACCCGCAAAACGTCGGTTAACTTAGATAATCGGTGAAGATTGACTAAGCAAGCCTAGCCACGAGCGCTTCTAGTACTCTTATGATTCTACAAGAACTAACCTAACGGGCTACGCCTATTTTAAACTAAAAAATAAATTATGGTTCATGTACTAAAACACTCGTAAGTTAGTACTCATCAAAAAAATTGCCTGGTCAAAAAAATCCTACCGGCTGCGCCAATACTAAGTTTTCAAAAAAAAAATGGTTCACGTTAAATATCTCTTATAGATAAATATGTTATTTTGTATTTCATAATCCAAAAGAAAGAAGTAAAAATAAAATCCCAACGGCTGCGCCAACTTTTGTTCTATCAATTTTTAACTAATTTTTAGTATTATTTATAACTATATTAACCCATTTGACATCAACTAACAAAATATGGATCTAGGAAATCATTAGAGAAATAAATGAATTTGAAAATTGAAGTAAAAACGTCTTTAGCATCGTTGTGATTTGAAAGTCTTTTTGAAGGTTTCACTTCTACCACGTGTGAATTACACACATGTCTTTTTTTTCAGTCTCACCGAACCTCAAGCTGAAATCCCTTCAATCGGCCATCCAGCTCATCAGACAATGCCACTCCATCATGAAACTCCTCAAAGACAAGGAACCAGACGAACCACGCGATCCAAAACCCGAAGATCTTGACAACAAATCAATTAAAAGTGAACACAGCCTACTTTCCCTCTTCGAAAATAGATTAAACTTCATACTGAAAAGCATTATTCAGTACTGCCGTTCGAAATCCAATAAAGACTATGAAAAAATGGGCGATATGTACAAAAAATTGTACTGTACAAGTTTGAAAATCAAAAAAGTAGATGATGTGAGAATCTATGCTAAAAGTATATGCGAAGTGCTGGAAGACATGGACGTTATTTATAAGGAGTTTGAGTGAAATTGATTATGATAATGGGCCCGATTCTGTTGGTGCATTTTTCTCTACTTACTAGCTGATACTTCGTACGCTGCGAAATATTCCGCCAAAATATCTGTCAACCAGCATACGATGAACCTCGCAGCAAATGGCTGCTTTTGGTTTAGAGAGTTTAAGCGGTACCTAAGAATCCACGTCTTTGATTTCAATAAAATATAGCCTATGGGATATGGATGTTATTTATAAGGAGTTTGAGTGAAATTTATTATGATAATGGGCCCGATTCTGTTGGTGCATTTTTGTAAATTGACAGCGCTAAAATAATAGCTGTCAGTGTCGTTTCTTCTTCTTCTCTTAGTTAATAATCTCTGTCCGTCATTTCGACAACAATTTTAGTGCTGTCAAATTAGGTTGATTTAGGGACACGAGTTTTGACATTTTTTGAAACGACGCAACACTTTTATTTTAAATAAATAAATATAAATATTCACGGACACTTAACACAACGCCTTCTAGTCCCAAACTAAGCAAAGCTTGCACTATGGAAACTAAATGGCTGATAGAATACATACATACATTTTTTTTTTGTAAATACATACTTATAATACATAGAAACACCCAGACACAGAACAAACATCTATGTTTGCCACACATAAATGTTGGTTCTTGGTGGGGATCGAACCCACGACCCACAGCACGGAAGGCAGAGCTACTACCGACTGAGCCATGACGCCTGTCAATAATTTTAATAGTTTTTCTTGTTATATTGTGAGTATTTTTGTAATTTTGGTGGAATTTTAAAGAATAATACTTAGGTCGTAACATAAAGTGTGAGCCATTGGAATAAATGTGTGTAAAGTGGTTTTTTCTGAATGTGAAAATTCGTGTTAGGTTTTGAAGAGAAAATCCACCATTTTCTTTTCAAAACAAACGACAGCCGACTTGACGAATGACTTGACTTGACTTATATTATTACAATTATGTCACTTGACATTGGCAAAATTGTCTGTCGAAATGACTGACAGAGGCCATTATTGAAGGGAAGAAGAAGAAGGTTGATTTAGGAAAATGGAACAACAGAATGGGGGGTATATCAATACGTGTGAATCTATCTAGACTGTAATATGTTTGTAATATCTAAAAAGAAATAGAGACTGATGTGATAAGTAAAGTTATTGAGAATAAATTATATTTATTAATACATTTTTTATTTAATAACTACCTTTACTGACGGTTGGAATTAGTAAATCTTTCAAAGGGCAATGTGTACGCTTTAACAAAATCCCAAGTGAAATGTCTCAGTTGTCGATTGGTAACTTCAAAAACGTAATAAATCGAAGACTTCTTTTAAAAGCATACCATAAAATATCTGATTATTTAGAAGACAAACGAACTTGGGACGAACTAGCTCCAACTCATCCAATACAAAAAAAATTTAATCATACCTAATCAAACAGTTTTAATTATAATTTTTAGTCATTTACTAATAGAAAATAAAACAAGCCAGTAAACACTTATAAAAAATAAATTTATTTGTAACAAATACCTACAGTAAAGATATTTACAAAAATATAAATTCACTATTATCACAACACTTAGCACTTAAGGCCTTGTACATAGGTCAATTACTAAGGTACTTCCATAGACCCCATACATCAATATTTCTGTATAAAAATCTACTCAAATCTATGCTAGAATAACGTAATAATTATTTCTTCACATCGTCTAAATTATATAATTCTAATTGCGATGCAAACTTGTTTTTAGGCAAAAATAAATAGTGTCTTATCAATTCTTGGTAAAGTTTTCATAAAATACAATTAGTTAGGTAATAAAGCCTTGATTTTAATAACTTAATTCAGTCTTTTAGAGCACATCATCATACAGCCGAATACTCAAACGTCATTCAAATTTGAGCACCACTTAAGATTGCTCTGCCTCTGTTTGACATTACTCATTTGTAAGAGATGGCAATAATTTAAGCGGGACTTTGACTGGGGTTTGAGTGGCGTTTGAGTATTCGGCTGTTAGAGGCACTAGGTTGGATATTTTCGTCACACATTTGGGATAAAGAAAGCGATTTTGACAAGTTTGCAGTGTTTTTTTGCATGTACCTACCTATATACATATCATAATTTGTACCTATCTATATGTTCCGCCAAGGAGCTGACTAAGCCGCGGGTTTCCTCACGACGTTTTCCTTCACCGTTAATGACAGCACTGGAATTGCGGTATACCAAATAAAAAAATCATTGATGCACGACCGGGTTAAGATATAAGCACTAGGTATATGACAAGAGATTATTAATAAGATTATGCACTTAATTTAGTAACCCCTATGAAAGTACCTTAGTAAGACTTACTGCCGCACTCAGAAACGTACGATTAACGTAACAGAAACTTAGCGATGTGTATACGTAACTAATAAATACTAATGGTCTATCTTCAACTTCAACTGACCAAGAGGTTTATGGCTTTTGCAACTTGTTGTTACAATTATGCCGGTGTCTGTTTACTCTAGAGTCGCATACATCTTATAAAAAGTTGGAGTAGATATTCACCTTTATTTATATTCAACTGTCATTTTAGCGCGGCTTATAAAATGCTCTATCATTGTCACTTGCATGACAACGAAAAGAGATGACAACAGTATTAGCAATCATATTAGTTAGCTCAGCTTTAAAAGACCAATATGAATATACACCGATGTCTTGATTACCATACGTTATGGAAGCTTATAAGCGTACGTCTCTGAGTGCGGTTGTTATCCAGTATTAATACAGTGGGCGTGATTCTGTTGGTGCATTTGTACTAACTAATTTGACAGTAATAAAGTGATAGCTATCTTGTTTCAGTTTATGAGGTCGATATTTTTAATGCTGTCAAATGAGGTTAGTCTACAAAAAAAAGAGCAGAATCGACACCAGTACTGTACGCAAAGCCTACATTTGTCTGAAACGTAATACTATGACCTAACTCTAGCAACCGTTAATAAATTCGAATGTTTTGTGTCTTCAAGCCTTTTCTGATTTTGATGGTCTGAAAAGAAAATTTACAATTAAATAGGTTGACCAATCTTATCATCAATACATACAACTCCTTCTAGCCGCAACGATTTGCGTTTCCACCGCCAATTGTGCATGTTTGACATTTTGAATCTTGTGCAGATTGTTTTAAGGACTTTCTTGTAAAAACAAATCATTTGTAAGGATTGTGTTGTGAATATTTTTAGTCGAAACACGCAGTGAGGAATGCGTCTACGGTACTGCTACGAAAGAAACAGGCATTGCTACGGCGTAGCAGCTACGAAAGATGTCTACGTCGTAGCATCCTTGCTACAACGTACTGCAAATTAGAGATCTCTATCGCTGAAACTACAAGGTACCTACTAATGTTTATTCTGTGAAGAAAGTAGACTTTTTATGAATTGGACGCGTAATTTTGTACAGTCAACATCTGAAGCGGATTACTATTTCAGAAATTCTAAATTGTATATTTTCGCATTAATCATAATTACTTACTACTTTTAGATTTTACTTTTTAATAATAGCTGGATAAATAATATGATAGTACCTAATTGTCGGTCATAAAACATTCTTGAAACTCATTATTTATATTAGTCACTAGACGTCGCCCGCGGCGTTGCTCGCGTTCTAGACCCTTTAGAGTGTGACTTCAAAATTCCTTTCTTAGTGCACCCCTGCACTATGAAAGGAATTTTGAAGGAATTTTAAGGATACTACCCTCCATATTTCATACCTCTAGGATTTATAGTTTAGGCTGTGCGTGGAGTCTAAGTCAGCTTCAAAAGAGTTTTATATATATTTAGAAGATTGTTATACTTACTTCCCGGCGAGCATATCCTGAATCTCCTGGAAGCTCTTGCCCTTTGTCTCCGGCACCAGGAACAGCGTGAAGAAGAACGAGATCACGCAGAACACGGCGAAGATCAGAAACGCGACGCCCATGCCGATGGCGTCTGCTATCGGGTTGAAGTATCTGTGCAATTTGGAATTTACTTAGCCTTTCAATTTATTGTATTTAATCACTGTTTTGACAAGATTTGGTGATGGCAGGTGGAGTAAGGCCTTGACAGGTGGCCTAGAGGACACAAAAGAGGCCTTGGCAGACCAACAGCCAAATGGGTGGATGATATCGTTGCCGTACAGGGGAAGACCTGGATGCTAAAAGCCCAAATTAGACACGAGTGGCGTTTGAGGGAGGAGAGTTTTGCCCAGCAGTGGGTTACTACAAGCTGCCTATGATGATAATGATGAATCACCGTTTAAAATAGGGCCTCATATTGTTTCGTAAACTCGATGTAACTTTGGAATAGTTACACCGTGTCTTTTGCATCGTCAAATAGATTGATATTAGGTACATCATTTGAGTTAGAGTTAGTTGTAAAGGTGATTCTATAAAGGAGTTTATTTCGCCTGCGCAATTAAAGAGCACTTTCCCTTCTGACTATGAATGTTTTCCTACTCTATATGTAAATCCAGTTACGAACTATTTAGGTAGCACTCAAGTATTCTAAATTTCATATAAATTGGTCCACTCGAATTTTTAGCCACTTTTTAAAAACTCTCAATAAAGATTCAAGTGCTTTATTGAATAGAATCCAAAATTTAGATAAATGCTGACTGGAGACTTAATTAAAACTTCCAAGCATATGTTTCTTACGCCAAGTAGGCATTCCTTCAACAGTAACTTAGGCCGGAATACTGAAACGTCACTCAAATTTAAACAACACCATTTAAAATTGCTCTGCTTGTTTGACATCACTCATTTGTAAGAGATGTCAACAATTTAAGAGCGTGGACTTAATGTAAGTGGCGTTTGAGTATTCGGTTAAAACTGACTTTTTTAAATAGATCGACAGCTAAGCTGTAGACCGTTGAAACTCACCTAAAGAAAAACAATCCTCAGCATTTAAGGCGTAGGGTAAAGTCAGACAACCCTCTCGCTCGCACATTTCAACATTTTTGAAGATATAATATAACTGAATGTAATTATGTGAAATTGCAGAGCTTCAGGGTCGAGAGAACAACAATGCAAAGGTTCAGTAAAAATATCACATTGATCCAAACAAGTTTTCCGACCAAAAAATGTGCACTTTAATTTATTGCATTGGTACAAGTTTTTTGGTCGGAAAACATGTTTGGATCAATGTGATATTTTTACTGAAACTTCGCATTGTTATTCTCTCAACCGTGAAGCTCTGCAATTTCACATAATTACATTTAGTTATATTTTATCTTTAAATATGTTGAAATGTGCAAGCGAGTAGGTTCTTTGACTTTACCGTACGCCTTAACCCGTTGTTACAAGTTACAACTCACCTAGTAACCAAGAAGGACAGGCCCCAGCAGTACGCCGTGGCTAATGGCGAGGCTAAAGCCTTCACTTCGATAGGGAACAGCTCGCCCATCACCGCCCAGGGCAGCGGGCCGAGCCCCCAGCAGTACGTCACTATGAACAGCACCAGCGCTAGGATCGGCAGGAAACCAATGCTCTCGGCTATGGGGGACTTGTTGTCGGCTAGGATGAAGTACATGCCTAGGAGACCCTGGAAAAGTGATAGCTCAAAATAAATGTTCTTGGACATTTCATACCGCCTAGTCTCGAACTAAGCATAGCTTGTAGTTGTACTATAAGATCTAGATTGCTGTTAGAACACTTATATACCTATACATTCTTTTTGTAAATATTTTAATTTTTTGTACATTAGAGGAAGTCTGAAAGTAGCACCGGTGACGGAGGAAATAAGGAGCAACAGGTTAGCGTGGTATGGGCATGTCATGCGGAGGGAAGACAGTCATGTAACAAGGAGAGTGCTAATTATGAATGTGGATGGATATAGAGGACGAGGTAGGCCTAAGAAAAGATGGATGGATTGTGTAAAAGATGATATGCATAGGAGAGGAGTGAACACTGAGATGACGAATGATAGGGGAGAATGGAAGAAAAGAACATGTTGTGCCGACCCCACATAGTGGGATAAGGGCAGGAAGAAGAATTTAATTTTTTTGTAATAGACAAACTAATCAGTGAAAGTTTAAAAAAAAACGAATTAATGGTATTTTTATACTATACCAACCAAACTGAGGCCGTAAATCGTTAACTTTTAGGAGATTGTGTTATTTTAGAATATTATTTAGAACGTGATTGGTCTTAGACATAAAGCAACTGACCTAACGATTTTAAGTTATTTAAAATTGAGACCCAGTGTGTTCTAAAGATGTGAAAGGAGTTACTTACAAGTCCTACGGCGGTACCGCATGATGAAACCATCAGAAGCAGCCGTCTTCCGAGCCGGTCTACCACGAGCGGAGTTATAAAAGACGCTGCCACCTGGAAATAATGATACATTTCTAGTTCGGTCATTATTAATAGCATCATCAGCACTTTTATTTGAATAGTTTTTCTTGTGTTACTGTGAGTATTGTTGTTTAATTTCAGTGGAATTTTAACCAATAATACTTGAGGTCGTAACATAAAGTGTGAGCCATCAGGATAAATGCGTGTAAAGTGGTTTCCGTTAATGCTAAAATTCGGGAAAATCAACCATTTTCTATTCAAAACAAACGACAGCCGACTTGACGAATGACTTGACTTATATTATTTTAAATTATATCACTTGACACTGGCAAAATTGTCTGTCGAAATGACGGACAGGGGCCATACATATAAGAAGAAATGACAGATATATGTATTAATATGTGTATATTTAAATGTGTTGGATTGGGTTGGGTCCAAGATGTAGAATATGCAGTTAAATTGTATAAAGACACGTTACCTGTATAGCTCCAATTATAATAGTAGCGATTGCCGGATCTAAGGCTGATCCAGCTGCCGTGAAGATGTTGCTCATGTAGAACAGCACTGCATTGATGCCGCTGAGCTGCTGGAAGCTGACCAGCGCGCACGATATGTAGAAGGCCTTGAAATTACCGCCGCGGAAGATATCGGCGATCTGGTAGAAGATATTTTTATTGAACTGAGTATTTTATATGATCTGTGACTGAATGAATGAATGAAAACGCTCTATTCAAACATCCTAGTGGGCGTCCATTAATTACTTGAGGCATTTTCATTGGCATTTTTCGACCCCCACCCCCCCCTCCTCCCTTGATGAGATATCGTAAGATTTTCCTCAACTCCCTTCCCTCTTCTTTAGCCTCACGCGAGATTCTTCAAGATTTCTATTTTGGATGTAAACGTGTTGGATTATTCAAAAAAAAAACCAAAACGCACGGTGTGTCGATACAGCATGATACAGCTAAACAATAGAGCGCTACTTCGCTGCTCTGCGAAGTTCGGACGAATACAACAAATACTATTGTCTCAGATTTGGCCATATTTTATTCTAGAAATAATTTTTCATGTAATTTTACACCGTTTTCTGCGAGAAAAATAATTACGTGATATTTGCCAAGACCCTCCCCCCCCCCTAGGTGAGATTTGGAAAGATTTAGCTTGATCCCCTCCCCCCCTAGAACACCTCACGTAATTAATGGACGCCCCTCTACTGATATTATAAAATGTGAAAATTGGGATGTGTGGATGTTGATGTTTGTTACTCTTTCACGCAAAAAGTACTGATCCGAATTGGATGAAACTTGGAATATATATTGTCCGTGACCTGGATTAACACATAAGCTACTTTTTATTCTGGAAAATCAACGGGATCCTGGGATACCTGTTAGTAAAAGTCAGCAATAATTTAAACAGCTAAATAAAGTTAAGCGACGATGATAAAAGTAAGCAGGAGAAACTTACGGTGGCAGATTTGGACTGTGCCTCAGTGACGTCAGCTTGCATCTTGTCAAGTTCAGCTTGCACGCCCGCGCGCGACTTCCCTCGGATCGTGGCGAGACAGTCAGCCGCCGAGTCTGGATCATCTGCAACAAACTATTTGTTACACAAAGAAGTACATAGAGAAGTATGCGAAAGTTTGTAAAGATGGATGGATGTATATGTATGTTTGTTACTCTTTCACGCAAAAACTACTTTACCGATTTGGATGAAACTTAGAATATAAGTAGGTATATTGTCCTTGACCTGGATTTACACATCTATGGGCTACTTTTTATCCCGGTCAACGGTATCCAACGGGACGCGAACGAAATCACGGGCGGAAGCTAGAAAGTATTATAGGTAAGAAGTTGTGTAAAGTAGTATAAAGCACTTTGCTCCTTAACGGACCAAATATTTGCAGATGTTGTTAAATCCTACAGCCTGATTCTAGCACATTTTCTAGTCTTAAATGTGGAATAAGTAAAGATTTTTGAAGTTATACTTCTAATGCGACTTCTAACAACGTTGCGTTACACGGGAGGACATAGTCTCTGTCTGTTTCTATTCCCCCAAATAGATAGAGACTAATAGGCTACAAATGCTACAATCAAAATATAGATGGCAGTGTTCCGCATTTTTTGAAGTTATAGGTACGACTTCAAACTGACAGCGGGGGGAATAGAAAGAGACTAATACGCTACGATCAAAATATAATAGATGCCAGTGTTCAGCATTTTTTGAAGTTATACGACTTCCAACTGACAGCGTCAAACAAAAGAAAAAGAAACATAGCCGTAATTTCAACCATCAGGAGCGAGCTTTGTTAGCGGAGCGGTGATGCGACGGACTGCGGTCAGACCGACAACGAGATACGAGTTCAAATCCAAACCGCCAGTATAGACTTTTTGCAACTTTTTACTTTTTATTTTGAAGTGAAAATTTAGTAGGTACTGCATATTGGTTAAGTACATAAAAATAAATACTAAATTAATTTCACATTAAACACAGAGCGAGAGTGAATGCGTGGCACTCGATACTTCGATAACTTCTTCCGCGCGTAGGGACTGCACGCACTGGTTTTTATAACCACGGTTTTGGACTACATATTTAAATAATAAACTTACTTTTAATCAAGTAGTAGGTAGGCGACTCCGGCATGAAGAAGAAAGCCAGCGCGAACACAGCGACGAATCCAACTCCGACGTACGCCACGGCCGAGTACGATATGAACGGACCTATGCCGTATATCAGCAGGAAACCCAGTGTGATGAAGGCTTGGAGAAACGAGCCTAGAGCTCCTCTAACTTCATCCTGGAATAAAATGGTAAATAATGAATCAATGAAAATGCTTTATTGTATTATAGGCAAACCTTACGACTGATAAACAATAGAAAAAATTACAAGTTTTCTAACCAAAATATGTGCACTTTAATTTATCGCATTGGTACAAGTTTTTTGATCGGAAAACTTGTTTGGATCAATGTGATATTTTTACTGAACCTTTGCATTGTTATTCTCTCGTCCCTGAAGCTCTGCAATTTCACATAATTACATTTAGTTATACTATATCTTCAAAAATGTTGAAATGTGCGAGCGAGAAGGTGGTCTGCCTTTTACATACGCCTTAACAATATACTAACTGTAGCAATCTCAGCGCAGTACATAGGCGAGATGGTGAACAGCATTCCGACAGCCACACCCCAGAAGATGCGGCCCGCGTAGATCATCGCCACGCTGGATGCCGCCGCGATGAGGATCCAGCCAGCGAACAGAGGAATTGTGGTGGATAGAAGCCCCCATTTCCTCCCGACCTTGGATGCAGCGAAGCCACCGAGGAAGGGACCTGGAATTCACATGATATTAACGTTTGTGCCAGAAGTGGCCTTACCTGGCCTTAGTTTTGAACTGGATATGTTTTAAGATAAAACTGTAAAACTGTCCCCAGAGATTTTTCTAAAGTGAATGCTTACAAATAGGCGTGTCCAGCTTCCTAATTATTATTTTTTCTTCTTTGCTGATCTGTGCCAGATTTGAGGAAATCTAACAGACTGACAGTGAGTGATAGAATTTTTTCCAGTACTCTGCCTGGTAAGACGACAATGGTTGTCAATATCTATATTCTAAAATATAAAACTCTTTTGAAGCTGACTGATAATCAACGCATAGCCTAAACTATAAATCCTAGAGGTATGAAATTTGGAGGGTAGTATCCTTACATAGTGCAGGGGTGCACTAAGAAAAGAATTTTGAAAAGTCACACCTTAAAGGGTCTAGAACGTGAGCAATGCCGCGGGCGACGGCTAGTCCTCAATAAAATCGTACCCTCAGACCACGGCTGTGGCCTTCACACATCACACATTCTACTCTTGCAGTCTCACCAAAAATAGCTCCAACAGTAAGCAGGGATCCGATCCACGAGGTCTGGTCGGTTGTGATGATCACATCCAGTGGTGATGTCTCAGTATCGTTCAGTTTCACATTGATCGGGGACGTCCAGCCCATGGAGTAGCCAGTGGAGGCTATCGCGATGTTCGCTGGATAAAAGATAAAATGACTTCAAATTGGAAGTATGTAAATGTTCAAGTTCAAGCTCTTTATTGCTTTCATGTTCAAAGAATCCTATTAATATTATAAACGCGAAAATTTGTAACTATTTCAAAATTTGTTACTCTTTCAAGCAAAAACTACTGATCCGATTTGGATGAAACTTGGAATATATATTGTCCGTGACCTGGATTAACACATAGGCTACTTTTTATCCCGGAAAATCAATGGGATCCAACGGGACGCGAACGAAGTCGCAGGCGGAATCTAGTCTTAAATAAATTATGAACCCTGAACCTGAACAAACAATATTAGCCGCTAGGTGGCTAATAGTAGACAAAAACTTATAGGTACTAAATGGGTATAAGAGTAGAGGTAGACCAAAAGAAAAGATGGATGAATTGTGTGAAAGATGACATGGGTAAGAAAGGAGTGACAACTGAGATGATGGCTGATAGAAAAGTATGGACAAAAACACTTGTGCCGACCTCACTTATAGTGAGACAAGGGAAAGGAGATGATAATGAGGTACCTAAATACACTACTTTTAATAATTTTATATTTGATGCCAGGTGTTTTAGTTTATGTTTACAAAATAAAAATAAAACTATCAAGCGGACATGAAGAACGTGGTTAGAAAAAAAAGTGCGTTTCTAAAATACAATGTAATAGCTCAAAACGGCCTGGCGTTTAGCCAACGCATCCGGATTCCCTCGTACGATACACGTGCGAACCAGAGCCTCTACTGTGAAAAATGACTTACGAAATGTAACACAAACGACGCTACCGAATCTTCGTAAGTCATTTTTTTTCACAGTAGAGGCCTGATATGAATAGAGGTGGCAGAACGTGGATCAGCAGTCTACGTTTAATCGATGGTGGAATGTCTACCAGAAATAATATTCGCAGGGTGCATTGATAACGTTTTATTCACTAAAACAAATTACTCAATGTTCGTCAAATGTTCAATGATTACACTTATAAATAACGATTTAATAAGTAAATTAATTATACAAAGAAAACAGTACGTGTCGACCATGCGAGGGAGAACAGGGAAGGAAGAAAAAGCGAGACAGCTATATTAGTAATCAACTAATGTCACACACATGACATGACAGTGACATAACTGTGTCAGAGTACGTTCAAGAACCTAATATTAACACTTCCCCATAGGTTTTTGAGCGACTCAAACAAAATACATTTCACAAGAAATCATAATTTGAGACTCTACTATATCAATACAATTCATGCTCTACCTACATGCAACATGAAACTTTAACTCTACATAAAATTTTGCTAAGACTCTACATTGTTACAAAAACAAAAGACTCTACAATTGATTCATGAAGTCCCTTATCTTCAAAAACTTTGGATAAATTTGTCCATGCCTCCTTGCTTGTTTTAGCGTTCTGTACATATTGGTAGCAGTGCGGTTTCACTGCCAAGCAGATTCGGGCGAGAGCTCTCTGGTCTTTCCAGTCATCAACATCAACACCCGGTGCCTGAGTACAGGACCAAAGGTTCTCAAGGGTTAGTGCCATCTTCATACAAAATTTCCAACTTGTGTAATTGTTCATTCCCTCAAGCTTTTCGACACTGTAGTACTGTGCATGATTGATAGTAGAGCCGCCAGTGGACACGGTGGCAGCAGCGACATCCTCAGCTGCGGTCGGCGGTGTAGGCGTTGGCGCCATGACGAGCAGCACATGGAACGCGCTTGCGCACACAAAGTGAAAGCCACGCAGACTCGCACCCCACGATTATTCCAGTTATTCCAGTCGATTGTATCACCAGGGCCAATAACCTGATATGAATAGAGGTGGCAGAACGTGGATCAGCAGTCTACGTTTAATCGATGGTGGAATGTCTACCAGAAATAATATTCGCAGGGTGCATTGATAACGTTTTATTCACTAAAACAAATTACTCAATGTTCGTCAAATGTTCAATGATTACACTTATAAATAACGATTTAATAAGTAAATTAATTATACAAAGAAAACAGTACGTGTCGACCATGCGAGGGAGAACAGGGAAGGAAGAAAAAGCGAGACAGCTATATTAGTAATCAACTAATGTCACACACATGACATGACAGTGACATAACTGTGTCAGAGTACGTTCAAGAACCTAATATTAACAAGGCCCAGATGTTTCAATTGTTACGTCAGCAATAATCATGTCCAACAAACTAACACTTTTCTTCGGCATAGTTGCAAGTCGATAGGACTGGTGTAAACTAAAGATGTGTATGTACCTAGATATTAGTTTTAATAGTCTTACTACAATTCTTAGTTCTATTAGTAAAAGTTAAGCACTTGTTAGATTTATCTTATATATATATTATTTATTATAAAAGATTATATAAATATGTATGTAGAGAGATGAAAGCCATATATAGATTACTCTAATTGAATAGTCGTTTTACTCTTACTAGAAATCATCTAAAACTCGTCAATAAGCTATTTATTGATTAAAATAATAGCCTGTTCGTCAGGATGCAAAATGGGTATGTTTTATAAAGTAAAGATGTAGAAATCCTTTTCATACTTAGTAGTTTATTTCTCAGTCGCTAACACAATATTTCTTAGAATAAGCCACGGTTATAACTAGCACAATAGTCTACCTACTTAACACTGATAGGTACAGAAAATAACATCATACCTTTATAATTGTTGGCACATAGCCTCCTTGAATGATATCAAATCGGCAATAGACTTCCATGTTACCCGTACCAAATCCAACACAAGACTGTCCTCATCGAATAATCTCAACACACTACCGTTCACACCGTACCGTGCCGGTCGTTTTAGCAAAAGCCAAGTGAAGTTGGTTACAGTTCATTGTAAGACGTAAACAAATGTCGGAAGTCAGTACACAATCTAACATTCTACATAATGCAATATAAAATATAACTTGGGGATACTCTGAACTTTGATATTTATAATAAATTAGTATATGATTTTAGCAATATCAATTACGATTATAAAGTACTGCTAGTTCTATACAATACCGATCTTATCATCGGATGTAAACAATCAAGTATACATATCTAGATACTGATATACATTGGGATATTCATGATAAATTATATAATTAATTTAGATAGTACATTAACTATTATACATCTGAATCAATTGGTTTTTATACATTTTGATGGAATGTAAAATACTAATTGTATTCGCAACCAACGTGAACGTCGTACAGACCAACTTTGTGTTGCAATAATGTAAAAATACAAAGGCTTAGCTACAATGTTGTCATAGTGGTTCGATATAAATTTAACAGTTCTTAATTTGTTATATACTTCACGATATTAACATTATATAATATATCCGAATCTAACACACTCGTATTAAGATTCTGTAAATTCAGAGAATGAGGGCTATTTTTATTTTTAGTACCTACGATTGAAACGTAGATAAAATGTCCGTTCATTTATTTTTTAAGTTTACATTGGTATTACTATGTTTATTTATCTCCAAAGCCTTAAAGCCTTTATTTAGCCTTAGCCTTAAATGTTCGCTGAAAGAAAACCTTTCTTTAAGAGTTTCTTTGTACATAACTTTAGGACTTTTAGTAATAGCAATCTGTATTATGTTTTGTGTACAATAAAGAAAATAAGAAGACTTTTTCACACAAAAGAATATTGTTATGATGCGTCCATTCCACAAGTACGAACGAAACCGTGAAAGATTAACAAATGAACAACAGGTAATGAAGTTTTACGACGGCATACGTGGCAGTGCGTCTACTGCCACGTCTACATTTATTTAGCAAAATAAACACAATAAACACAATAAACTGAGGTTTATCTAAATGACAATATAAATCCCACGGCTGTATTTTTAAGTAGACAAAGAATGTAAGCATTTTTAGAAGCTACTTTTTAGCTGAAGTTTCGTATGAGAATCTCTACACAAATCTTTGCTCGGGCAACGATTTAAATTATCTTTGTGATATTACTGAATAAAGATCTTTGACTTTGACTTTACATACTACAGTATAACCAGTAGTCTCGGACATCGCCCCGCGCAAACAAACATACCATAAAATTGCAATTTTATGATGGTACAGTCAAAAATGAATGGTAAATTATGCGACAGTAAGCAAACGCTAAAGGTGCATACAAATGAGAAAGTAGTTGACATTACACTACTGAGCCCCGAGTCTGTGCATTTGTTTGGACTTATAGCATATGCAAAAGCATTCTCAAAGCGACAATTCCCAATGCATCATCATCATCTGATGGTAAAACCGGAAGGTAGGCACCGGCAGTCCGTAGTTCACCAACCGGCATTAATCAAGCCGGGTTTGGGTTTAGTGAAATGATCATGAGATGGATTCTTGTTATAAGTTAACCGACTTCCAAAAAGGGTTCTCAATTTGGTTATAATTTCTTTTCAGTGATTTGGCAGATAAATAAGAGTAACTGGAAAAACACGTCATCCATGTACATGACATTGCGTGTTTTGCTTTTCTGTGGTGTTTACGATCAATAGAACAGTCTCAATGAACTGCCATCATCATCATCATCATCATTTGATGATGAAGGCGTATCAAATTGAAGTCGGGTTTTCCAGTTTTTTAAACTTATAAATTATACACTCGAGAGCAATGATTCCGGGTCACTTAAAGAATGTTAAAAATCTCGGAAACTAAAAATGATAGGTTAATGCAATAAATTGTATTTAATAGACAATGTAATACTCCTTAAATGAAAGTAAAAAAATATGAGTCACCATACATTTTATTAACACAAAATTACATAAAGAAAAAAACTGCTGATCTCTCCTTAAAACAAAAATAGGAAACATGAAATTTTTGAACTTTATTACGATTTGACTTGAATTTTAATACTTCGTATTGCCTCCTCGTGCTTCCATTACTGCGTTTACGCGGTTTGGCATGCTGTACACCAAGTTCCTTATACGATTTTGGGGAATATTCTCCCATTCCTCAGTGAGAGCAATTTTGAGCTCACGAAGCGTGATTGGGGGAGGGTTTCGTTGTTTTACGCATCTGCCTAGCTCGTCCCAAGCATGCTCGATCGGGTTGATATCCGGGCTGCGCGCTGGCCACTTCATACGAGTAATGTTCATCTCTTGAAGGTAGTCATTCACAATCCTACCTGTATGAGGTCGGGCATTGTCATGCATAAATATAGCATCCTCACCTAAATTGACCATAAATGGACCAACATGATAATTGAGGATTTCTTCCACATATCTTACGCTAGTTAAAGAGCCGTTTTCTATGATCACCAGCTCTGTGCGACTTTCAGAAGAAATTCCGGCCCACACAAGTACAGACCCACCACCGTAGGCTACTTTTTCTTCGATGCATGCTTGCTTGAATCTTTCCCCTGGTCTTCGATACACTCTGTGTCTTCCATCGTGCTTGTAGAGCATAAATTTTGATTCGTCGGAGAACATAACTTTTGACCAATCTTCAATACTCCAATTTACGTGGCTCTGGGCATATCTTAGTCTTGAAATACGATGCCCACGCTCCAGTTTAGGGCCGTTTGCAGGTCTAAGGGGTTTTAAGTTAGATTCAGCAAGCCGACGTCTTACTGTCCATGCACTTGGGTTACTTCCTCCGAGGCGTCGAAACTGATTTGTGAGTTCAGTTCCTGTGAGAAAGCGATTTCGAAGCATGGTGTTCACCAAGTATCGGTCTTCTCGTGCTGTGGTACACCTGGTTCTGCCCGTTCCTGGTCTGCGTAGGTTAGAACCAGTTTCTTCGTAACGTCGGAGAACTCTTTGTACTGTTGACAGCGACACACCGACAGTCCTGGCTGTATCGCGCTGACTCCGGCCGGTTTCCAGCATTGTAAGTATTCTGGTGCATTCTTCAGGCGTAAGCGACATAATTTCAGCTTGAATAATGAATATAGAGCACTATCAACATGGTTTATATACCCACATAAATGACAGATTACAAACAAAAGCAAAACCAAATGCTGTAATTTCGTAGTTCCATCTTCGAAAGTGGCCCTTTTTCAAATTTGATTTTTTTAAGATATAACTTTACAATAACTAAGAAGTTTTAATACCTTCATTTAAGGAGTATTACATTGTCTATTAAATACAATTTATTGCATTAACCTATCATTTTTAGTTTCCGAGATTTTTAACATTCTTTAAGTGACCCGGAATCATTGCTCTCGCGTGTAGTTCTGTCAAATTAGTTAAGTTTATATATGATCTGTGGTTAGTGTTAGAAAAGTGTACAGTAGGTATGCGTAAAGGTAGCACGTACAGTCGTACATAATAGAAGTTATCACATGCACGGCATGCGGCATGCACGTATGTATAATCATAGATAAATGTGTAGGCTTAGAAACAGATATTTTTAATATCTCGACGTGAGAACTAAGCTATCGGTACCTATCTTAGATAAATCAAATGTAATGTATCTATTTACTCATCTTTAATGTAAATAGGAAGGTACATAATATGTTTTATCTTTGGCGTGTTTTATTATCTACTTACAGTTGTGCGTTTATTATCAGATCGAGATAAAATAATCTTAGAATCTCACCATGATTAATTATTGGAAAAATTTATTGATTTAATCAAAATTTAGTATATGTAGGTATGTGCGTTTATTCGTCACGGTCGCGCACAATTTGATGTACCTACTTAGTTGATATCTAAACTACTTACCAGACTGGTGAAACTGTCGAACTAGACTCGTGCTTTCGAAAAACGAACAATGTATGAAACGGAGGTCAAAATTTGAATCACGTTTCATACAAAACGAGCTTTTCAGTGTGTAATTTTGGTGGAATGGGAGTCCCGCTTCTTCTTACATAGGAACTACGTATTACATATTCTTTGCTACTTGCTACTTACTACACCTAATTTGACAGCACTAAAATTTTATATATCACGCCACGCCCAAAGACGGTAACATTTTTTTTTTCGAAATTATTATGTGTCCGGTTAAGTAAGAATCTAAGTTAATAAGTATTTCTTGTTTTAGTAAGTAATTATTTTATAATTAAATAATAATCTATACTACCTATATTACAAAACTGTAAAAAAGCCAAAAACTAAAATTTAGGATACGGATAAACGAAATAATGCAGATCTAAACAAACGATTATGATTCCGAAAATCGAGTTTGTCTGTTTGTCTGTTTATCTATTTGTCTGTTTGTTTGTTCGCGGATCACGCCTAAACTACTGGACCAGTTTCAATGAAACTTATACCATTCGGAAGCCCTTTTTCCGGATTGATACATAGGCCATTTTTTTTTTGAAATTAATGAATTAAATTCTGAGATACAGCTCGACCTCTCTAAACCAAAAGCAGCCTTTGGCACGAGGTTCATCGTATGCTGGTTGACAGATATTTTAGTGGAAAGTTTTGCATGCGTACGAAGTCGCGGGTATCAGCTAGTATTAAATATTATTAGATACTTTTACAAATGAATCGATCCTCTACTTAGCACCTACGAGGAGCTAGTTGTTATGAAAATGTTAAAGACAATGAGCTATAAACATCCAAACAATATCACATTGACTGACCAAAATAGACAGGATGCGCTAAGCAGGTAGGTAGGTAGGTACCTATCTACTTACTTATTCATCACTAGCTTCCGCCCGCGACTTCGTTCGCGTCCCGTTGGATCCCGTTAATTTTCCGGGATAAAAAGTAGCCTATGTGTTAATCCAGGTCACGGATAATAAATAGCTATTCTAAGTTTCATCCAAATCGGATCAGTAGTTTTTGCTTGAAAGAGTAACAAACATACTCACAAACTTTCGCGTTTATAATATTAGTTCGCGTCCAGTTGGATCCCGTTGTTTTTCCGGAATAAAAAGTAGCCTATATGTTAATCCAGGTCACGGACTATATATATTCCAAGTTTCATCCAAATCGGATCAGTAGTTTTTGCTTGAAAGAGTAACAAACATCCATCCATCCTTACAAACTTTCGCGTTTATAATATTAGTAGGATGCTGATCCCGAGTAGAGAAAACTGTGGAAAAACGTGGTCGGCTTTACGTGTCCAATAATTCTTTAAGTTTTTATATTGAGGTAAGTATTTATGTTTGTTAGTTATAATATATTTATCAATATGTTTATGCCTATGTTTTTTGGCCCTGCGCATGAAATATACGGTTATTTTATGTATTTAGGTACTTATTAAAACTTGCTCAGATCAAAATTATATATACCTACCTATGTTGAAACTTGTTGCTATTTTTCATAAATAATTTAATTGTATTTATAAACAGAGGTCATAAATAGAAGGAAGAAATTACAAAAGATCATTTTCAAAATTATTAAGAATCTAAGAGGTTACTGCGTCACTAGGGTTGACGATCTCATACACACGTGGCGTGTATGTATGTACGACGGTCAAATGGAGCTATTATTTAATAGAAATACAATCGAAGATCTCAGAAATTGAGATGAGAGCTAAATTTGGACTTCCTGTCTTACTAGACAAGCGGTGGATGCGTAAGCTAGCGTTTTTCGATTGCGGGCAATAATACAAATTCACCTGAGGGGTGATCACGAAATTCACGAACAAATCTGACAGTTGCCGCGATACGTAAACTTAACGTAATCGAGTCATATTGCGCGTCCGAGCGTTATTAGCGTCACTGCGGCGTCTCGGATACGCTACCGTTACGATACGTTTACGGTTGTCACACAAATCATGCTGAGTCTCTATGCTTGCCTATTATTGTTGTAGCACTCCACACTACAATTATCATTGACATTGAACTTGTACTGTTATCTAGGTGTTTAGTACTTAAGTAAAGGTTTTTTTTAGGCTAGTTGCACACTTAACATACTACCTAGAGATATAAATAAATAAATAATAAATAAATCGTTTATTTTCTCTCTACAAAAGGTAGAACAAACAGAGGTAGATAGGTAAACCAATATAAAAAATACCTCTCTGATAGCGAAAGAAAATCATAAATGTTTAATTACACGTTTATTTTCCCAAAAGTTAAAAAGAAGTACTTTTTACACGACAATTAGTTTATAAAAGAAAAAAAGTACATTTTATTTATTATTTTATGTAAATTTTATCTTTGTTGTGAATAGGCTTTAAACGGGCAATTTTGTGTAATTTTTTACACATTTATGTTGTGGAATTCTCGGCTAGTTTAGACATTGTTACGTACCATTATTTTGTTTATCACCATCATAGATGTCAAGAAGTCTACTGTACCTATCTAGAGGCACGTGGAAAGTTAAAAGAACATAAGAATACTAAAATGTTAAAATGCTTTATTAATTAATTACTATTTCTTCTTAATTTGACCAAAATAGCAAAATAATGTTGTTGAGTATCTTTATTGCGTCAATGCTGATAAAATGGCCAATTTGTATTATTATCTTTACTATGTAGTATTATTGTAAACGATAAAAAATATCGACGGGAATTGTGGATATATTCGACATATTTACATTGTTAGATGGAGAAATTGTTAAAAAAACGAAATTAAAATTCTATAAATATAAAATAAATAGATTCAATGCTTCTGTAAATAGGGAACTAATATGCAAACAAGTTGTTTGATTAGATACTCACTATTTACAGCGTGTCTCAAGAATTATTTATGAGCTTGGTATTATGCTTTTGTTCGCAACATCATTCAAATAGTTTTTTTTTCTCATTCACAAAGAAAATTAAAACTAATACAGTATTCACAATATTTACAAAATACACATGAAACAGTTGAGCCATCTACAACCCGTATATAACCGTAATAGTATTTTATTTTGCTTTCCCTCTCGAGTTGCAATGACATCTCATCTCAATCAAAGCCAGCCATTTTTTTTTTAACTACCTACCGTTTCTTAGTACTACTAACGGACCCTAGTCGAATAATCCTAGCTAGCTATTAGTATATTAACTGCATTCATTGATAAATAGGAGATTACAAAATTGAGTCCTAGATATTCAGTCACACAGTTTTTAATTTTATTGATAAATCTGATTATAAATATTGATAATTTTCCTTCACACGTATTTATTTAAACCTATAGATAAGACTAGTGTTGTGCGTAGTCACTTGTATCTGAGACAAGTGAACAGAAAAACGTTATTTGTTCAGATATTTTTTGTCATTTCATTCTTGTTTATTTATTTTACTTGTTGCATAAAAATAATATACTTAACTAATGTAAAGTACATTAGCGAAATCATTCACTTTTTATCATCATATTTATCAGTAGGTGCAATAAATATCTACATTTTTTCCTATAATGGAGCAAAATTATGTTTTATAATCATACAATAATTTATGTCGAATCATATTATTTTTACAACGACTAATCAAAATATTCCTACAGATAAGCGGATGTTATAATACAAAATAACGTAAAATTCATTAAAAAAGTGTACCAATGAATACATTTTTTAACCTCAATAATTAAAGGGGTTATCGTAATGTGCCGATAAAGATACCTCCAATATAAATAATGTGGCGATAAAGTGGGGTGGCTTGGATTATCATGAAAATAGCAGTTCGCAGTAAAATACTATAGGTTATCTTTATTATTATGACGTAGGTAGCATTTTCCATGTTAAAAACATTTATCAATATCACAAGATGGAAAGAGCCTGGAAAACAAATAGTGAAGATTTTGCTTGTTGAACCACAACATAATTTAAATAAATAAATAGTGTTTATTTATTGGATATTTCACACAACGCCCTCTAGTCCCGAACTAAGCAGAGCTTGTAACAGGGGAACTAGATTGCTGATATAATAGGTACACATTTTTTTTTGCAAATACATAATTTAATACAAAGTAATACTGATACACACACACGTAGGTAGTAAAATAACTAAGTAACTATCATCCACACGACTGCGATAATTACTTCTTTCCTTATATATAAAAATACTATTTTTATTGTACTTACTCATCTAAATTAAATTCAGTCAATTATATTCACATCATATCTTTGCCTATTCTTCATACAAGGTGCCAAAAAACTATTCCTCAAACCAAGCCGTACCGTTTATTGAGCCAACTCATTTTAATAGCGGGCTTGTTGGGATTTCTTTCTCATTTAGCCCACTAGTGAACTAGCTAGTTGGTTCGTTGGGAATAACCCGCAGTGCTTGAAAAAAAACTAGGCTTCATGTGTCAAAGTAGATTTTTGAGATTAATTTTGTATTTATCTAAAATCAGAATGATATTCTGTATCTACAGGTTCATAATCTATGAAAGTGTCCAAAAATATGTAACGTGCAATAGGTAAGAACCTAATAACACGCGGACGTAATCGCAGACATACCTACCTACTTAACAGTTATACCATAAAATCTAATTATCTATTTATGTGCCTACATAAATACGCAAAATGACACACAATACTTATCATTCACAAATTACGTCATGTCAACCCTTTTGTATACATAATGCACAGGGGCCAAATTTTTAAAATTACGCAGCTATTCATCAACGCGTCACCTTGTCACCTATTTACAAAAACTATCAAGTCATAGGCGTCATGGCTCAGTCGTAGTAGCTCTGCCTTCTGCGCTGTGGGTCGTGGGTTCGATCCCCACTGAGAACAAACATTTGTGTTGGCAAACATACATGTTTGTTCTGTATTTGGGTGTTACTATGTATTATTATAAGTATGACAATGTATTTACAAAAAAAATGTATATAATGTATTCTATCAGCCATGTAGTTCCCATAGTACAAGCTTTGCTTAGTTTGGGACTAGAAAGCGTTGTGTAATATGTCCACGTCCAGGAATATTGATTTATCTATTGAAGTTATACTTCTAATGCGACTTCCAACAACGTTGCGTTATTACGGGAGGACATAGTCTCTGTCTCTTTTTATTCCCCCCGAATAGAAGGAGACAGAGACTAATACGCTACAAATGCTACAATCAAATAATAGATGTCAATGTTCAGCATTTTTTGAAGTTATACGACTGCCAGATGACAGCGTCAAACAAAAGAAAAAGAAACATAGGCGTAATTTCAACCATCAGGAGCAGAGCTCTGTTGACGGAACAGTGATACCGTCGGACTGCGGTCAGACCGACATAAAAATAAATACTAAATTAATTTCACATTAAACACAGGGCGAGAGTGAATGCGTGGCACTCGAAGTATAACTTCTCCCGCGCGTAGGGACTCCACGCACTGGTTTTTTTATAGATGAACCGTCAATATTATTTTTATATTACGCTTCATGGTCTATAGTCTAGAGAATAACAATGCAAAGGTTCAGTAAAAATAACATTTTGGTTCAAGCAAGTTTTCCGACCAAAATTGGTCAAATTGCATTGGTTGCTTGACCTTACCACAAAAAGCCACAGAATAGATCTGGTAGTGCTTCACAACACTACGTTTAATCTAGGTAACATAATCATAATCGGTACAAACTATCATCATAGGTGATTACGATATGGAAATGATAAAAATAATAATACAATTTTTTTTTTAATACTTACAACTGTTTTGTAAAACTGTCCAATTGACTGTCAATTTTCCTGAATGTTTTTTTAGTAATGTAGGGATTCAATGGGATTCTAAAAGATAAATAAATAAAATAGGCCTGCAAAACTGCTGGGTGATCACGAACATATCTGACAGTCGCCGCGTTACGTAAACCTAACGTATCCGAGTCAAATTACGCGTCAACGCCCAACTCGACTGACGAACGTTGTAGCGTCACCGCGCAGTGTATCTCGGATACGCTAGCGTTACGATACGTTTACAATTGTCACATTTATTCGTGATCAAGGCACTGGTCTCGTATGGACATTTTTAATATCTAATCTATCTTTGGAGTTGCCTTACTAAAGGTATAATTACTATAGCAACATAGTTTATTTTGTTTAAAAAAAAATTGTTTTATTAATTAATTATTTTTTTCTTTTTTATTGTTTTGACGCAGTTTACTACATAACCTTTGCTGGGTTCAGCAAGAACGAAATCGGGTGCGTTTAGCTGGTAGTAGCATTACAGAGTAGGTACTTAGCATAATGCTGATAATATTGATAGAGAGTTGTAAATAATGTTATTTATCATTTTTATTGATTTATTGTGAGAAGTTCTGAACACATAAAACTGTTTTGGATATTATTTAACCTACCCGATTATATAAGTTGGTACTTCACTTACCTACATAGACTTTACGTTTTTCCTTAAGTAGATACACACAAAAATTATATATATATATGATTTATGCACCGTCAGGAGGCAACCTTATGCCTACACTTAACGACATACTGTAGTGCCTGGGACAATCTTTAGATGGAGTAGGCTTGCCCAGCACCTGTACCATCCTCTCAGCCTATTAGACACGTATTGACCTTGTCTAATGGGTAGATAGGTACATAAATACTACAATGCTTGGTACTCAAACTGATGGTAAGGAAAAAATGCAAAATAACTAAGCTTAAAAAACAAAATAAAAGTACCTACCTACATACAGGGTGTTGTTGATATGATATGGATCTTTAAATCCGAAGTGCCAAATTGGCATTCTATTATCGCTAGAGAAAAGTAAATGTCAAAAGTATAAAAAAATAATCACGTGACTTATCGTTTTTCCAAACATTTATTTTTGACAGACTTCGAAAAATGAAGGAGGTTCTCAATTCGGTTGAATTTTTTATGTTACCTCAAAACTCCGTCATTTTTTACCTAAAAGGATATACCTAAAGGTACTTCCAGATTACTCCCATAACTTTTTTTATCAAAATCAGTTACGTAGTTTAATAAAAATAATATAAAAATAAATGGAAAAAACACGTCGTCCACACGACCTTCCGTATTTTGCTTTCCTGTAACTTTTTTTTTGTGTTGTTTACAATCAACAAAACAATCATAAGGACGAAAGGTAATTAAATTGAGGCTACTTTTTCTTCTCTTCTCTAGCGATTAGAGAATGTAATTTCTCCACGAGCTTAGAGAAGAAAGAGGAAAAGAATATCTAAGTCTGAAGACATTGATATTCTTTTATCGAGGAGAATCCTACTTCCTATACTTAATATTGTAAACGCGAAAGTTTGTAAGTATATGGATGGATGGATGGATGGAAGTTTGTTACTCTTTCACCTAAAAACTACTTATCCGATTTGGATGAACCTTGGAATATAATTATATTTTCCGTGACCTGGATTAAAACATAGGCTACTTTTTATCCCGAAAAATCTACGGGATCCAACGGGGCGCGAACGAAGTCGCGGGCGGCACCTAGTATAAAATACTAGCAGCGCCTCGCGGTTTCACCCGCGTAATTCCCGTTCCCGTGGGAATTCCGGGATAAAATATAGCCTATGTTCATCAGGGATAATGTAGGATTCTAATGGTAAAAGAATTTTTTTAATCGGTCCAGTAGTTTCGGAGCCTATTCAATTCATACAAACAAACAAACAAACAAAAAATCAAACCTTTCCTCTTTATAATATTATAAGTATATAAGTATAGATATAGACTACTTGAATTTTTTTTCTTTAAATATTTTTTCGACATTGCGATAGAGGCGACTAAATGAACAGCTGTTTTATTAGTTAATTATTAATAAATACCTATTCGGACCAACATGGAAATATCTAGATAATGTATCTGAGTGCCTAAATTAACTTATCCTTAAGTTTTTTGAATTATTTATTTTAGTGTTAGATTTTGTGCTTGGACCGGTCAATTTAAATAATTCGTTTGCTGTGAACTAAAACAACGTACCTACACAATACATTTTATAACAGGTGACATCTATTGTTCACGATGACCTGACAACTAGCATCCAGTTAAACAACTCTACTGTTATTTCCATGTAAATGGTATAAAAATGTATGAAGTAGTTATGATCAATGGTGCTCGTAATTCGGGTTATTCCCGCTCGTCCCCCATGTTTCGTCCCCATGGGGACCAGCGGGAAGTTTTTCAGTACCGTTCGTCCCCGAAGGGGCCAGCGAGAAGTTTTTGTAGCGTTCGTCCCTACTAAAATAAAATATTATAAAATATTCATGTGCAACCGCTGCGTACCTACAGTGCCGCTTACATTCATCTGGGAATTCGATTTTCTTTCATTTACATTTACATGAGAAAACATGTAGATAGATATTAATCTAAGTATTTTATCTGCCTACTAGCCTATTCTTACGGGCGTTAGATTAACAAAATACTATGTTATATACATACATACCTACTATTATAATTCTTAAATCATCTAATAAGTAGTCATTTTATATAAAGAGCTACTTTTTTCTAATTTCTGTTAAAGAAGTATGAATTTAGTTATAATTTAATTTGTATTAAAACTTTTTTGGTTCATCCTGAATCATGAATTTAAAAAAAAAACTTACCGTAACAAATATTTTCGCGCGCTTTTTTTTAACACTCCATTGGCAGCACGTTATTTTAAGCCACATTATTTACACTTTTTTTAAACACCGATTTTTGCGTCACATTCGTGGCACTATTTTCGTGTACTCCTGTATAGGTAAATTAAAGACATACCGATGCCGGCGATGATGTACTGCCGCCATAGCTGTCCTTCCTCCATCCTGTACGCTTGTTGGTTGACTGGCGCTCCGGTAGACACCGGGTCGTACGCGTAAGTCCTATCTGCCATACGTCACGTGACGTCACTCTGCTGAAACACAACGCGGTGCGCGGGGGGTTGATCTTGCTGGCACGAATCGGCAGATTCGTGTCCAAATCTGTAAGGAAAAACGTGTTTGAAAAGAGATTTGATGTTATTAATTATCTTACTACTTTTATTCCTACGGTCTGGTTGGATAATGGCAGAAATTCTTGGCTTTAAGCGGTACATAGGTTAAAGATGACTTTTATGTGGTTTTCATAAAATTTTCCTAGCTTTTTTAGCTCATAATAATTTTAGTCGATGCATTAGGTAGTATCAATGGATTTTTCGTTTGGAAAATTGAAGGAAAACATCGTGAGGAAACGCGCGGCTTAGTCAGCTCCGCACGTATTGACGATGTCTTTCCTGTGGATATGGCTGACTAGGCTGAGAGGATGGTACGTGCTACAAGCCTACTCCATCTAAACACTGTCCCAGGCACTACAGTGTGTCGTTAAGTGTAGGCATATGTTGCCTCCTGACGCTCTATAAATAATCTTCAATAGATGTAAAGGCCTAATTATTATAGTAGGTACCAAAGCCCGATCAAAAATTAGTGCTAAAGGACTAACTGATGATGGGCCGCTGAAAGCCCTCTATGTAGAGTCACCCCTCTCATTACTAAACTTGCAACAGATCTACAA
Organism: Eulithis testata; assembly: GCA_947507515.1. Classification (NCBI taxonomy): domain Eukaryota; kingdom Metazoa; phylum Arthropoda; class Insecta; order Lepidoptera; family Geometridae; genus Eulithis; species Eulithis testata. The sequence continues at coordinate 1,784,757 of OX382215.1, read as the reverse complement.
CAGTAGTAGATAAGCAATTATTACGTCAAAGCTACTTTTGTTTAAACTAGTAGTTCGCCTCGAACTGAGATCTCGTGATGGTCGGAGGTTAATAAAACCCAAACAATTTTTATTGACCAATGATTGTAATAAAATTTGCAAATCGCTTCGAAATTGCCGTCTAGCTAAGTACCAGTCTTACTTGACTATCCGTATACCTACCAAATTCTGTGAAGATCGGATAAGCGGTTCAAAAGATCTCGAAGAACAAACATACAAACATACAAAGCATTTTTGTCCAAGTTGTCAATAAGATCTCGTTCGCTTCGCTCACTCGATCAATGATAGCAATGATTGTTTACGCCTGTCCCGAATCGCGTATTCGGTACCCAAAACAAGGAAGTGCTAAAAACATATCTACTAATATATAAAAATAAGTCGAGTTTTCCTTCCTGACGCTATAACTCCAGAACGCACGAACCGATTTCCAAGGTTTTGCATTCGTTGGAAAGGTCTCGGACTCCGTGAGGTTTATAGCAAAGAAAATTCAGGAAAAATTTCAACAGAAAAGCGGGAAAATGGAATTTTGAAAAGTCACACCCTAACGCGAGCGACGCCGCGGGAGACGGCTAGTCGTTTTATAAAAAGATAGATAGATCGTTTATTTGACATACACACAGAAAAATACAGAACGGACGTAGAAAATATAGCAAACATAAAGATACCTACAAAAAACAAACAAAATAATAGTTAAGTAACAGCTATAGGTAACCTAACGTAACAAGTGGGTACTAGCTAGTCTCGTTCCGCGCTGTATGCAGCCAAATCGGTCCCGACTCAGCTTATTGCTGTCTAACAGGGCAGATGGTTCCACCCTGCTAAACAGCGCTGGTTTTCAGACAGGGCCAAAAAATAGGGTGACGTCACAATTAGATATAGATAAACTAAATAAACATGTTTAAAAATAAAGGGGTACTACGTGTGTGTGTGTGTGAGGGTGTGTTCATATTATGTAATATTTTGGACAGTACAAAGTAAAACAGGATAGGTAAAAATAAGTACCGTAAAACGAGGCGACTTTCAAATTACGGGGCGTCTTTGATGATAACAAAACGGAAGACGGGTCCTAGAAATATCGGTATTCGTATTCGGTTTTGTTATCATCAAAGACGCCCCGTAATTTGAAAGTCGCCTCGTTTTACGGTAAATAAAAAGTTTTATGCACTGTGTTGCAAAAGCGAGTTGTCTAGTATCAGTATCAATCAATCAATTCAATTAAATAAATATAGTTATTTGGAAAGCACTATGTGTCGACAATATATGTTATATGTAAAAATTGAACAGAAGCAACTAATTATGATAAGCTAATTATCAATTTTGCCTTTTTAGCAGAAAAGTGTACTGTTTACAAGTGGTATTACGATAGTTGATTAGATTATGTTGAGTCGTAAACTTAGTATTGTAAATATCTTAACATCAAGTGCGCTTGTTTTTGTTGAATCACGTTACATAAGTAGGTAATTACTTATTTTTAAGAAAAATAAAATAAAATTTTCTATTATTTTACTCGTATGTAAAACGAGTAAGTAAAGGGTTATTTTAAAGTAAGTTAAGTTATTATTTTATATTACAACTTCTAAAAATAATTCTCATAATGCAACTGCAGCCAGAAGTTTTTTTTTCAAATATATAGTACTAAGGGTATTTATAATGAGGAAAATCACAAACATTTTTATGTTACATCACAAAAGTAGTCGAGTGGGATTTGAACCCACGACCTTCCCCTTGATAAGAGAATGCGTGTACGCAACCTCGACGACGCAGATTATTCAAATTTTTTTAGCGTTTTTTACCTTATCGCGAAAAAAGTCACCGGGCTGCACTAGTATTAAAATAATTTTCCTCAGAATAGTAAGTAGGTACGATAAATGGTATTTTCCACATGTTTGTAATTTCATGGACTAAGACACAAATAAATTGCAAATCGCAACACTCTATAAATATTCCATCACATAGTAATGGTGTGGCCAAGATCAAAGTCGTTTTGTGTACAGAATTGAAATGAAGTAGTCTTGGACGAATGAGTGTTTATTCGTCTGTGGTATTATTTGTACCTACTATTAGGCCTGTTGTTTGCTTTATCAAAGATCCGTTGAAAAATTTTATGGAAAATCTTTCAAATAGAGTTTCGATTTAAACTTGAGTATAGATTAAGGCATGTATTTTGATTTACTGCTCAAGCTCTGATCTGGACTTAAGCATAGATTTCTCTATAAACTCTACTCAAATCTATGTTTGAGTAACGATTTCTTTATCAGTATATCTACAGACCTTAATCTCATAGTTTTGAATCAGACGTAGGCAGAATATCTATACAGGATAGATATTCTGCCTACATTAAACTTGAGGCTGATGAAGATGATCCAAACGCTTACAAACATCTGACATTCATCATCATCATCAACCTATAACCGGTCCAATGCTGGACGTAGGTCTCTCCCAAGACGCGCCACTGAGCCCGGTCTTCGGCTCTTCTCATCCAGTGTTTGCCAGCTACATGTCTCAGATCGTCACCCCACCTAGCCGGAGGGCGTCCTACACTACGCTTGCCTAAACGCGGTCTCCACTCGAGTAATAGTTTGCTCCAACGAATGTTGGTAATGCGGCAAACATGGCCGGTCCACTGCCAATCTAACATTAACAGGATAAAAATCAGGTTTTGGATTACCCGGTAGTAAAGGCGGAAGTCTGGTAACATTCTGCCCAACATCCTTCCCTCTTCCTGCCTATGTAGATACTGCTTAAGATTTCACACACGCATGTGTTTCCTTATTTGAAAGCACGAACCGGAAGGCAAAGTAAGACGGTCACGATTGAAAGAAGATAGTGGACATTGCAGAAAAATGAGTGGATGAAGAGGAAACTGGAACTAATGCCAGATGCATGAGTGGGGTCGATTCCCGGACAAATTTTAGCATGTCTGTAGTTCGCTCTCAGTTTTAAAAATATCAAGTCCTAGAAACCATCAACCAGATCACTCAGTTTATGTAACCAGATCACTATTTGGATAAGTGACCGTGAGTGACATTTACATCGGAGCGCTTCCGTGCTTCGGAGGGCACGTTAAACTGTCGATCCCGGCTCTAGCAGTCTTAAAGCCACGATGGAGGCCTTAAACCGGCCTAAAAACTGCGTCACCAGAGTTGGCCACTACCTCGCACGAGCTTCCTTGCTTGCTACTGATTGTTAATTTCTTCATAGCAATGTGTAACCAGTTTTGAGAATATGTTGCCATAAGTATTTTCACAGGACGATCATTCTAGCATCCCAGCTTTCGTTCACCTGGAGCTAGATGGGCTTATATGGTCGATGGATTAATAATATTCAAACCCAGAAATCATTGTAACCGGATGAGCAAGTTTTGTCTTTCACATAAAGCAAGTTTTATTAAGAAGCGACCAACAGCCAATAGAAATCGACAAAGAAAAAGTTTCTGGGCAATTAAAGTGAAGACATGGACGATAGAGACATTTTTATCCACTTTTTATCACTATTTGAAAAGTTTCTATAGATTTAACTTGATTTGAGGGACCTCGCGACCACTCTCAGATCTAAGGGCTGCTCAAATTAGTTTGACAGTTGATTTGACAGATAAATAACGTTGAGTAGCGTTCCTGTATACGAATTTTACACTGGTGTTTGAGCAGGACTTATTTTGAGAAGCTCTTATATTTAACAGATACTCAAAAAAGACGTTTGGGTATACAAAATTAAAGTTTAGGAGCTGCTCAAACGTTTAAGCAGCCCTCAAATATTTGAGAAGCGTTTGAGTATTCGACCGTAAGACGCGGGTTTTTTAAATGTCCTTTTTAGTAAAAATTATATTCATAACCACGATACCAAGGCCCGATACCTCTGCTCAAGCACTGATCCAGACTCATGTATAGATTTTTGTGTGTAACGATTTCTGTATCGGCATTTGAGGCTTTAGTTTAAAAAGTTAAGCCATGATAAGTGCTTACAAAAGCAAATATTTCCATACACTTGTATAGAAAATGTAATACTTTAAGCATGTGAAGTGCATGAAATAAAGCTTTTTGAATCTCGTATCTTTATCATGAAGGTTGACACTTCACTGAAGTATTTGTTTTACACAGTGGAACATCGTGATATTCGTCAGATATCGTATAGTACTTATACCTACATCCCTTGCATCAAAATATAATTGGTGAGACAGTTTTGTCCGTAGGCAGATTAGAGTGCAGCTTAGAATATTGAAACCTCGAGAGCAGTCCAAATAGGACTGGTGATGAATGGATGCCATAGCTACTTATAGGTCTCACGAATTCAGAGCCGTTTCCAAGTTATGAGGATATTTATAAGCTCTGAAAGCCGAATATTGAAGCTTCTACACTATTTTGGCAATCTAAGTCTCAGGCCTAATTGAACTAGAAATTATTTATTTTAGTAGGTAATAAATATCCACTTACCTGGTGCATAGTAGCTCTGTGTGGTCCATAAAATCGGATAAAATCTCACCTTATTTATTAGTTTTGTTTTATAAACATGTCAAAAACGTGCTATAAATTGTCAAGTATTTCTGATAGTCCATATCACGTCCATATAGTAACTTCTACGTAATATTTCAGCAGTGAAAAAAAATTGTAGAGTATTTAATAATCTTTGGTTTTTGTTTCTGATTTTTCTTAGGGCTGTATGCTCATAATTTCTGGATCAATGACCTTTGACTCCGAAACGTTGCTTGAGTATCGATATTTAAGTAGAGTTCAGCCAAGTTCGAAACGATACCTAATCAAGTAACGAAATCTGTGCTTGAGCAATTTGAGCATAGATTTCATCTGTTATTTATCTAAAGAAAACGCTTGAGTATTGATTTTGTTCGGTTTTCGGAATAAGAACGTGCCTTGAGTCTCATCAAAATCTGTACTCAGCTAATCTGAGTCCGGATTAGTACTTGGGCATGAGTAAGTTTGGTTTTTAAATCAATAAATATTACATGTATGTATCCTCAGAATATGATAATCTTGTAGCACACACAATATGACGCTAGAACATCTTTGGCTATCGTTTATCGTAATAAATTTTCCATGTGTACAGTCGTATATTAAAACGTAATCAATTTACCGCAATTCTCTTATCATTGAATCTTACAACCCAATTTTTAATCCACACTAGGTATTTTAATTTTATCAATGAAATTAACATCATGATTAAATTGTATAATTTTCGATATCGTGTTACCCAACTTTTATCTATTTAAACGACCTCTAAGTGGAGCTTCCAAGGTTCACTTTTTATTGCTACAATTTTGCAGAAAGTATTTTTCTTGAGAGTCTGTTATAAACTTAAGGGACGAGCGGTCAGTAGGGGTCGCTTTAATTTTCCGCTTTAACAATTTCTGTTTTCTAAGTAAAAGATACATTGCATGTACGGCTCACATTGTCCGTCCGAATGTTCCTCAATCTGCAGCCCTGACCCGGTGGTCAGGCCCAAGCTACCGGTGAAGCTTGAGCCCCTCCCTGCTGCCGGCAGCGGTATGTTCTTTTAATTTAAACATTTAGGATGAAAATAAATATGTGAATATAATAACACTTAGAAATAATAGAGGTACTTACCATATGATAGGACATTGGTTGAATAATGTCTTTATGCTATTATGAGGTATTTTAGTTGTGGTCTGTACCGAGCCATAACCGTAAATATGTGACCGTTTCTATATAGGTGCAGTTACTGAGATACGATATTCAAGATTCAATTCCCAAAGCACAGAACCACACAAAGGACAATATTTTGGGCTGATCTTAATAAAAATTTGATTATCGAATAATTATTTTTGTAACTTGAATTTATTACACACGTCTGTAATACTCTGTAGGTATTCACTTATCAGTGCAGGTCATTGCAGGTGCATTTGTATCAGAATCTACAATCTAGATTATGTAGACATTGTTTTCAACTACTGCATTTAAATCATAATGAAACATCTTGCTTATTGTACCTATTCATTTCACAGCTTCCTCAATAACATGGGAGATTTGTTTGCGAATAAAACATAGACGTAATAATAATGTTGTCATTAAAATAAGATGTCGCAGTAAATTTTGAAACTCGATAGTTTTATGAACTACTGGGTAGCCTAAGGCTGGCCTAAAGCAACAATGTTGCTATGGTTATGTACTCAGTTCTTTTAGTACTTATGTCACCACCAGATATAGTTTAAATATTTGGAAATCCGTTAATCAACTGTCATAAAGCCTAATTTTTCTTAGAAGACGGAGCCCTTGCGTCTATGTGGTACCTAGGTATTCAAATGTCAAAGTTACAACAACTTAATTTATAAAAAAATTAAGAAAACCTGAAAATAACCTGCGACTGCTTTGATTATGCCCTTTTGTGTATTTTTTTTTATAATTTGTGCAATAAAGTGTTACAAAAATAAATAAATAAACATTTAATTTACTTTAAAAGTGTCCGTATTATACGTTACCTGTGGTTATACATAAATAATAATAATGTAAAACTTTACATAGAATGCGCATGCACACATAAATTAAAAAATATCACAAACTAGTCAAAGGAATGCTGTAAGTCATTATTTCCGTATTCACTATAAGTATTTACATCTAAATACATCAGATGACTATTTAGATGTAAATACAGAATGAACTCAAATTGACTCAATATGAGTCTCAATTTGAATCAACAGTGCTTGAGTCATTTCGAGATTTTTTAATCGAAATTTGGCCATTTTAGAAGAAGAACCTATGGAGAGCCCTGGCGTTGCGTCGCGAATTTGACAACTTCCGTTAAAACTTAAAAACGAGAGGGGTTATAAGTTTGATGCTTTCTTATGTCTGACACTATGACAGGGCAATGGAGGGCCGCGTAGTTGTGGGATAGTTATAATTATATAGATACTTAGGTTTTATTTTATCATATCATCTCTATTTAGTGGGCTGAACATTGATTAAAAGATAAAATAGTCATCATTATCAGCATATAAAGCATTATTTTTGATTTGGAAATGAATACACTTATCTAGATAATATTAGGTTTTATCAGCTTTGATTAGTTTTTGTGATTAGAAAAAACACAAAACAAGACATTGATGTTATTACCTAATATATGAACGTTTTTCCTATGAAACCAAACTGTAAGCGCAAAAAAAACCAGCTGTTCCATAGAAAATACAATACTTAGGGCCGTATGCTCATTAATTACTTGAGCATTGATTTGAGTCGAACTTTGATTCTAAAAGCATCGAATTTCAGCCAAGTTTGGAATTTTACTCAAGCATCAAAACTTGTGCTTGAGCACAGATCTCATTCTTCGAAGGAAAACGCTTGTGTAGAGGTTTTGTTGTGTTTTTGAAATAAAAACGTGACTTGAGTGTCGATTTATGTATGAATCTGAGCTCGGCTAATCTGAGTCCGGATCAGTACTTGAGTAGTTCATGAGCATACAGCCCTTAAGTACTTGACAAATAACATGGAGCATATCGAAAATAAAGAATATTTATTTATTTATTTATATTCTGTGGGAGCAGCGGATTTTTATTCGCGCAATTTCCCCGAAAGTTTGTGGGATGGTCTTAGGTTTTATCACACCCGCTATGAAGTTACTTACGTGCAGTAAACATTCGTAAATTGTTTATTTAGCACAAATTATTGATAGATGATTATCCAAATATTATTGTTTAATACATACCTATTTGATTTACGCATTAAATAGTTCATACGCATTAAATAGGTGGTACTATAATCTAATCAGGCCGTGGTAGAGCGGCAGGAGCCACTTTTTTACCAATGCCCCGATGAACGGGTAATTTATGTTGCGTTCACACTATGCCGCAGTCGGCAGAGACTTGGGCAGGGAAGTGGGCACGAGCATAGTGTGAACACAATAATGCCTCTGTCCCGGCTCCCGGCCCAAGTTCATGCCCTTGCTCTCTAGTGAGAATAAAGGCGATGTGGCAATAATGCATATGGGCATAGTGTGAACTCGGTATTAGATGGAGTAGGCTTGCCTGGCACCTATACCATTCTTTCAGGTATAAACAGAAAAGACAAATATGTGCGCAGCTTGCTAAGCTGTGCGTTTATTCACGATGTTTTCTTTCACTGTTTGAAAGCACTGGCATTGCGCACATAAATTTTCCGAATAGAAGAACCCATTGGTGCACGACTGGGTGAACCCACACCTTAGGATCGGAAGGCGTAGTTACCACTAACTACTGTACTGTGTTGGATAATATCATACTAAAACAATGTGCTTTGTTTGATAACAGTTTCCGCCATATGGCCAACTGGACACAGGCAGGATACCTCGTAGATTATATTTTCTAAGCTCCTTTTGTCTGAAAGGGGAGTAGGTGGATGTATGTAGGTAACATCTTTTTTTTTTCTTCTTTTTCAGACTTCTTTTTCTTTTTCTTTTGTTCTTCTTTCAGACAGACTTACTTATAAGTAGTATCGGACAAATAATTATGTTAGACTATTTTTAGAAAACTGTTTGTATAACAACCTTTTTTCTACTTTTTTCAAAGCGAACTTTCTTTTTTATGGTCGATGAAGCACGAGCTTCAGATTTTGTGAATAAATAATTTATGTAGGTACATCCTGGCTAGGTACAATAAAAAACAGAGTTTATTCAGAATAAGAAAAAGTTCAGCAAAAATATCATATTGATCCAAACAAGTAATCCTAACAAAAAAAATCCAAAGAGTTAATATAAGTAATTTTTTTTTTAAGGATGTAGATTAGTAAAATGTAATCAACGATAAGTAATGTTTATCATCTTGTAATTCGAATTTAATTTTCGATGCGGAGTAGACGATTATTGACCGAACCTAACTAAATAAATAATTTATAGGGATTATACTTTAAATTTTAAGGTTTTAAGAATTTGATAAGTTCGAAAAATTTAACTAGGTTCTCCTTGTTCTAATAACTTACTTTTATGTTTTTTTATTACTTAGTTGAAGCCAAATGTTCCAAACCTACCTACAAAAATCCGTGCTCTTCCACAAGAAATGGTGGGAGATCATCACAGACCATACTGGTAGAGTCAAAAGCTCATCACAAAAAAATGGTTTCTACACCCACGTTGAATCAATAAAACCTCAAAAAATACTCAACAAATTCTGGTTAGGATTTGGTGGAGGAATTCATCCACGGCAGAGGATTTGGTCTCCGTAACAACCAAGCCTAATAATATAAAGTTGAAAATTTCTGTGAAACCAACCCAGCAGAAGTAAATAAACAAAGTATGTGCACTTACAGTAGAAAAAAACAGTTTACACACTGATTTGAAATATTTATAGAATAGCACTGATCTGGACGAGAGACCGATAAATAATGAATTGACGCGTCCTTTCAATATTATGGAATCGTTGATACCACGTCGTAGGGTATACCTATACCTACTGATAGTGGCACGCCTACTTACGTACTACGAAGCTGGATTACTATGGGCTTACTATAGAGGGACTGGTCATTGGTATAAATAAATCCCTACTAATATTATACATGTGAATGTAAGTTTGTTGGTAACGCTTTCACGCAAAAACTACTTAACCGATCATCATGAAACTTTGTACACATATTTTTGGAGGTATTAGAAATTATATAGGATACTTTTTATCCCAAAAAATCAACGGGATCCAACGGGACGCTAACGAAGTCGCGGGTGGAAGCTAGTGAAAAATAAATATCCTTGGACATGTCACACAACGCCCTCTAGTCCCAAACTAAGCAGAGCTTGTACGTTCTGCAGAAATGATGATGATGACAGTGAACTTACCTACCGCTGGTAATCCAGGCAAGTCCGGTACCAGCTGCCACAACGATCGGACATCAACTGACAATAAAATAATTAACCACTTCCGATAAGTTTGTATTTAAGAATATGCATTACTTATGAAGTTCTTAGGTGTTTGATAAGAATAATATCTTAGTTTAGAAGGGTTCAGTACATCGTAAATTTGTGTAACTTATAAGAATCGGACCAAGGGTGGTTTTCCACTAGAGCGAAGCTACATTGCTAAGGATGTTTGACATCCACCAATCGGAATAATTTAAAAAGGAAACCAAACGATCCTTATTGGTGGATTCAATTCTTAGCTTAGCTCTGGTGTAAAAACAAATTAAACTTCAAACTTTTCCCCACGCCTAATTAAAATGTTATAGCAACTGTTTTTACATAATAATATTATGATCTGTTACTTTACCTAGCAATTTTTGACTAAAGATAATATCATACCAAGTTTCCTCATAGTATTTTGTCTGTTGGTACCATAATCTCTAGGCATTTCATTTAGTAGACATTCCCTCAGATCTCTTAGCTCAAGATCCTAAGAGATAATTAAATAGGGAGGAGTCAGAAAAAAGTCCAAAAATTACGCATTTTGTTTTGGTGTACTCGGGCGACTCGTAAAAGAGGGCTCGTAGCACAGATTATATAATACTATACTAGGCTCGTAGCAAAACATCTACGCTCCGTAGCGACTAGCGACCTATTAGCACAACCTATAGTACAATCAACACATGATTGATTGACATATACCATTCGAAAGTAATTTTTAATACGTGTAAAATAAGGCTGGAACTCGAATAACTAAAACCAACGCAACGCGGTTCCTATTATCGTAGCAAACATCTACGTCGCGTAGCGATCTCTACGCGACGTAGCGTTCCTCTACATTCCGTAGCGATTTCTAAGCGGCATTCTCTACGTTGCATAGCGACAGTCTTCCCTAAAATTGACACGCGTCGCATTAGATCCATTAAAAGTGTAATGATACTTATGCTTATAAATACAAGAAACATTTCGAAATGATCCATTACATTTTTGATAGTTTTAATTTTATTAAAAATTTCAGACCGATCGTACTTACTTAGTCATAAAGGAAAACTACAATCATTATGAAATGTACTACGGGTACTTGACTTTGATAATGTGAAGTGGACTGGACAAGCAAAATCACTGTATTTCTTGGTTTACTATGATGCACGATTGCTACTGAAGATAAAGATTACAAGAAAAATTGTGATTCACTTCTGACTCTTGAATAACATCCTCACTGTCAAGTGTATTAGTAAAACTGCCGGGGGACTGTTTGCACTAGCGAATTTAGGAGGACTATGGGCCTCAAGCGAAACTCTACCCAAGAGTGCTCCAAGATTTATCAAGAAAATCCCCAACAGCTGGGTCAAACCCTTCCCAAACTGAAATCCTGGATCTCTGAATCTTCTCTTAATCCACCACTGCTGGTTACTTAGTTTCCTATAAAGTAAATAACTGTTGCATTGCAGCTTGATATAAATTCAAAAATATTATGATTCGCTATCGAAGAAAGAAAAGTTTTGCCATTGAGAAAACGTTATCGGCCTTCTTTCAGTAAATATTAAACTATAAACAGACTGCGAAACACTGACCGGAAAGAATTCCTGTTGGAAAAAGAAAAAGTACAACCGAAAACACCTGTCACTGTCAACTGGCAGTCATTTGCGGTAAAAAATGCAGACGCGTTTCTCAAACTTAAAATTATTTCGCGTGATATTTGAACATTGAAATGTCGGAACCAAAATGCATGCACGGCAAGCTAGCACAGGAAGATTTGGTGATAAAGGGAGCACACTTTCTAGGGCCCACTATCGAGTCAAAATTTGACGAGTTGAAGTACGAGGTCGTCCACAAGATTGAGAAGGAACTTAGCGATTCTAGCAATGCTAGGGAGTACATATCGCAGAAATACGATGAGCTGTGCAGTAAGATACAGTATTTGACGGAGTTGGATGCCACCGTAACAGGTAAGGTGCATAAAGCACTACAAAAAGCCTAAAACTGTTGCGTTGCGAGATGATGTAGAGCTTTGAACTTCCATTTAAATCCCTGTTTAAAATTGTGAGGGTTATTAAGAGGCCTTGTGGATTCGTGTCTCCCAAGCAGAAGCTTCATACATACTTAGCACCCAGGCACAGAACAAAATAGCACTCGTTTCGTAGCTTGCTTAGTAAATCTTCACCGATTATCTAAGTTAAGTGACATTCTGCGTTGTAGCTATTTTGATGGGATGCCGTTAGTGGCATTTACATATGAGCGCTTCCGTGCTTCGGAGGGCACGTTAAACTGGCGGTGCCGGCTTTAGCAGTCGTTTAGTGTCCAACTCTAGAGCCACGACGGAGGATCCAGAGTTGGACACTAATTCGTACACAAACTTGCTTTTTTATGCTTTTTTACTTTAAAACAAAACAGACATTATTTTCCTGGTACACAAATGATAGTTCTTGGTGGGGATTAGGCCCACAACACATCATGGAAGGCAGAGGCTATAGAAGGCTATACCTATCGACTAAGCTATGATGCCTGTCTACCATTGTAACCATTTACGCTACAGGTTTCCGTACTGACGTGAAGTCTATTGAGAAGCAGATAACAGAGCTATCGTCCAGAGTGGACGATATAGAAAAGAGGACCATTTGCAAGGAGTGCCCGTCCATGACTTCTTCAATGTTTTGACATTTTATGACCTGCTTGAACTGACGTGCAAATTCTCGAGTAAACATTTCTTGGCTATCATTTGCTGTAACCAATAAAACAAAATAGTTTTTGATTTACCCACGTGCTCAGAGCTTAGTTGGCTACTTCCTGCCATATACATCGGGAAAACTACGGCGGCATTTGGGGTAGAAATGTTTTCGTGTGCAGATCACGTTCCGGAAGACCACGAATAAATCTTTGTGAGTTTAGGACTAATGAAACATCCGATGCTAAACGGTAACCTATTTTTTTTTACGTTTGAAAATTTATTCATTTCATTTATTCTTGCTTTGGTCTCGAGGTCGTAACGCACAATGCAGCGGTCTCCAGCATGCAGAGCCGGACACATAATTGTATGGAAAACGTCTAGTATGGTCTTTTGTTACGTCGCAGTCTGCGTCAGCGGCGAGGAGCAAACGCGGTACTCTGCGTTGTGCCGCACCCCGCAGCGTTGTGCGTTACGACCGCGCATTGCCTCACCCAGCACGTCGAGTCGACTGAAGATGTGCTCGTAAGAGGAATAAGCGTCGCACTGCGTCCATGACTCTGAGACGCTGTAACTGCAGGTATCCCTACCCTTCTAATGCGCGATTGATGTTATGCCAGTCCAGTAACCCAACGAATCATTCCAGTCCAGTGCGGGATTAAACTATTCCAGTCTTTTAACGCGATAACAGCTGCTGAAGAAATTACTGGACTGGAATGGGTTACCAGTGCTAATTTACATTATTCCAGTAGTATTCCAGCCCGGAATCGATCGCTGGACTGAATTACTATGAGTGATGTGAACCGCGCCTTATTCTTGTTCAATAGATAGCACGTCTACTCAGGACTTACTTAGGTAAAGTACTACAAGGGATATTTAAAAATAAACCAAATAAATATGAGACATATATTTTAATTTTTAATTATCACAAAAAATAAAACAACAAATAACAAACAAATTGAAGAATCGCGAATATTTTGGCACATTTTAGTTCACATTCATTCTAAACTAGACAAGTATTTATTCACATTACAAAATTATTTTATTTACTTACTAAATTAATATTAATTTCTACTAAATGCTACCCTACTAACAGTTGTATTGTTCATTGATTGCATATTAGTTGTTTATTGATTTTGTACTCTACATTTTGTTAATTTACCCTAAATATAATATTTAACTATTACCCTAAAAAATTATAACACAGTAAGGTACAATCTTTTACAGTATTTATACCTACCTGCCTCTTTTACAAAATAATTTTACAATTTCGTCAAGAGATAAAATTCCAAATATTTATAAAAAAATATTTGTTCACTAAAGCATTTGAAATTAAATACACTTAAACTAATTAAATAAAAAACATATTTCGAAGGCCTTTCTCTTAAGAAATCTCGATTTAGTATGACAAATTATTAAATTACGCACCTACTTTTTAATAGAATTTACAAATAAATAATATTTTATTATTTACATGCAAAAGTTCTGTAAAAGCAGTTTGAATGTAAAATTATGATAAAATGTCCAAGAATATTTATTTATACATAAAATTGTGATGATAAGGCCAATAATAGATACTAAATTTTACCTCAGCCAGCAATTCTATCAGTCTATTAATAAAAGTAATCTACTTATTCAAAAAACTAATGCTTTCCACTTCAGACTATTCAAATTAGATAGCTACAATGCATTTTATCGATACAGCCTTTCTTTTTACCCGCGTAGTTGGGTAAAAACTAAGTTTGTATTGACTATGTACTTACCTAACCCTGATGAATATAAGTGGTTTACCTTTACTTATCAAATTACTAGCTGTCGCCCGCGGCTTTGCTCGCGTGCAACCCTTATCACTAAGGGGTATGAAAAATAGATGTTGGCCTATTCTCAGACCTACTCAATATGCCCACAAAATTTCATGAGAATCGGTCAAGCCGTTTCGGAGGAGTACGGGAACGAACATTGTGACACGAGAATTTTATATATAAGATGATAATTATCTACTTTAATGGGTACTCAAAAATATGTCTAGCGTTCCATATTATTTCTACTGCTTAGGAGTATGCGACAGGGTAATGATGTTGGTCCAATATTATTTATGTTTTATACAATGCATAAGTTGCTGTACACAGTAAAAACAAAAGTTGTATTGAGAGGTATTCAACAAGTAACTATCCTTAGGTTCTCTGATTTTCCAACGATAATGAACAAGCTTTAAAAACCAAGTAGCTTCCGCCCGCGACTTCGTTCGCGTCCCGTTGGATTCCGTTGATTTTTCGGGATAAAGAGTAGCCTATGTGTTAATCCAGGTCACGGACAATATATATTCCAAGTTTCATCCAAATCAGATCAGTAGTTTTTGCTTGAAAGAGTAACAAACATACGCACAAACTTTCGCGTTTATAATATTAGTTCGCGTCCCGTTGGATTCCGTTGATTTTTCGGGATAAAAAGTAGCCTATGTCCAGGTCAAGGACAATGTATATTGCAAGTTTCATCCAAATCGGATCAGTAGTTTCTACTTTTAAGAGTACCAAACATCCATCCATCCATCTTTACAAACTTTCGCGTTTATAATAATTAGTAGGATTAACTTAAGCCCTCTTTCCAGCTAGAATAGCTTGTATCTGTGAAACGGTCTTGCCTTTAGTTTCCGGAATCAAAAAGAACACAAAGAATATACACACAATCATAAACACAGCGAAAAACCAGAAGCAACTGTAAATACCAATTGCATCCTTCATTATAGGAAAGCAAAGGGTGACGATAAACACCAAACACCAATTAACAATCACCGTAAATCCAGTCGCAGTACCCCTGAACTCAACCGGGAATAGCTCCGCCATCATCATCCAGGGAATCGGGCCGAAGCCCATCGAAAAGGAGATGATAAAGAGAACCAGGCAGAGTAAAGGTAGCCAGCCGAAGGTCGCCACATTATAATGTGCTGCTTGGAGTTTGAAGTACACTCCGAGAACAATGAGGCAGGCCCCCATGATCACGCAACTTTGCAGCAGCAATATTCTCCTTCCAGCTCGTTCAATCAACAAAGAACTGATGTATGTCGCGATAGTTTGAACCACTCCGACGATAATCGTAGCAATAACCGGATCGATGTTGGAACCGGCAGATTGGAAGATATTGTTGGTATAAAAGATGACAGCGTTGATGCCGCTGAACTGCTGGAAGAACATAAGACCGAGACCGCAAACT
Source organism: Eulithis testata (assembly GCA_947507515.1). NCBI lineage: Eukaryota > Metazoa > Arthropoda > Insecta > Lepidoptera > Geometridae > Eulithis > Eulithis testata. The sequence continues at coordinate 1,769,021 of OX382215.1, read as the reverse complement.
AGGGCCATACGAGAGGCCTTGTTGGTCACCATGCTGAGAATACCAGCACGTTGGCGGGCTGCCTCGTCAACCTGGAATAGAAAAGGTAAATCAGTATAATCAGTATCCTCTTACAAGCTGGTAATGATAAATTACCTATGGTGCTGAAACGTGGGCACTGACAGTAGTAAATGACCTATGGTGCTGAAACGTGGACACTGACAGTAGGGTTGGTCCACAAGCTGAAAGTCGCTTAGCGAGCTGTGGAGAGAGCTATGCTCGGAATTTCTCTGAAGGATAGAATCCGGAACGAGGTTATCCGACAGAGAACCAAGGTGGTCGACATAGCTCAGAGGATTAGTAAGCTGAAGTGACAGTGGGCCGGCCATGTTTGCCGCAGAACCGATAATCGTTGGAGCAAACTAATACTCGAGTGGAGGCAAGCGTAGTGTAGGACGACCTCGGGCCAGGTGGGGTGACGATCTGAGACTTGTAGCTGGCAAACACTGGATGAGAAGAGACGAAGACCGGACTCAGTGGCGCGTCTTGGGAGAGACCTACGTCCAGCAGTGGACCGATATAGGTTGATGATGAATGATAAATGGTGAAGATTCGGTCCATAAAGTGTTGATAAGTTTGACGACGTTCCGCGTCTGTCTGTTTATGGCCTCGTAGCTTCGAAATTAGGCTTAAGATTTGTAAGTACTTACATCTTTCTGCATATCTTCAATCTCAGCACTAAGATCGGCGTCCGGACCTCTCAGCCAACGCAGTGACTTCTCAGCATCACGTCTTCTGTTCTTGCCGAGTAGGTATTGAGGAGTTTCTGGCATCCACCTGGAACCAAAACATCTTCTAAACGTTCTAGAAGTGCGCTATTTGGAGTTTGTGATCCTTTAGAAATTTACTGACTTCGCAAAACGTTTTAAAAGATAACAAGAGCTGCATTGACTTTGACGATAACTTGGTATGACTATAGATCAGCTGCCTGAAAGTTCTTGATTTTAAATGCCTCAACATTCTATGGATTTTACTCCTGAATTGATTCAGGGAGACAAATAACAATCAAATATCATTTATTTCAATCTATGTTCTTTAAAAGACTATTCATTTTCAAGGCTTTTAGCTCAAAGCAAAGGGGTCCATCCATTCCAGTTTCACTTCACTGTTATACAAATACACAGAACAGAGGAGTTAAAAATGAAAACTTACCAAAACACAGCGACCAATAATGGAGGCAGGACAGCGGATATGATCGATAGGGTCTGCCAATGAGTCCAGCCTCCAACCACAAACGTGAATAGAATGCCGACAGTTAGAAATAGCTGGAAGAAGGCTCCCAGAGACCCTCGGATTGAGGTCTCGGCTATTTCACCGATGTACATTGGCGCTGCCACGCAAATACCCCCTGGAATGAGAAAACCATCTGTTATATAAAAAGGTTAATGGATTATTTAGCCCTTGGTCTTCCAGTAATAAAATTGCCTAGTATCAGTAGTCCGATGATTTAGTCCGATGATCGGATTGATGAGACTATAGTCTGATATAGACTGATGAGACTATAGATGATGCTGAAAAATACAGATCATCGGACTACTGAGCCTTTTAGTCCGATATTTACACATTTCGACTTTCCCAAAAAAATAAATAGGGGTAAAAATAGGGTAAGGGGTGATCGCGAAAACCTTATGGGACATCAACAAGAAATCATAAGGATTTCTACCAATATAATACCGGGCTAGGCTTCGCACTTATGTTCTTGTAATGGGCAAGCTGAAACATTCTCAAATAGCAAATACGAATCAGAAGATTACGGAAAATGTAAGTGACTTGATCAAGACAGCTTGAGGAAGCCAAAATACCATCATCACAAACCTGTGGCAAGTCCAGCGAAGAACCTCGCAGCGATCAGCATCCCAGCTCCGCTTGCGAAGATGGTCAGCAGCCAGTTCAGCATGAATGGAATTGACAATATCAGAATAGTAGGCCGACGACCAACCTTCTGCGCCAGCACTCCTACGGGGAGGGCACTGATAGCTGCGCCGATGGCCAGGATTGAGGATACTATGGAGCCTGGAAGGTGCACAAGTAACAAAGTATTGAAGTGGCACCCGATATGGCAGAAAAGATCTCGTCTTTCACGAACAAATCTGGAGTCGCGTCGTCGAGTTATATTGCGCGTCAATGCCAGCTCGACTGCCAACTGTTGTTGTGTCACCGCGCAGTGTATCTCGGAGACACTAGCGTTACAATACGTTTGCGATCGTCACATTTATCCGTGATCAAGGCACAGAAGACGCCTGGAAAGCGCAGCGTAGGTCTGCCACTCGATGCTTTAGTATTATAAGGCTTTTTGTAAGAGTTCGTCCGAGGAAGTGTCACCAAGGAGGGGTTCGCAGTGATACTCCCTTGGTAGCACGCCCTTGGTAGACGCACCCTCTGATGTAAGGCAGAGGTATCAAGAAAGCCGTTATGCTTATCTACTCCAACAGTTGTTTTACGAGTAAAACTGGTGGAAGGAATCCTAATAAATTGCACTGAGCAACGCGTAAAGCCTATTTCTATTCCCAAAATAAACGTACTTAGTTACGAGTTGCTAATACATTACCGCGACATATCATTCAGCACGCATTCTTGAAACATAAATAATTTGCTGTTAACTAAGTGCCACGCCCACATAGACCACTATAAGTACCACCTACTGTCTGGCAAAAAGAAGCAAAATACCACTGAGTCAGTATGTACGACGTATAGAAGCTAATACAACTCCATCGAACAGTAGTATCCAAGATGAGCGGCTTGGTCAAGATTTCGGTTTGGGGGCTTGACTCAGCTATTTTTGGGTACAACTGGAGTTTTTAGGGGGCATTTAGACCCCCTTGGATCCGCTAGTGCCATCGGATCTCCCAAACTTATAGTCCATGCAGCCAAAGTTCCTTTCCTAGTAATATGTGACGTCATTTCTACGAGCCTCATTTGTTTTCTACATCAATGCATACAGACGAAGCAGATTGTAGGCGCTTGAAGTTTAAATGCTGAAATGACACTTCTACGAAGATACTAGGGTTGAAAACACTCATGAACATCATCAAATCAGCCCTCAGAAGTCCTCCATAAAGTCCACTACTGGACATTATCTCCATAGATAGAGAAATAAAAATTGGGGCTTGTCCACTCGCCGCTGCGTCGTCGGCTCCATCGTCAATTACCATGAGGTGAGATTTTAAAGAATGGTCTATTCTATTCAATATTGACAGTTTGATAGTCTCCTGGTCGAGCGAGACCAAGCATAACATCATGGATATTTGCCAAATGACGTCACCTAAATAACTATTATATATTCTGTGGTCCACCAATAATAGTTTCGAAATATGCAACACTTTGCAAATAGTGTTCATAATACGTAGCTCGTGACTTTGACGTACTACGCGTTAGATAAACATTCTATTGATCATCTTCGTAATGTAGATGTGGGCGCAGCTTGTATGCCGGTATATCTGGATTGTCATTATCTTATTGTTTTACTGGAGGCAAATCTAAATCAGGAATTCTGACGTCTAGAGTTGAGAGAGTTCTTTGTTCTGTAGAACTTGCAAGGGGTTTAGGCCGATAGTGTTTTAGGTTCTCCCAAAATGTCCGTTGGAATGGAGGGATTCTATTCTTCTAAGAAAGGAAAATGTTCGAAAATTGTTAAAAACTTATCGCACTAATCCTAAAAATTTTTAAACTTAAGACATGGAACATTAGGTTTTAAAAATTTTAGGAAGCTACAGCCATTAAATCCCTCAATCTAGCATTTCGCTAAAATCGCATTGTTGGTGCTCAGAAACTGCTGACTCGCTCATGTTTCTTTCTGGTACGTGATAGGTCTCTTTTCTAGACAGAGAGAGACGGTGTTTCCAACTATACATATACCTATATGATTTTCTAATTCTACAACATTCTAATGTTCAAAATAAAACGGTTGGAAGAGTCAGTGCCAATTCTTTCGCGGCACCTACGGGAGACACACCCTCAAAACATTTACGTAAAGAGGTAACCAGAGGCACGTCCAATAAAGCACTTTAGGTAGGTATGTATAACGACTAATACTACGTCCTCAGCAATGTAATAAATATAAAATCTCGATAATAAAATAGTTTTATCGCTTATCGATTGACTGTTATCATAAAAATCAATTTTTCGGCTATTATCTACTTATAGCACGGAATTAGGTAAATATCTAGTTAAACGATAGTTGAATCACATTTGAGTTACATTGCGCAGCTGCTTTGTATTATTTTGCGTGGACACGTGAAGCGTTGCCTAGTTGACGCGCAGTGTGACCTACCATTAGCGAAACTTCATATTGTATCGTTTTGAAAAGTAGATTAACAGAAAGTCGTTCACGGTCAGCTGGTGATATTTACAACTTTAAAAATAAACGTGGAATTTTTGGATTTCTGTAAAAGTTGTTATACTAAATGTCACTGGAGACAATTTGATGTGTTCAACAAACACTTGGACCAATATTCGTCCAAAGTTCAACAGTTATGTAAGATATTTTTTTATGAGAATATTTGACGTAGGTAACTGGTGCTTATTATGTGCCTAAAAATTTAATGCCTCGTGGCATTGAATCCAGTCAATGTGCTATTAGATCCAACTAGGGTGCTATTGGATCCAGCCAATGTGCTATTAGATCCAGCTAGTGTGCTGTTGGATCTAACCAGTGTGCTATTGGATCCAAGCGGTGCTGTGGGTTTCAAACAGCAGTCTTGTCAAACTGTTAGGCAAGCCATTGCCATAGTGCCGGTTATAGCAGCTCATAAACTAAACTAACTTCGTGATTAGTAGACCTTACTCTCAGTAGTAGAAGTAGAAACGCGGCGGGCTGTCCTACAGAGTTGATCAACTACGTGCCATTGTATCTAGTCAATGTGCTATTAGATCCAGGCAATGCGCTGTTGGATCCGGATGCTATTGATATCATTGACAGCAAGACCTACTAAGCTAAATTGATGATTCATAAAGAACTTACTCTCAGTAGTAGTGAGTAGAAATGCAGCCGGTTTTCCCAACGAGTTGATCAACTGTCCCGTGCCAGCCAGTGTGCTATTGGATCCAGCTAGTGTGCTATTGGATCCAGCCAGTGTGTCGTTGGATCCGACCGGTGCTGTGCTGTTAGTTCCATTGACGACAGTCTTGTTAACAAACGGCTCGAGCTGTGGTAGCGCTGGGGAAGTCCATGCTAAGATAGTTCCGGCTATGACCGCTCCTATTGCGGCTGGAAGAAAAAAAACATATTCTGATATCCGAAAAAGCAGTGTTTTTAAAGTTAAATATCAAGCTCAAAGGTCACTTTATATTGAGCGGTTACTTCTGCCTATAACAATTGCATTACCTTACAAAACACATCTGCCGACGATCTCTATTGATTCTAAGTATAATGGATTTTGAAAACATTTGGCAGCACACCCATAAACTTGATTTTCATCATCATCATCAATCTTGGCCTACTGCTGGACCTAGGTCTCTCCCATGACGCGCTATTAAAACCGGTTCTTCTCATCCAGTGTTTGCCAGCTAACATTTCGCAGATTGTCGTCCCACCTAGCCCTAGGGCGTCCTTCACTACTCTTGCCTAAACGTGGTCTCCACACTCGAGTATTAGCTTGCTCTAACGACTGTTGGTTCTACGGCAAACATGGCCGGCCCACTGCCATTTCTGCTTACTAATTCTCTGAGCTACATCGACCTTCATCGATGAAACTTGATTTTACTTCCTAAAAATAACCCTTTTTAAAAAGGAGGTGTGTGTCTCTTGACTCCAAACTATTCCGAGAGGTGTGTTCACCTAAAATAACAAAACAAGTTTTACGACCGGTACCGGTAGCACAAGTTTGTGACGCTATCAAATGCTAACGAGTTTATTATTTAAATTTGAACAACTTAGTAGTCATAGTCACATATTCCCCAGACAGGATGCCATTTAGCCCGATAAATAAATCGAACCACGGGCTAAAAGTCACTGATAACATTTGCAGACTGATAATATCCATAATTATCCTAAAGAAGTTAATAGTACTGTAACTATTTGTAGGTATTAAGGTTACTACCTACCCATTTGTTAAGGCGTTGTTGAAGCGCTCGTGGCGTAGCTTGCTTAGTCAATCTTCACTGATTAGATTCTTTTATTTGATTACTTAGATTCTAAGTCAAGCGATGTTTACCGCGGTTACTATTTGGATGGGTGACCGTTAGTGCCATTTAAATCTAAGCGCTTCCGTGCTTCGGAAGGCGCGTTAAACTGTCGGTCCCGGCTGTAGCGGCGTCCTAAAAACTCCGTCACCAGAGTTGGCCACTAACTCATATGACCTAGCTTGCTTAGTTTAAGTAATTAGCAGTTAGTTTCAAAGTTACCCGCACAAACCTTCTCTGGTTTATAGGATACAACATCTAAAATGTTTATTTGAATTCCTGTAGGTAGGTAAGTGTCGAAAATAAATTAAAAAAAATAAGTTAAAATAATGTTTTTACTATGGAGATCGATAGGAGATCGAATTATGGGACTGAAATGGAGTTGGGCAGGACATATTGCAAGGCGTGGTGATAACAGATGGAGTAAGGCGACTGCTGAATGGTGGCCAAGATGCAATGCGTCTACAGAAATGTAAGACGTCCGGCAGCGAGGCCAGCGAGACGACATCCTCAAAATCGCAGGCCGTATGGGAAAGACTAGCACAGGACCGCAGTGGATGGCACAAACTCGGAGAGGCCTATGCCCAGCAATGGGTAAAGTCAGGCTGTGGATGATGATGATGATGAATGCTTTTATTTAAGAGTTCGCAGCGTATCGTTGTAACGCAGAATACAGGTTCATCAGAGACTGTGCGGAGGAGATTACAGCAGACTCAATACACCAGCGGGCCTAAGATGCGCACCGCGAGATATTTGTCATGTCGTTCTGTCAAAATGTAAGCATTTTGCACCAGTTTAGGAACTATTGCATTATCTGTGGTACCTAATGGTGTCGACAAAACGCGCCATAATGTACACTTTTGACACTTCTTAGTCGTCGTACCTCTCTGAGGACGAGATAATAGTCATGCAGAAATGTCAAAAGTTGAAAATTCAAAGGCGCGGTTTCTCGACAACATTATACATAATGCAATAGTTCGTAAACTGGTACAAAATTCTTACATTTTGACAGAACGACATGACAAATATCTCGCGGTGCGCATCAGGCCCACAGACAGGGGCCTTATTCACTATGACCAATACAAGCGCGTTACGCAGCACGACAAGACAGCGGCGTGAAATCGCCCTATGCCTATATATGCCGTATTTCCTATGCCATAAATGTCATTCCTTACGGTGACGTCATACGGTTACGGCAAGGAATCTCCTAAGTCATACAGAATAATGCCCCAGCACTTGTCTTGTGCTAGGGATACAGACTTGGCACGTCCGTCTACTTCATCTATAAATACGGAACATTCTATAGTAGCTACTGTGTAAGCTGCGGCACGACCGACAATTGTTGTTTGTTTGTCCGAGATGATCGTATTTGTTTACTTGGAGTGGTTTGTTACCTTAGTGTCTATAGGTTCCGACATGGTTTAATAGCTCTGACTTTAGGAGTCTCTTTGGCGGTTTAAAACATCCTCCCACTTCCCTACATTCAAGGTTAGAGCTATTAAACCGTGTCGGGAGTTATTTTTTAGATTGTAGACGGTAATTTGCAGCTGAGGTTTTTCCTAGTGATTACAAGTATGGGGCACTTCAAAAAGGGTGTTTTAAAATTTCCCATAATGTACTCTGATTCGGAATTTACCTGCAACAGCAGCAATGTACTGGTTTGTCTTCCGCGTCTGTCCTCCCTTCTCCTCGACGGAGAGCATATGCATGGTGGGTTTCTCCATGATCGATGGCTATGGCACCATGCTGGAACAAGGAACAAACGATATCACTGTGTACAAGAGTTGAGTCCATTAATTTAGCGTCAAACTACACTAGGAGGCAAGACGTCGCGTCGTGTAGCTAGGGAGAGAAAAGATTTTTTTTTTAAATCCGGCTTTTTTAAGAGCCGGAGCCGTCACAATTTTACTATTTAAACTAGAATAAAAATAAAAATGGTTTTAGAATGGCTAAACAAAGCCCTATTTATGCCGTCTAATTTTATATTTTATATTTTAGCCGAATTACGTCACAATATGCTTTATATTGTGACGTAATCCGGCTCTATAAAGGCCGGTTTTTTAAAAAAATATTTCTTTTCTCTCCCTAGCCACACGACGCGACGTCTTATCGTCAAGTGTGCGCCAACGCTTAGAGGTACCGGTGCGGTGATAGGATCCAGAGCTATTACAAACTTTTTAGCGTGTAAGGTACACACGGTACACGGTCTAAGAGTATAGTATTATATGATCTGTGGTCTAGGTATATTGTTATATATACTGTTATTAGGTATATTGTTTTCTTTGGAAACAAATAATTTACCCCCTTACTTACGATCGTTGCATAACGTTAATCAGCTGTTTAAATTATTGCTGTCACCTACTAACAGGTAATGTCAAACAGTGACAGAGCTATACTTTGATTCAACTGTTTAACTATTCGTCTGTCGTAAGGCCCTTAATAGCTTCATACTAATATTAAAAATGTGAATGTAAGTTTGTTTGTTACGCTTTCACGCGAAAACGACTTAACCGATCATCATGAAACTTTGTACACATATTCTTGGAGATATTAGAAGTAAATAGGATACTTTTTATCCCGGAAAACCAACGGGATCCAACGGGACGCGAACGAAACTATTTCTCCGTTTGTCGTCACGCCTCTGAATATTGAAACCTCGAGCGTCACTCGCGGGTCAAAGCGAAAGTTCGTCTAAAAATAACCTAATTTACATTTGAATAACGATAAATTATTTACAAAGGAAATGCGTTGATAAGCATATTGTAGGGAATGATGACTAACATACACACTGTACCTACATACATATTGTAGCACTAGCTGATACCCGCGACTTCGTACGGGTGCAAAACTTTCCACCAAAATATCTGTCAAGCAACATACGATGAACCTCGTGTCAAAGGCTGTTTTTGGTTTAGGGAGGTCAAGCTGTATCTAAAAATCCACGTCTTTAATTTCAATAAAATATAGCCTATGTTTCAATCCGGAAAAAGGGCTTCTGAATGGTATAAGTTTCATTGAAATTGGTCCAGTAGTTCAGCGTGTATCGCGAACAAACAAACAGACAAACAAGCAGATGAACAGACAAACTCGATTTTCGGAATCAGAATCGTTTATTTAGTAGATCTGCATATTTAGTTTATCCATATCTTTAATTTTAGTTTTTGGCTTTTTTACAGTTTTATAATAGTATACATAGGCTCGCCCAGCACTTATGACATCCTCTCAGCCAAGTCGGTCTTATCCATAGGAAAGACATCGTCAATACGTGGTCAGCTAGAGAGCATGATATGCACTTTAACACTCCGAGGTTGTTTTTGTTTATCACACGGCATTTAATTTTCATTTCCGTAATATTAGAGAAAGTCTACCAGTTTACCTAATTAGGGCAACTTGCAAGCCAAGCAATACAGTTTCAACAGAATACACAAACCTATATTTGCATATACTTCTACTAAAATACATTTACAATTAAAATGACATAGTAGGCGCCTACAACCAGTTTTGAGTCTTATAAAGTACAATCGCACACAAAACTTATACTGATACTTTACATGGAGTGGCGCTTTACGCCTTTTTCTGATATAAACGCTGTAGTATGCGTAGGGTAAAGGCAGACAGCCCTCTCGCTCGCACATTTCAACATTTTTGAAGATATGATATAACTAAATGTAATTATGTGAAATTGCAGAGCTTCAGGGTCGAGAGAATAACAATGCAAAGGTTCAGTAAAAAAATCACATTGATCCAAACAAGTTTTCCGACCAAAAAACTTGTAGACGTACCAATGCGATAAATTAAAGTGCCCATTTTTGTGTTAGAAAACTTATTTGGATCAATGTGATATTTTTACTGAACTTTTGCATTGTTATTCTGTCGTCCCTGAAGCTCTGCAAGTTCACATAATTACATTTAGTTATATTATATCTTCAAAAATGTTGAAATGTGCGAGCGAAAAGGTTGTCTGCCTTTATTTATTTTTCATCAAGATAATACACCCAGTAGTTTTTTCCTCAGGATAGAGGTGCATTCGTGAATTTTTAGAGGCTCAATACTTTTTAGCGGCATTTAGCGCCGCTGTTTGTACGGGAGTGTTTTATTTGTACTTCGTACTGCTCATTACATAGTCTGGCTGGCCCACTCTCGAAGAAATAGTATGTTAATTGGTCGCACCCACCAATGAGTTGGAGCGCGTGCACCTATCAAACAATTTAATATTATTTTATTTTAAACTTATCAACTATATATTAACTACACTGCATTGCGTGCTTTGCAATTCCAAGATTACTGAAGCACATTACTAAATAAATTTTATGCAAAGCTTGTGTAGTGTTCACAACTTGTTTCAGACTGAATTTTTATTCAAATAATTAAATTGAATTTATATTTTTATATTATGAAAGTAATTGTTTTTATTTTAGTCTTCGTTAACTGCATATTTTTTATCGCTGATTTTTATCATAAGATCGTATTATTATTAGTCTAATTTTATACGTGACTGTACAAACAACAACATAGAATTTATTTATCATCAATACATTAGATAGTAATGTAGTGATCATAAAGTTATCCTTGACTACTGCTAAACATGCTAACTGTGCTAAGCTGTTTGCTAAATGCTAATGTGTCATGGATAAACACTACAGTATAGGTAATACCAGTAGGGCTACTCTTGACCACCACCGGTTCAAACTGGATTCAGATTTTGACAGAAATTGTGTTATTTCGAAGTCCACACGTAACAGGCTGCAAGACCATCGCCGCTGTATCGCCATAAATGAATTCAACGCTGTAAATTGAATTGTAAACAATAAAATTATGCGCCAGGTCATCCGATGCAGTCTGTAATTTATTAATTAACCAGTCATCGTACTCATTGAAGGGTGACCAAACTGATGAGAGAATAATGTAGAGGTGTGGGCCAAACTATAACTTGACTCAGCAGTATACGTCAGACATGCTCGTGAGACCGAGTGGTTGTTCCACGAAGGCACAAGAGTGTTAAGTAATTTTTTTTTTATGTAGGTAGGTATAAAGTAAAATCTCGAGTGCCCATTCTGCTTACAAAATCTCAAAATTCATTTTAGCCACGCACTAAAATGAGAATTTTGCGAATTCATTAGCGGTAGGAAGTTTAGGGTAGAAACACTAATGTGAGTAGAGTAATTAATACCTAGGTATACACATAACATAGTAACTAATGTATGTCACAGTTATTACAGTTCAGTTCTAGCTTGTGGTGAGAAAAATTTGGTGCGAAACAGCGCTACACCAAAACTTCAACCAACGTCGCTAATTGTACACCTACCAACCAAAACGCCTATTCATGCAAGAGGTCTACTTACATCAAACAGTAGGTACAATGCATGTAGTAGGTATCTGCGTCCATACAAAGTAAATTGACACCAATTGACACTGCCGATACCTTCAGACTGACAACAAATATCTACATCGATGTGGTCTGGATTAACCACAGTTGTCTCATTTTACCTTTCTAGGAACGCGGTACCTACTAGTTGCATGCTTAAACAGTATATAGTACTTGTGATCCATCGGGGCGACAATGTTAGTACAGGCTAAGACAAAAAAATATTTGTTACAAATCGACGTCGTTCATTCGCGTCATAAAACTCGAAGAACGCGATCTGATAACAAATCGGCGCCAAATCAATTCGCTATCATTGATAATAATAATAATAATAATAATAAAACTTTATTTCGGGCAACTTAAGATAAGTACAAGGTGTAAAAGCTTATTCTAGGACCCATATCAATATATACCTTAGAGACTAACATACATACAATATAAAAACACTTATTTATTTATTGGCCACGTAATCATTGCGCTGCGACGTGGGACGCGATTTCGCGGTGTCGAGTATCCGTCCTCGGAAGCGATAAGCAGAGCTCTTGACAAAAGTGTCTTAGGAAGACAATCTATGCAGCGTTGAAGTGGTAGGTGGCGACACTGACGACCTTGGTGGTCAGGCTTGCTGGCCGTGATAATGTATAATTTCTTCCAAAGGGTTAATTTTTTATGACAAAAGGATTAGAAAAGTAACGGAAAAAGCGAATGAGCGATCCGATTTTAAGCAGTACTTTACCCTTCACACTTTCAATTTGGACTATAGCAAAGTCTTTGCGCTAAAGTTTGATCGATTGTGATCATCATTTATTATGAAAAACATTCATTGCGTACCGTACCTGCTAAAGGATTTTTTTGTGCCTATAAAAATTGGTCTTTTGTAATTTTTTTGCATAGAAGCGTTACTGAGTTGAAATACCACACTGGAACTTCGTATTATTTATCTGGTCGCGAGTAGATAGCACCTAGAACCACCTAGTTTAAAGGACGATTCTAAGTCTTCCTTGTTTTCTTAGAATTTTACTGAAAAGATTTTTGACTTTGACTTTGAATTACCTACGTAATAAGTTTAAAACTAAATAAACTACGCCCAAAGCCATTGTAAATCCTGACGGGTTAGCTTATCTCTTTCATTGGATTAAGATAACATCGTTTGGCTACTGTTTATCCAAACACTAGAGAATAGTAATCCTATTGAAAATTCTGATAAGATTTTAAATCTCTAAAAATATTTTGCCATAGTAAGTACCTACTGTGGATAAGATCCATGAGGCTGAGACACATATTAGTTAGACCTTGTCTACGGGCATACCTGTTATACCTAGGCACAGATCATTATAATACTATACTACCTAGGTAAGACTACTCTCATCTAAAAAATGTCTGCTTATCAACCGTGACCGCCTAGCACGCTAGCCTTAATAAATAAATGTTCATGAATACTGAAAGATTTTTATAGCATCCCAAAGGTATAAACAATGGTCGCTCGAGTGGCTAATGCATTAGGATTATTAGTATAGGCACAGATCATATAATAAGGTCACAGATCCTATAATACTATACTAGGCATAGGTGTTTAGTGTACCTACCTAGACATCACTTAGGAATAAAATTTGATTTTTAGAGCACCAATATAAAGTGAAAAAACACAATCGATAATTTCGAGTGCCACACACTGCCATATTTTAATGTTATCAGGAAACAATATATCAGTTTCGATAACCGAATAGGATAAGTGCCGTTTCGATGAGGCAATAATAATAATACTTACAGATTTTATTCTCTTGTTATTATTTACAACGATAGTTACTTTATAATGCAGTGAGCTAGACTTAAGTATTTCAATAAGTATTTGGTTCACCGTTACTTTGTAAGTAGTAAACTTAGTGGTAGGCTAGTTTACGTAGAAAGTATTAGGTATATTTGCATTGCATTACCATTGGGTAACGATCCTCCATTGTACCTAACCTTAGCTGGTTTATGCGGGTCTGACTTCGGCAATGGATGAAATATGTATTCAGTTTTGTGCAAAAGAAATGCTATATCTAGGTACAAATATATTATAATCAAGAACACCAAAGAATGGTACTGAATCACCTTATTGCACAGACAAGTGCCTTTTGGTGGCTTTTTGTTCAATAGCCACAAAAAAAAGTTCAGCAAAGCAGTTTTACTAACTTTTTTCTAGTCGATCAGGGCTTTATCCAACCCTAGTATTCTGATATAATCGGTACTCAAACATATTTGAGTAGAGGTTCTCATATCGGATGGTTGGAATAACTGCCGCAACCATCACGCAAAAAGAACCCATTCAGTGGACTAGTTGCGAAAATAAGTCCGCCGTACAAGTACCCACTCAAGAGGTTCTCATACAAAACTGTCTTTTTATGAATCTATGCTTGAGTATTAAATGACAATACGGACCTAACTCGTATGCTGGCAGAGCTTTTCCTATGAAAATCATTAGTCATGAATGCTGGAGTTATGCAGGCACGCTTGGATCTAACGTCCTAAACTAAAAGATAGGAAAGGTGGATGGATGGCGTAGACCCACGTAGACTTCACTACAGACTGATATAAGGATGACTTATAATTATGTGATCTGCTAGAGTCTGGCCAGAGTGCAAAGGAGCTGACTAATGTAGGTAATTGATGCAAAAGGTCAAGCGGACGCACTCATCGATCACTAATAAATTGAGTAGTTTAAGCACGTATATTATCGTCGTTGTTGTGAATATAAAATGTATAACCGTAAAAATAAACTTTTTAGGGAAAATTAATTTAACTGTAATCACAAAAACAGGATAGACATTTCATCTAAGTACTTAGTACCTACTTATTTATTGAAAACATGACAACACCTAAATTAGATTATTAGAGGTATTCATGAATTAGGAATACCTAGGTACCTATAGGTGGGTTTTTTGATGACAATACATTGTATTGTTTGATGTAAATAAAAATAGACAGCATTATCATGTCATGACTATAAGCGTGATAAACGTAGGTACCTACCTATTCGATTTTTTTGTAGCTAAGTAATATTTTTTATGATGCCTTGTGGACCTTGAAAAACCTATTAATTTGGATAATAGGTAAAGAACAGCCAGATTAAATATTTAACCTGGATCTATCATATTGTTTGTTCCGTGTCTGTTAGTTTGTTTGTGCGACCATCATCTAAATAAATATACTTACCTATCACTACGTCACCATCGCACGTTGAACTCGCCTTTAGAACAAGCCTATAAGTAAATCTCGTGGCGCGTTTGCTCTAAAAATACTCAAGACTCGATTGACTCAAGTATGGATATTTCTCATTGAAATGCTGTCCAAATATCTATACTTGAACAACGATTCAAACTTTAGAAAGTTTGGAGCGTAAGCCCAAGATTGTAAGTTTGAACGTGACTGGTGCTAGGTCAGTGACATATTTTTGCTCCCTAAGGCTTTCCAGCATGAGGGACTGGCTGGACTGGGAATATAGTTAAAAGCCTACTTACACTTTCATAGCAGTGTGCGTGTGTTACATTTTGAAGAAGCTGGCGGCGCGGCAGCGGCGGTGCAATAGAATAGACGCTCAAAATTGACGATGAAGCGGGTTTTTTTTGTAAAAACAATAATATTAGGTATTGGAGCCAAATAAAATAAACCGTAGGTCGATATTTTGGCACGCATGGAAGATCCCTTGAATTTAAAATGAAATATAACGAAACCCTTGAATTTAAAATAGGTATAGATACTGGTTAACCTATTATTGGAACGGTGTAGTAGTAAAATGTAAAATGCGGGTAGTTATGCAAAACATTTTTTTACCTATCTGTAAACTCACGTCAAAAAAACCTTGATTGTTTCATCACTTTTATATTTTATTTAAAACTATCAGATAATGCAGCTCCGGAAAGCCCAATTTTTTTAGATTTTCGGTATATTTAAGAGAGATGTTTGTAAATCTCTCGCTAGAGGGGCCCAAACTAAACGCCCAAACTAAACAGAAATTAGAAATAATCTTACCAAAAATTTACGCACTCACAATTAAAATATCACCGGCCACTGAACTAAGATTAAAATATAAGAAATAATAGATAACGCGTTTGATTTTATTATGTAACACGTACGCGGTTGATAAAAAAAATGCGCGCCGGACGTCCCAATGCCGCGCGCACGTCCAACGGATTTCGGAACACTGGCCAAATAATTTTAAAATCACCGTATGGTGGGTTTGTGCGTTTGCGCATTACGCAACCGATATTTTATTTTTAAAAACTGCAATTGTTTTTGTTTATGTAGGTAGATACTGCAGTCTGCATAGGCAATGTATGAAGACCATTGTCCCTCATTACCTACCTACGTAGACGGTATCAATGAACGAGGGATTAATGTCCTTACGACACGACCCAAAATATTTCACAACGCAAGTTTCACGGTCCTGACGTCATTGCGGTAGGTAGGAATGACCTTAGACAAAGCCACGCCTCCAGTGACGTGGCAGAATTATGTGTAGTGTAGCTTCGAGAGTCGAGACGATTATTTTTAACTGTGGAAAGAGGATGCCGCATCTGGCCCTGGCAGGCATCCGGGATCGTTCGAATGTACCTACATACTAAACCAATCAGATAACGTTAATTATGCAATAGTTAATTAGGTACCTACCACGTGGTGCACAGCCACATGCATTGATCAATATAAAAATAGTTTAGGTAAGTATACCATAAGATATCTACATTACTTAGGTACTTATGTCTGTCTGAAATAAGGCACACTGAAGACCCCGCACTCAACCCCTGCTGTCTTACATTGAGCAATACTTATCTACATATTGCTCATACGTATTGAATTTGTCTTAGGTATCTTGTCTACCTTACTTGGAATGCAATGCCACGTAATCCAATGGAAATCGCTTCGGCCTTTTCCGGGTCTGCGTCTCCGCTGCTTTTGGTGCGAGGATCAAGTCTCTTTGCCTCACAATCAGATATAAAGTAGGTAGGTAAGTAATCTATCTTACCGCACCGATGACTTCCTCGTAGGTCTGTAAGTACTGTCGCGTAGAAGGCTGAAGTTCCACCAAGAAAAAGTAAAGTTGTTCTGTTTTTTATCTACTAGGTTGTAGGTAGGTATTTTCTATGGACTTTTGCGCTATCTCAAGTCTGTCCTCTGTGCCTGTGTTTCTACAAGAGCAAAGGCTATGTAAATAGGTAAGGTACGAGCCTTATATTTTTCAAAGTTTTACCGGTTTACAATTGCAAGGCACAGACTGCGCAAAACAAAAGAAAACATGCAACTTCAACTTCTTGGTTTGTGGCTTTTGTGGCTAGTTGTCACAATTCTGCCTGTGTCGAGTTCGCTGATGCTAGAGTCATAAAAACAAGAGAGGAGTGCGGATAAGAATATGGTCAGTGTACAAAGGGAGGTACAACCAAAATTTTTACAATTAGATTGATCTAAAACAAGAGACAGTACAAGTATTAGTTGATAATAATATTTATGAGCTTTAGTAAATATTGAGTTCAGTTTCAAGAAAACATGCAAAAAACTAGAAGAAAATTCAAATGACAGTGACAGATGCAACACCTGACCTGACAGTGACAGTTTTATTTAGAAATCACTTTATTTGTATTTCATTGTTTTGATTGTTTTCATTTAACGCACGTGTAATTTTCGCATTTTGTATTGAAATGGAGTGCATTCAGAAATAAACGAAATGGATGTGAAGAAAATAACAAATAAAACGCCAACTCTGGCGTACACCAGTCACCCAGACTATCGGAAGCCGCCGAAAATCGCCAACCCGGTACCTAACCTCTTCTACTCGTATTTATTCCTTTTCTGCTCAACCTCTTTCTAATTTTC
Organism: Eulithis testata; assembly: GCA_947507515.1. Classification (NCBI taxonomy): domain Eukaryota; kingdom Metazoa; phylum Arthropoda; class Insecta; order Lepidoptera; family Geometridae; genus Eulithis; species Eulithis testata. The sequence goes on along the minus strand of OX382215.1, from coordinate 1,751,650 downwards.
TCATCATTTTTCAGTATTTGCAAAGCCTGGGTGCACCTCACATAGATTCTTTCAACTACATGATCAGAGAAGGGCTGAAAGCTGCTATAGAAGACTTGGTCCCTGTTGAGTTTCAGCTGACCAATGGAGATCGGATAAAGATTTGTATAGAAGATGCTATAATCATGAAGCCTTCAGTCCCGTCGGAGACGGTGGGAGTTAGAAATTTGAAAGTTCTGCCGACGGAATGTAGGCAGAGAGCATATACTTACAAGGGTGATTTCAAAGTGAGGTTGACTTTGACTGTAAATGAAAAGGTTACCAGCATTGATAGATCGGTTGGATGTATCCCGATTATGGTCAAGGTATGAAGCCAGATTTACTATACTCAATCCATTTAGAGTTGAGTTGACGACTGGGATGAAAATATTTTTATCTTTATAGTTTACACACACTATCAGTATACATAGAAGGACAAAGAGTTACCTATTTGCATAACTATACTCATTCCTTAATAATGGCCCTATCTTGTATGCAGTCTAACAACCTTTCATTCATATTTGATATTTGTATAACCAAGATTTGGTTTTTCAGTCAAAAATGTGTCACCTGGACGACCTGTCTCCTCAAGAGCTGGTGGAACACAATGAGCATGCTGACGAGTGGGGTGGATACTTCATTGTCAAGGTTTTAACAATATTTTGTTTTGTTTTTGTTTTATTTTTATTTAGGATAACAAACAATTACACTCAAATGTTACAATAAATAGGTACTAAGTATATAATGTAGTTCTTCAAGTGCAATCAGCACCGTTATCCGCAGTTAAGTTAAGTACAAATATCGGGCGGCATGAACGTATGAATATTTCTAGATTATACCTGATTTTAATATTATAAGTGTCAAAGTTTAGATGCTTGGATGTTTGTTTCAATCACTCTGCAACTGCTGGTCTGATTTAGATGAAACTTAGAATCGGGATTAACACACAGGCTACTTTTTATCCCGGAAGATCAACAGGATCAAACAGAACGCCGACGAAGTCGCGGGCGGGAGCTACTTATAAAGTGCCAAACAATGTTGGCCTGCACTGTATGACAACATTGCACTGAGTCAATACATTTACTGACACACCTTGTAGGTCATACTGGTGTATCTGTAAATCTATTTACTCAGTGCTCAGGTGCTTTAAACAAGCAGCTAATAGAACCATCTAATTCTAATTCGTGGTGGGGGAATAAGATCTGCACTGATGTCCCGTTTTGGGGTGTTTTGTGCATTGTCTCCCTGCTGACCTCACCCCAACCAGCCCAACTCCTAAAGTCCTTCTCCGTTACTAAAGTAACGGAGAAGGACTTTAGGTTGATGACAGCAATGTTCCAGCATCCCCCATGGTGTTGTGGGTGCCAAGGAGTGAGACCCGATCAGCTCCTGCAGTTCCGTTTTGTAATAAAACCATGATTCCACCTTCCAGGGTCACGAGCGCCTAGCCCGCATGCTTCTCGTAACCAGAAGAAACTTCCCTATAGCCATCAAGCGGCCTAACTGGAGGATGAGGGGCAACCTGTTCTCTGACTATGGAGTTATGATACGATGTGTCACCTCCGATCAGACTAGCACTGTAGGTTACTAATTTTAATAATAAAAAAAAAAAAAATTTAAATCTCTTTAGTAGAATGACTTGTACAGATTTACCCAGTCGTCTACCCAGTTTCAATATTTTTCAGAGATACTAATCTTCTAAATATATAAAGCTTTTGAAGCTGATAATCAATGCACAGCCTTATCTATAAGTCCTAGAGGTATGAAATTTGAAGGGCAGTATCCTTATATGTATAGTGTAGGGGTGCACTAAGAAAGGAATTTTGAAAAGTCGCGCACCAAAGTGAAATAGTTTCTAAAGTTAGGATCAAGATTTTAACCAAATAATGCCTATGCTGCTACCACGCTAGCAAAGCCACGGGCGCCAGCTAGTTATTTCATATAATTTCTTTGTATAACTGTCACAGAACAACGTAGTCCACTTCCTCACAAACGGAACAGCGAAACTGATGTTCTCCTACCGCAAGACAATGTACTATGCGCCTCTACTTCTAATCCTCAAGTGCCTGGTGGACTGGCCAGATCACTACATATACCGACTTATGCTCCATGGAAAGAAAAATGATTTGTATTATGTGAAGTAAGTATTCTCAGTAGTCTTATACTATTATAAAATTGTAAAAAAGCCAAAAAGTTAAATTAAAGATATGGCTAAACTAAATATGCAGATCTAATAAATGAACGATTCTGATTCTGAAAATTGAGTTTGTCTGTTTGTTTGTTCGCGGATCACGCCTTAACTACTGGACCAATTTCAACTAAATTTATACCATTCAGAAGCCTTTTTTCCGGATTGAAACATAGGCTATATTTTATTGAAATCAAAAACCTGGATTCTTAGATACAGCTTGAACTTTCTAAACCAAGAGTAGCCATTTGCTACGAGGTTCATTGTATGCTGGTGACAGATATTTTAGTGGAGAGTTTCGCACGCGTACGTAATCGGAGTATCGACTAGTTCGAGTATAAAAGGCGTATGAGAGATGCAAGATCCATGAATATTCATTGTAAGTATTTCTTTGTTTCAGCTGTATCCAAAACATGCTTCGCGAACTCCACGAAGAAGGTCTCCATACATCACCAGAATGCCTCCACTATCTCGGTCGTATGTTCAGGCCTAAACTGGAGCTGCCTCCGTGGAAAACTGACTTAGAAGCCGCACATTTTCTTCTAGATAAATGTGTAATGATACATTTAAAGGAACATAAGGATAAGTTTCATGGTCTAGTGTACATGTGTCAGAAGATGTTTGATACTGTACAGAATAAATGCAAGGTTAGTATTAGGGCCTAGTACGAGTTTTGGTGTGTAAATCTGGTGTAAAACGTCTGACGCCCAGCACAACAGCGTGCGCTGATTTGTATGGAGACACTGAGCGGATTTTTTGAGAAGCTTGGTATACACCATTTTTTTTTTCTTTTTCTCTTCTCGGAGCAGACTATAGTTTTAAAACCATACCGCCTAGTCGAACGTTATGTTTTTTCCCGTAGGCTAGTTTGTATGCGTTTGTCTTGCGTTAATTTGGCGTAAGTGTTAAGTCAAGTCAAGTCTTCGTCAAGTCGGCTGTCGTTGGTTTTGAAGAGAAAATGGTGGATTTTCCCTCCAAAACCTGAATCGAATTTTCACACTTAGAAAAACCACTTTACACAAATTTATTCCAATGGCCAACACTTTATGTTACGACCTAAGTATTATTGGTTAAAATTCCACCAAAATTAAACAACAATACTCACAATAACAAGAAAAACTATTAAAATAAAAATTCTAAGCTGTTTCACAAAATGACAAAATTCGAATCTGGTTTACACCAAGCCCGTATTCGCATGTCAAGTTTCAAAATAAATAACTCTTCTTCTTTTAAATTAAACTTGGCCCCTGTCCGTCATTTCGACAGACAATTTTGCCAGTGTCAAGTGATATATTTGAAATAATCTAAGTCAAGTCATTGGTAATAGTAGATTGGTTTTTGACAGATGGAAGGCAGCGACGGTGTAATGTGTCAAGAGGTGTTAACAGGAGGTCACCTGTACCTGCAAGTGCTAAAGGAGAGACTTCAGACTATCATGTCTGTTATGAAAATGCAGATTATGAAGAAAGCTAGGATCAACCCCAACATTAATATTGGAGAGGTGATAAATGGGCGAATACTAAAAAGCCACTCAAACCCCACTCAATTTAAGTTCCGCTTAAATTATTGCCATCTCTTACAAATGAGTAATGTCAAACAGAGGAAGAGAACAACTTTAAATGGTGCTCAAATTTGAATGACTTTTGAGTATTTCAGCCTTAGTTTTTTTTGCACCTTACTATACTCTGATATCTTGTGTCTTATCTTATTACTATTAACTAGAAATTCTATCCTATCTTGCTATTATAATACTAGCTTCCGCCCGCGACTTCGCTCGCGTCCTGTTGGATCCTCTTTATTTTCCGGTCATAAAAAGAAGCAACACATTGATTAACACACATTCTATTATTTATCCCGGAAAATCAACACGATCAAACGGGGCCCGGACGAAGTCATGAGCGGAAGCTAGTACTTTTCGAAAATGTCTATTCCTAGCGTCCTAACCAAGTTGATAATAAACAAGAACAAAATACAATTTTAATATTAATTTGATTTCTATTTACAGAGAGAACTAAACCAGCTTTTACGCATGACGGGCGGGTTCGAGTCCCGGATGGAGACATTCCTAGCGACCGGCAACGCACCATCCATCAATATGACATTACCACAGTACAAGGGACTGACTATCGTAGCTGAGAACATCAATCGTATGAGATACATGTCGCATTTCAAGTTAGTATTGGCACAGATCATATAAGACCATCATCATCATCTCAGCCCGGTATCACCCACTGCTGGGTATAGGCCTCCTTCGTGTTTTGCCAGCCTGCTCTGTCTTTACAATTTCCTCTGTCCGTGCAAGACAGATATAATACCATACTAAAATAAATAAATATTCGTGGACATTTTTGACACAACGCTCTCTAGTCCCAGACTAAGCAAAGCTTGTACTATAGCAACTAGATGGCGTATAGAATACTTATATGTTTTTTTTGTTGTAAATACATACTTATAATACATAGTAATAACCAGACACAGAACAAACATCTATGTTTGCCACACACAAATGTTTGTTCTCGGTGGGAATCGAATCGAATTATCAGCAATCTATAGTTTCCATAGTACAAGCTCTGCTTAGTTTGGGACTAGAGGGTGTTGTGTGATAAATGTCCAAGAATAGTTTATTTTTAATGTTTTGTTTTTGTGTTGTACAGATCGATCCACCGAGGTTCGTTCTTCACGGAGATGCGTACGACGGACGCGCGTCAGCTGCTGCCGGACGCGTGGGGCTTCGTGTGCCCCGTGCACACGCCGGACGGGGCTCCGTGCGGCCTGCTCAACCATCTCACTACTCAGGCACAGGTAGGGTAAACTACCCTAATCTTGGCACCCCCACCAATTGTTGGCACTTCTCTGATTTATCCTATTTACTAAGAAAAACCAGACCTCACGATCTTTATTATTATGTTAAGTTGTTGTTTATTTAACAACATCGTGAGGTCTGGCTTTTGAGCTGTGCCCGCGACTTCATCCGCGTAGAATAGTGTCTTTGAGTAGCAACTTTTACAAACTTTGAATGTCATATTTATTTATATCGAATAAGCAGCCTAAAAAATAAATTTCAAGATTCGAGCTCTAAAAATGACGATACTTCCATACAACTTTTCATCCCCCCTTTCAAACTCTTTAAACCCTTTTTTCGCATTAAAAAGTAGACTATGTCCTTTCTCAGCTAGAGCCTGAGAAAGGACATAGGTGTACCAAATTTCATTTAAATCGGTTCGTAGTTGGCGCGATAGGGGCAGACAAACACAGAGTTACTTTCGCATTTATAATATTAATTAAGATTAAACTCGTTATGGTTTTCTCCCTGACGAACGAGATTTTCATTTTATGACGGCCAACGCACATTTTAGGAAATTCGAGCATTTATTTCAAGCATAATTTCTATACAGATAACAGAGCAGGCGAACCCAGAAATAGTTGCCAACATGCCTGCCGTCTTGGAGAGATGGGGTAAGTTTACAGAACAATAGGAAACTAATAAAAACTACTTTTCTGCCTTCCACGCAGCACAGAGATTAAAAAACCCTACAATATTTGCTGTAGTGACAACATAATCCTGCTAATATTATAAACGCGAAAGTTTGTAAGGATGGATGGATGTTTGTTCCTCTTAAACGTAAAAAACTACGAATCCGATTTAGATGAAACTTGGAATATATAATTGTCCGTGACCTGGATTAACACATAGGCTCCTTTTTATCCCGAAAAATCAATGGGATCCATCGGGACACGAACGAAATGGCGGGTGGAAGCTAGTAATTTATAAGTTTAAAAAACTGAAAAAAACCGACTTCAATTTGATACGCCTTCATCATCAAATGATGATGATGATAGCAGTTCATTGGGACTATTTTAGCCAGTACTCCTTAAATTCCTAATTCATCATTTATTCCTCAGGAATGGAGCCAGTACTCCTTAAATTCCTAATTCATCATTCTATTCCTTAAGAATGGAGCCAGTACTCCTTAAATTCTTAATTCATAATTCTATTCCTCAGGTATGGAGCCAGTGACCTCAGTAGGTTCAACACCACTGTCCCGTGACGTGTTCATGTACCCAGTGTTTATAGACGGACGTCTAGTCGGATACTTACCTGAAGATTCAGCCCATAAGACTGCCGCTCATCTCAGGCAAACTAAAGTGAAGGGCGTCGAGATACCTATTACTACTGAGATCGTTGTTGTACCTAGGAAACAGGTAAGAGCTTAGAATAGTACATTACTGCAGCGGCCGGAAACAGAGGCAATGAGGGAAGAAAGTGTAAATGTGGGCCGAGTCGAAGACGAGCCACACATACGTGAGTCCCTCATTGCCTAGTTGTGGCCAAGGCTTGTATAGTACTTTTCTCAAATAATGCAAGGAAATTAAAACTAAGTACCTAAGCAAAACTTTTTAGTTGAATATACAATTACTTTTCAAAACCAATAACGAACAACGAAGTTACAGAGTTCATTTGTTTTTTTTTTCAATAATCAGCTTTCTATTTAAAAGCCTGTTCGAAATTTGAATAAAACCTTTGATAAGTTACCTACTTGGTTTGCCATGTTATGGAGTAAAAGATCGTTCCATTTTTAAATAACACGACAGTAACGAGTTTTGTATGTAATTTATATGGCCGCTAAACACGCCGGCAATGGATTTTCATACATTTATTGCCGGCCGCTGCTTGCATGTGTTTGGCCAGTACTGCATTTTCGATTTATCTCGAAAAAGGTTGTCAAAATAATGCTTTAATTTCCAAGCATGTTTGAGAAAAATAAGTTATTATAGAAAAACTAGCCGATACCCGCGACTACGTACGCGTGCGAAATTTTCCATTTGCTACGAAGTTCATCGTATGCTGGTGACAGATATTGTGGTGGAAAGTTTCGCACGCATACAATGTCGCGGGTATCAGCTAGTATACTAATATATTTATACTAGCTGATACCCGCGACTTTGAACCGGGTTTAAACGTTTAATTTAGCGTCATTTTACTAGTAAAAGAACCGGTCCCATGTAAAACTGATTTCAAAATATATCGCTACAGTTTATATCGATACTAAGTAAGGACTTCCGCATAGATGTCAGTCATAGCTTCAATAGAAGTAACTTATACCACAGAATATTAGTACAAGTGCTAGTACAAGTGTTTTTATATCATTCCCCCTCTAAAAAGGTTATTTTATTCACTGAAAACAGTTAATAAAAAGCACTTTTACTCACTGTTTTGGTGCTTGAATTTAGAACACACTAATATATTTGACCTACATCTAATTATTGTTTTTATACAACCTTCTTGCGCAAAAACAATCTTTCTTTTTCTCGTAGTCATGGTATAAAGTATAGTATGCACTCCTGAATAAAACGGATTTATACCGAGGGCCATGAACCACTCACGTCGTTCAGGATTCTAACACTTGAATCACTCGCTACGCCTGTCATTCAATCATCATGAATCACTCCCTACGGTCGTGATTAAGTCGTTAGAATCCTTCACTTGCTCGTGATTCATTTATGGCCCTCGCTTTAAATCCGTCTTTTATTCACTAGTTGCATGATATACTATTTTTTGGCAGATATGCGCACAATACGCGGGTGTATTCCTAATAACCCACGAGGCTAGAATGATGAGGCCCGTCATTAATCTCGCGTCGGGACAGCTTGAACTCATCGGTACATTGGAACAGTTGTATTTGGACATTGCGGTCGCACAGAACGAGATTATTAAAGGTATATATTTTTTTCTGGGGTTAAAAATAACCCAATCAACTTATAGTGTGGGACTAGATTGCGTTGTGTGTAACGTCCAAGAATATTTATTTATATTAATTGCAGGTAAAACAACACATCTGGAGCTTTCAAAATCAGCGTTCATGAGCAACTTAGCACAGTTAGTGCCGATGCCTGACTGCAACCAATCGCCACGGTAAGACTCACTCAAATATATTTTACTAGGTGCCGCCCGCGACTTCGTTCGCGTCCCGTTGGATCCCGTTGATTTTTCGGGATAAAAAGTTCACGGACATGGACATTCTTTTAACACAACGCCTTCTAGTCCCAAACTAAGCAAAGCTTGTACTATGGAAACTAGATGGCTGATAGAATACATATATACATATTTTTTGTAAATACATACTTATAATACATAGTAACACCCAGACACAGAACAAACATCTATGTTTTGCCACACACAAATGTTTGTTCTCGGTGGGGATCGAACCCACGACCCACAGCACGGAAGGCAGAGCTACTACCGACTGAGCCATGACGCCTGTCATATAAAAAGTAGCCTATGTGTTAATCCAGGTCACGGACAATATATATTTCAAGTTTCATCCAAATCGGTATAGTAGTTTTTGCGTGAAAGAGTAACAAACATCCTCACAAACTTACGCGTTTACAATATTAATAGGATTCAGTAAAATCACAAGAATCATTTAATCGTAACACCAAGTAATTCTAGGTAACAGTTTTTCGCGACTAGACCCTGCTTTTACCTACAATTTCCTTTGAATCACAACTCTAAAAAACCCCATTCTTTCTCATTATCATATATTATGCCTGGGTTTGTTCTTTATAAGAAAGGGTGTGGCCCTAAAAATAAACACTACGCTTAAGTACAAGCTTTGCTTAGTTTGGGACTAGAGGGCGTTGTATAACATGTCCATGAGTATTTATTTATTACTAGCTAACCTGTCAGACGTCCTGTCATTCAAACTCTTACTGTCAAACAACTGACAGTTATTTCAAATGTGACATAAAAAAGGTTTCATGAAATAGGGTAAGGAACTTTCACCTTCCCCCCTCCCTTTTCAACCCCTTACAACTCTTTTTTCGCATTAAAAAGTAGCCTATGTCCTTTCTCAGGCTCTAGAAAATCTGTGTACCAAATTTCATTCAAATCTGTTCAGTAGTTTTGGCGTGAAAGCGTTACTTTCGCATCTTCTATACTATTATAAAACTGTAGAAAAGCCAAAAACTAAAATTAAAGATATGGATAAACTAAATATCCAGATCTACTAAATAAATGTTTCTGATTCCGAAAATTGAGTTTGCCTGTTTGTCTGTTTCTTTGTTCGCGGATCACGCCTTAACTACTGGACCAATTTTAACGAAATTTATACCATTCGGATGCCCTTTTTCCGCATTGAAACATAGGCTATATTTTATTGAAATCAAACACCTGGATTCTTAGATACAGCTGGAACTCTCTAAACCAAAAGCAACCATTTGCTACGAGGTTCATCGTATGCTGGTTGACATATATTTTGATGGAAAGTTTCGCACGTGTACGAAGTCGCGGTTATCAGCTAGTTTATAATATTAGTATGGATTTATCTATTTCAGTAACATGTACCAATGTCAGATGGGTAAACAGACTATGGGCACACCGATCCACACGTGGGCTACGAACGCCGATACCAAGCTGTACCGGCTACAAACCCCCGCTACGCCACTGTTCCGACCGATGCATTACGATAACGTCGGCATTGACGACTTTCCCATGGGCACCAACGCGATTGTCGCTGTTATATCTTATACTGTAAGTTTTATTTATTTAATACTAGGTTCTCGTTTATTTTTCGGGATAAAAAGTAGCCTATGTGTTAATCCAGGTCACGGACAATATATATTCCAAGTTTCATCCAAATCGAATCAGTAGTTTTTATGTTTGAGAGTAACAAACATACATCCATCTATCCTTACCAATTTTCGCGTTTATAATATTATAGTAGGGGCCAAATAACACGGCAATACAGGTCATTCACCCACCTTCACCACGATGTCGCAAAATTTAATTTATGTATGGTAAACAAACAGTACTAACGAGATTCGAGCGATACCGTCTTAGCGACAGGTTTGTATGGAAAGCGACAGAATTAGCCATTCATAAATTGAATTTTGCGACATCGTGGTGAAGGTGGGTGAATGACCTGTATTGCGGTGTTATTTGGCACCTACTATAGTAGGATTACTTTTCAAAAAGTATTCAGATTATTTATATCAATTATCCAGGGCTACGATATGGAAGACGCTATGATAATCAATAAGTCAGCGTACGAGCGTGGTTTCGCCGCCGGTACCGTTTACAAAACAGAGTTCGTAACTCTAGAACATCAGTTATCATTCTTCGCAAGAGATGACACGAGACCCGAGTTAAAAGATTACATAGACGAGGATGGATTGCCGCCTATCGGGGCTAGGATCAAACCGGATAATCCTTATTGCTGGTGAGTTAAGGTCTATTATTCAGTAGCATAGAATCATGATAATCCTGTGTATATTATTGAAGTTATACTTCTAATACGACTTCCAACAAGGCTGCGTTAAACGTTTAACGCAACCATGGAGGGGGTATGAAAGCGGGAGAATAGAAAGATACCGAGCAAGAGTGAATGCGTGGCACTCGAAGTTTAAATTCTTCCGCGCGGAGGGACTCCACGCACTATATTTTTAACTAGCTGATACCCGCGATTACGTACGCGTGCGAATCTTTCTACCAAAATACCTGTCACCAGCATACGATGAACCTCGTAGCAAATAGCTGCTTTTGGTTTAGAGAGTTCAAGCTGTATCTAAGAATCCAAGTTTTTAATTTCAATAAAATATAGCCTATGTTTGAATCCGGAAAAAGGCCTTCTGAATGGTATAAGTTTCATTGAAATTGGTCCAGAAGTTAAGGCGTGATCCGCGAACAAACAAACAGATAAACTCTATTTTCGGATCAGAATTGTTTATTTAGTTGATCCATATTTTTGGCTTTTTATAAAAGAGCCGGTTTTAATGATGATGATTTAGAGGATTCTATGAAAGTTATTAAAGGTTGTTTTTGTTAAATTAACCGATTTTTGTTATAAATTAACAGTTATTTCGACGGCGAGAAGAATAACTACGTGATCCAACGTTACAAGGGCAAGGAGGAAGTGTTTGTCGATAGTGTGAGGCAATGCGGAGATTTCTCACCCAACCTCAAGAAAGCATGCATTGTTATGAGAATACAGGTACACATAAAACATTATTAGAGTTTGATCACGCTAAGTCTGCAGAATCCGGTATTTCATAAACTATAGTTGGAAACACTGTTGGAAAAACTATTTGACAAGCTATGTCAATGAAAGTGCTTTTTGCGGCGAAAAAGATATAGGACAAAAAGAGATACTGATATTTTTCCATTTTCACTGAGTGCTATTAAGCCGTGTCGGTTCTTGTATATTGCTAAACTAGCTTCCGCCCGCGACTTCGTTCGCGTCCCGTTGGATCCCGTTGAATTTCCGGGATAAAAAGTAGCCTATGTGTTAATCCAGGTCACGGACAATATATATTCCAAGGTTCATCCAAATCGGATCAGTAGTTTTTACGTGAAAGAGTAACAAACATACATCCTTGCAAACTTTCGCGTTTATAATATTAGTAGGATTATATTCACGTATAGAGAGAGATGTCATAAATATGATTATTTAATCAGTGTTACCCTAAAAGTGTGTGCCAATCTTCACCGATTATCTAAATAAACGACGTTCTCTGCACTATTTGGATAGGTGACCGCTAGTGCCATTTACATCTGAGCGCTTCCGTGCTTCGGCACGTTAAACTGTCCTGACTCTAGCAGTCATTAAACGACGGAGGCCTTAAGGCGGCCTAAAAACTCCGTCGCCCAGAGTTAGCCACTAAGAGCGGTTACGCACTACATCCGATCCGAGATGGTGTTCACGTCCAAGAGAAGGATTGGAGAAAAATCTCCAAGAGTTGAGGTGGATGGCGATAAATGTAGGAGAGATTTGCTCAGCAGTGGACAAACTAAATTATGTTAATTGTAGAGCTCACTGATATATCTAATACGAACTTACTTTATAACATGGGTAACTCCCACTTGTTCTATAGGACTGTTACGTCTAGAACTGTTAAAACTTTTTTTATCCCTAATATCTGGTAACTTCCATTTGAGTAGGACTATTGAAACGAAAACTAGCCCTAATGGGCTAGTTTCAATAGTCCTACCATGGAACTACAGGGATAAAAAAGGTTTTAAAACAGTCCTATAGAACAAATGGGAGTTACCCTATAAAATTTAACATTTCAGCGTAACCCAACAGTGGGCGATAAGTTCGCGTCTCGCGCCGGACAGAAGGGTATCTGTTCCCAGCGGTGGACGGCTGAAGACTTGCCCTTCACGGAGTCAGGGCTCATCCCGGACATATTGTTCAACCCTCACGGCTTCCCGTCCAGAATGACCATCGCTATGATGATCGAATGTATGGCTGGGAAGTCTGCCAGCTTGCACGGACATGTCAGTATACTACTATGCTATTGGTATGTAGGTTAACAATGAAACGTCCGTCTTACTCTGTAGCTAGTTTATTACTGGGGTTACCCGCAGTTTAACACACAATATACGAGGTGTAACATAATTACCCCATAAGCCCAAAGGGGGCGTAAACAGATCGACCACCTGAGTGCTTGGACATGTGCAAAGGGTCAATAAATCTTAATTGAAATTTTCATACAAAAGTACATCTTTTATTATTTTAGAAATTTGCGACAACCCTAAGTGTTTCTATACTATTTGCTTGAACCCGTAAACGCGCATGCATACGTAGGTACCCTTCTACCGCGTCGCACGCACACGCTATCTGTGTATAGGTACATTTTCAGTAAAAGTTACCGAGTTCATTTCATGAATTAAAAACTTCGAAATCTCAAAAGTCGTAGAACAAACACAGTTCGCCATGACCTGTAGAATACCCCCTTTCCGACTTATAGGGTAATTATGTTACACCGTGTATAGAACAGCTATCCTTCCTACTAATATTATAAACTAGCGGCCCGTCACGTCTTCGAACGGGTATTTTAACAATAATTTGTTTGGTGAGTAATTTTTTAGATCAATTTTTTGCACCTTGGGCTACATTATTGGAGTTTTAGTAAGGATCACTAATTTTTTTTTAAATAAAATATAGCCTATGTCATCCGGGGATAGTGTAGCTTCGCAACGGTGAAAGAATGTTTCTAATCGGTCAAGTAGTTTCGGAGCCTATTCAATGCAAACTAACAAATCTTTCCTCTTTATAATATTTAGTATGTTGGTGTTTCAATGACGCTGCAACTACTGTTACGATTTGGATGAAATTTGGAATATATATAGTTCGTAACCTGGATTAACACATAGGCGACTTTTCATCCCGGAAAATTAACAGGAACAAATGAGACGCGGACAAAGTAGTAGTGATCACTACTATTTTCTGTGTTCCAATAAATATAAATACAATTTTTAATATTCACAATATTTACAAAATACACATGAAACAGTTGAGCTATCTACAAACCGTTGCAAACGATTTATAGATAGCTCAACTGGTCCATCAGTAGCAATCGGAAGCGTGCCCAAGACACTGGCTGCATTGCCGCGCTGAATAGCAATGCTGATCCGCTGGCCTAGATAATCACCAGCCTAGATAATTTTCTTTATAAATAAACTATTAACCTGATAAAAATACATAGGTAGATACCGGTGTAAATCATAACCCTCTTCTTTGTTTCGCCGTGGTCGGGTAAAAAAACCTTAGTTTTGAAAGGAAATGATGGCGTATACCAACGGACTTTTTATTTTTAGCTGTCCATTGAACTATTTTAATATTGCCACATTTTCAGGTGTACGACGCGACTCCCTTCAGATTCAACGAAAAAGATTCAGCAATAAACTACTTTGGCCGGTTACTGGAAGCCGGTGGTTATAACTACTTCGGCACTGAGCGCATGTACAGCGGCACTGACGGCAGGGAGATGACGGCCGACATATTCTACGGAGTTATACATTACCAACGACTGAGGCATATGGTCTCTGATAAATGGCAGGTAAATGCGTCATACAATTAGTTAGGAAATAGGTCGTAGGTTTTTGCCTGTTCTTCTAGGCTTCTGCGGGCCTAGCATGCGCACGCGAGATATTTGTTATGTCGTTCTGTCAAAATGTACACATTTTGCACCAGTTTTTGAACTATTACATTATCTGTGGTAATGTTGTCGACAAAACATGAAAAAGGTTAAGGAAATTTCAGCCCCCCTTCCCTTTCAACCCGTAAGAACTCTTTTTTCGCATTAAAAAGTAGCCTATGTGTTTTCTTAGGCTCTACGACTATCTGTGTACCAAACATTCAAATCGGTTCAGTAGTTTTGGCGTGAAAGCGAGACAAGACAGACAAAAGAGTTACTTTCGCAACAGTGTGGATCATTGTGGAATAAAGAATTTGTATTTGTATTTATAAAATTATTTATTTATAGCAAAATGGCACATAAGGCGATGTTGCCATTATTTAAAAATATCGCCAAATTGCTTAGTATCCGGACTTACTACGCCGATCTTACCAGAAGGCACCTTATGGATTAGTAGCGACCCACCCCGGCATCGCACGGGTGCAATGCAGTGATGATGATGATGTATTATACATATAAACCTTCCTCTTGAACCACTCTATCTATTAAAAAAACTGCATCAAAATCCGTTGTGTAGTTTAAAAGATGTAAGCATATATACATACAGACATTAGGACAGACGCGGGAAGCGAGTTTGCTTTATACTATGTAGTGTTAGACGACAGGCGTCATGGCTCAGTCGGTGGTAGCTCTGCCTTCCGTGCTGTGGGTCGTGGGTTCGATCCCCACCGAGAACAAACATTTCTGTGGCAAACATAAATGTTTGTTCTGTGTCTGGGTGTAACTATATGTATTATAAGTATGTATTTAAAAAAAATATGTATATAAGTACTATAACAGTAATCTAGTTTCCATAGTACAAGCTCTGCTTAGTTTGGGACTAGAGGGTGTTGTGTGTAATCATCATTATTTCCCTGCCCTTATCCCACGCTAGGTGGGGTCGGCACAATATGTTCTCTTCTTCCACTCACTCCTATCATTCGTCAACTCTGAATCTACTCCTCTCACATTCATATCCTCTTTCACACAACCCAACCACTTCTTTTCGGTCTTCCTCTACTTGCATACCCAGCCACACTCATATTCATAACTCTCTTCGTTATATGACTTTCATGTTGTGTGTAATGTCCAAAGATATTTATTTATATTTATTGATTAGTGTTATGTATGTGTCAGGTGCGTACAACTGGCGTAGTGGACGCGCTGACCCGGCAGCCGGTGAAGGGTCGCCGGCGCGGCGGCGGCGTGCGGCTCGGCGAGATGGAGCGCGACGCGCTGCTCTCGCACGGAGCCGCCTTCCTGCTGCAGGACAGGCTCTTCCACTGCTCTGATAAAACTGAGGTTACATTATCTTCTTTTTTTTTCAGTTATTCATATACCTACATCTACCAAACTACTGGTTTTGTTGTTCCAGGCTCTGCTGTGTACAAAATGCGGCACTCTACTGGGTCCGGCTGCGATGAGCGCTACCGACACGACGTGCCGTCTATGCGGCGCCGGACAAGTGGTCTCCATCGCCGTGCCTCATGTCTTCAAACTGTTTGTAACGCAACTCGCGTGTGTTAACATCAATGTGAAGATTAATAGCAGCGCTATAGCTATTAATGCCGGATAATATTGTACATGTTATTTTTTATGGCCTCTTATAATTTCCACATGAAGATATGTAAATTGTTGACAACTGTTGAGATGTAGAGCGCGTGTAAAAAATAATAGCAGCGCGTGGAGTGTTTTAACTAAAAGTAAATCGTTATTGACAAAACGAACCTATGTATAGTAGGTGCCAAATAACACGGGAATACAGGTCATTCACCCACCTTCACCACGATGTCGCAAAATTCAATTTATGAATGGCTAATTCTGTCTATTGCGGTGTTATTTGGCACCTACTATAGTTGTTTTATTCCATAAAAGTAGTGAAAATGGCAGGAAAGATCTAAGATTATAATTGAAGTTGGTGAAATGGGTAGCTTCTATCAGCGTGCAAAGTCAGCAGTGGTTGCAACCTTTGCAATAAATGCTAGAACTATGTATCTATAATAAGCTTGAATGTGCACATTGCTGTGCTGGGCATAGGTCTCCTCTTTAGTACGTCAATCTCCAGCCCTGCGGGAAACGATGGCCACAATCAATGAAACTAGCTAGGTACCTAGCTATTCATATAAGAATAAGTTTATTTTTGGAAAAGAAACAAGGCACAAGTTAGTAGAAGACGATAACATCGGCAGAAGTTTAAAAAACTGTGTCCCGAATATATCCTAGCTAGGTATGTGTAGTGTAGGAATCCAAATAATAACAGTATTTTGTAGATACTTATATTTATTTCAAAATATATTGGTCTCTATTGTATAATAGACAAAACAATTAACCAAACTGTTCAACTTAAAAATAACAAATAATTTCTTACACTGAACAGTACAATACCCGCTAAATAACTTTATAAGTGTCTTACAAAAATAAATGGAAATACATGCCTACAATAAAAGACAGACAAGGTATAGTCTGACCATGTTAACTTTGCAATGAAATAAATGAGCAACACCCAAAAATACTTTTACGTGGTATATTTACATTGCAGTTGCGTAGCAGTTACTTTCTTAGACCGATGTCAAATGGCATGTTTTTTTTTATACAATAAAGTAGACAAAGAAGCGTACGGCCCGTCTTATAGTAAGCGGTTACCGTATCCTATAGACGCCTTCAACACCAGAGGCTGTTTCCTAGTGTGCTGCTGGCTTCTCAGACATCTGAGACGGGTATCATACTGTACCAATCCACGCTCAAGCTAGTCAATGAGTCGGTAGAAATCAACAAAGAATATGTAATACGTAGTTCCTACGTCAGAAGAAGCGGGACTCCCATTCTACCAAAATTACATACTGAAAATCTCGTTTTGTATTAAACGTGATTCAAATTTTGACCCCCGTTTCATACATTGTTCGTTTTTCGAATGCACGTGTCTAGTTCGAGAGTTTCGCCAGTCTGGAAATCAATATGGGACCGACATAGTCGTGAGTCGACTCAACGTCCCTAAAATAAAATAAAAAGATATAAAAAAAAAACACCAGAGGCGCCAAAACCATTGAAGAATTTTAAAACACCCCTTTTGAAGTGTCCCATGCTGTAGTCAATAATTTCTGTGATTATTCCCCCAACACACCTATAAAGTTACAAAACAAGTACCCAAGGCTTCTAATCTAAATCCATAGCAACCTCTTTTTTATCCTTCTTCTTCTTCTTTTTCTTGGCACTCGCAGTACCGTCAACCATATCAACAGACAGACCGATCTCGTCTATTGCTTCTTTCATAACTTCAATGTTCTTTTTGGGTATGTCACCCGTCTCGTAGAACTTTAGGCGGTCCTCTACTTGCTGGCGTAGTTTTTCACCAAACACTGTTGTTTGGTTTTCTGTAAAAAAGATTGTATTAAGCTCCTGTTTGTATTTGGAACGCGTAAATGAGCGTGATACATAAGTTTTTTGAAGTGAAAACTTCTTTAGCACCGTTGTGATTTGAAAGTCGATGAAACGAAAAAGCAAGGAAACGCGAGGAGAGATTTCTCTAATTTTCGGGATAACTCCCATTTATAGGACTGTTTTTAAAACTTTTTAATCTCTGTAGTTCTATGGTAGGACTATTGAAACTAGCTCATTAGGGCTAGTTTTCGTTTCAATAGTCCTACCCAAATGGATTACGGATAAAAAAAGTTTTAACAGTTCTAGATGTAACAGTTCAATAGAACAAGTGGGAGTAACCCAATTTTCGTACGCATTTAAGGAGACTGCTGTTCAAGAGGTCTAACGGGTTGGATCGAATCGAGACTAGCTCGTAGTGCGTGGGTTCAAGTCTCAAGCAAACTCGTTCGCTTTTTGCAACTTTTTTGAAGTGAAAACTTCTTTAGCATCGTTGCGATTTGAAAGTCTTTTTGAAGGTTTCACTTCTACCACGTGTGAATTACACACATGTTTTTTTTTTATCACAGGTTGTTTAGGTGGTAGCAACATCTGAGTCTAAGGTCGTGGGTTCGAATAGATGTAAAAATCTGGTATTGTAAAGACATTATGTGCTAAATCTGATTGTAGCATATCTATTGAGCACACACATACACAGGTTCGTGTGTGAGGATAACTATGCGTTGTTCTAGCACTTCTGTTATTACCGAAAGCGATTGCACTAACGATAGATCAAAGAGTGCATATTTCTTGTAAAAATACTTATAATACACAGTAACACACAGACAGAGAACAAACATCTATGTTACTACATGTTTCGACTAAAAACATCCTACTAATATTATAAACGCGAAAGTTTGTGAGTATGGATGTTTGTTACTCTTTCACGTAAAAACTACTGACCCGATTTGGATAAAACTTGGAATATATAGAATTATTTATTTTAGAATTATATCTTTTTATCCCGAAAAATTAACGAGATCCAACGGGACGCCAACGAAGTCGCGGGCGGCACCTAGTTGGAAGTGCGTTGTGGATTCGATCCCCACTAAGGAGAACACACAAATGTTTGATCTCAGTGGGGATCGAATCCACAACCCACAGCACGGAAGGCAGAGCTGACCGACAGCTGTGATGCCTGTCAAAGCGTAAAAGAACTTCGCTTACCAGAGAAGCAGTCAATTCTAGAAGCAATAGAGCATTTATTGGCGAGGTATCTGCTGATCCGACCCTTGTTCTTCAAGCCGGCGCGTCCGATGAATGTGGAGTGGTACAGTAAACCGTACTTGGGCGTGTTGGAGCGGGTTTTCAAGGCGCGAAACAGAGCTTTTTCGGCACCTGTTAGAAAGAGAAATTTGTAATTCTAGCTAAACTGTTCTTATTTTGTTTATTTATTGTTGAAATCTATTTTTCTCTTCCACTTTACATACAATAAATAAATAAAAACTTTATTGAGGACAACTTACAGTTACGTAAGAACAGGCAATGTCCTGCAAACGGCGGTCTTATCGGATAATACGATTTCTTCCAGACAACCTTTACTAATATTTAATCCATTCAATAAATAGATACTATTCTTAAATAATTTTTATAACACTAAATATAAAAATTATTTAAGAATAGTATCTATTTTTAACAAGAGCATTTGAGCCTACAATAAAATATATTTGTTGAGAGCGGGTCTCGTTCGTCATTGCCATTTGAGTTACACTGTGCGCCTGCTTTTTACGTAGCAGCGTTTCGTACGCTGCATTGCCGCGCAGTGTAAAGAAATTACAATACGAATTTTCATTAGTATTGCCTACCCAAAATCTGCAGAGTAGATGCTGGATATTTGGCGAGACTAGTTAGCGAGCCTGCCTTCGAGATAAGTCGAGCGCCAACTTGGTCCCCGACTAGTACCGTCAGATTCGGAGCCACGGAGTTCATCTTCGCGTGGAGATATTCTGCCATTTGTTTCCTGGAAAAAAAGAGTTTAGATTACATTGTAAAACACGAAGGGATATTGGCAATATTTCTGATCACATAATTACGTAAATTTTATTCTGATAGTGGATATTTATTAGTTTATAGTCGAGCCGCTTTAGCTGTTATGTCTACTTCACACATTGTTGAACTATCTTTTATTTATTACAAATGGGAACACCAACAGTGGTATATATTAGGGTTAAATATAATAATCGTAATCGCTCAGCGATCAAATTCTGTAAATAAATTTAAAAAAAAAACAAAAAAGTAATTATAATCGCTCAGCGATCAAATCCTGTAAATAAATTAAAAAAAAAACCAAAAAACAACAGTGCATGTTTATGATTTTTTCAGAACTGTTGCATGTTCAGACACTTTACGAGAATCAGTATTTATTTTCACCTGTAGTTATGCAAAGCCACAACCCTCCCCGCAAACATCTGTATATTGATAAGATCAACGGGTGATATATCCATGCCCATAGACATCTTAGACGCGTCAATTATAGCCTGAGCCTTCTCAGAGTCTCCTAGGATCTCGGTCAGTGGCTCAACTGACTCCTCTGTCAATGTCTTGCGATCTTTGATCAGTTCAGCGCATTTTGTGTAGAGATGGTTTTCGGGGACAATGTTGATCAGCTCTGGGAAGTGGTATGAGTACCACTCTCTGAAAAAGAAATAGGAGTAATAATAGATTCTTTATTAACTTTTTTTATAAGATTTTTGAATGGCAACTATGGCAGATGGAGAAGACTTGAAATAGTTAGAACAATTTTCAGAAATCAGTCTCAACAATCTTTTATCAAAATATTGTTGGAGGAGACTTATGTCTATGTTCATCGCTGGACTTTTATTGAATGATATGATGACCATGATTTTTCTTATATTTTAGAATATTTATATCTCTATCTGTATAAATTATGTTAAAAATATGATGACAAAATGGTCTTACCTTATCCGCATAGAAAATGTATTCACATCCTTATCTAACTGATCCAGCAGTGCTATTGACTGGATGATCATGTTATCCACTCGGTGAACGTTGAATTTGACACGAGCACGAGAGTACGAGTGGCCAAGACCTAGCTGAGCCACACTGCACGCCTTCAGCGTTAGGCCTTTCACGAGTGAGTGGAAATGGTGACGGATTCCTGAAGAAATGTGATATTATTAATGGCTTATGATCAGTGTACTTATGTTTCTGCTTGTATCACTAATTGTCAGCGTACCTACCTATAGTAGGTGCCAAATAACACGGCAATACAGGTAATTCACCACAATGTCGCAAAATTCAATTTAAGTATGGTAAACAAACAGTACTAACGAGATTCGAGCGATACCGTCTTAGCGACAGGTTTGTATGGAAAGCAACAGAATTAGCCATACATAAATTGAATTTTGCAACATAGTGGTGAAGGTGGGTGAATGACCTGTATTGCCGTGTTATTTGGCACCTACTATACTTAGGTTTTCTATTTTACTGTAAGACATCACCACTCGCACACACCAGAGTATAGTAACACTGGCGTTACTGCTTGGCAGTGGAAATAGGAACGAGGGTCACACTTCATACGACAAGCATCTTTAACAAAAAGTCCTGCTACTACTCAATTCTTTAGACTAGCAAGGTTAATATAGAGTTCATGCCTAGCAGTGGATGAAGTCAGTAAGACTTCACTTGTAAATTGGGCATTGTCGCTTAGAAGTTCTTACCTCTCAGGATTTCCGGGACAGCACCAGTGTGAGTGCATGGTATCTCCAAGGCCTCGCTGATGGCTGCTCCAAGCTTAGGGTCCAACACACCGAGACTGCACTTCCCTCGCTTCTTACGCTTCGGCAACGCTCCTTCGAGGAATAGGTTCAAATCCTCTGGTACTATTCCTGTTGATTAATGGTATTTTTGGTAAGATGGACAAATACCTGGAATATTTTTTTGCCATTCTTTTAGTTATGACTTCAGCTTACTAGGATAGTTAGTGATAATTGTCTTCCCTTATATTTTGCTGGATTAGTGGTTGTTATGAAACTTCGAGGTTGCTTTTAAAATGCAAAGCTATTTGATTACAAAACTGGTACAACAAAAGTCCTAGGTACTTTCTTGTTTAGTGAATAACTTTTCCGTGAATATCATTACTTTGAGAAACCGTGGGAACAAACCTTCTGAGATTGAATTTATGTTCTCTAGTGCGACCACAGCTGATTTGAAAGGCTGGAACGCGATAAGCGTCACCACAGAGTTGAACCTCTGCAGATCCGTCACAGACTCCTCCACCTGGGGCAGGAAGGCTGCCAGTTCCTCGAACTCAGCCACACGAAACAACGCAAACCCCGCGCTGTGTTCATATAGTACGTGTAACTTGCTCTGAAAATAACAACACTCTGTAACATTACATACAATATGGTTATAGCTTACCAAGAATAGGATATAACACAGCTTAGTTTACACACCATTTTGATGTTTTCACGTATTTTTAGTCATATTTTTATTTATCTCAACGAGGATCTAGAACATCCAGCACGTGTGTTTTGTTTGCGTCCTGCAGCGCGTCCTGTTTTTGAGGTTAGGTTAGTTTTTTTCTTTTCCGTACCTAGTGTTTTTTTTTTATTCTGGTTGGCGCAGTTGGAAACTTGTCTTTTTGCGAAATGAATCCAAAAGGTAAAAAAAAAGTCTTACGCCCGTATTCTGCTCCAGCCTAGCACGATTAGAACCGAGGCGAGGCAGAGATTTTTGTATGAATATTTCGTAAATATTCAATAACATAATCTTAATCTTATTTCGCCGTTTCGCGCGACGTAGAAATTATATGTTTTCTAAAAGAGTTATGATTTCTACGTCGCGCGTTGTCGTCGGTGGTAAGGCTAGCCGCACACACAAAATAATATAGTCAATGCAAGATTGTCAAATCTTCATCAATATAATGGTCTCCGAACACTACGCAATATTATTGGCAATTTTTAATGGTACAATCTGAGTCAGTCGCTCCGCAGCTAGATTCATGTGCGCATGTTAAACATAATGGATAGAAAGAAAAAAGTCATTGCATTGAGTATTGCATTAATTTTACTAACTAAAAAAGGCAATCAAGAATAAACTATGGATTAAAGACTGGATGAAAAAAAAGCTGAGTTAAATCACTTTAATCTATTAAATGAACTACGAGAAACAGAAGAAAATGATTTTAAAAATTACATGAGAATGAGAGATAGCAGCTTCCAAAAACTATTATCTTAATATCTTATTATACTGTTTTCATCTTCCATTTTGAACAAAAAACACGAACGTCCGTTTGCCTTCCAATCTTATTCTCAACTAAAATTTTGCACACGTCAATATTATTGACAATACCCCTGCCTCCCCCCGATATTAACGTGACAAAATCATAATTTCTGGATAATCCATAATAATATTCGTCTGTGAATAAAATAAACTAGTAGTCTGTGGTTCGGTGGTTCGGTGACTTCGGTGTTTGGTTCGGTGGTTCGTGACGTGATCTGATCGTGACGTGCGTGATTTGAGCGAATACAATCAAAAATCGAGAATAATTTATTTCTTGTGGTGCGATTTTTGGATTTCTTTTTCTTGACATCATTGTAAAGGTAGGTAATTTCTTTCTAATAAAGGTAATTTAAATTATCGTAATGTTTATCGTTGAGCGTTGGTTGACCTGACCCACATTGGAAAACGCTATCGACCGGTGCAATGCGCGACGCACTCGACGCGACGACGCAAGCAAAGGCAAACATCCATCGGTCGATACTTCGCGCTTTGTTCACGTGTAGATTGTACAAACCAAGTCAAGAACGCGTCGCGTGCCAATTCTCTACATTCTTTCCATCTAACTAGGTAGTCACCTGTGATACTGACCGTGGTATTTTCCGCGTAGATGGCAAACCGCAGACCTCAAATGGGCGGCAATGGCGGCCGACGCCAGTTTGTGTCCGACTCCGGGCGAATGGACCAACGGAAGAACTTTGGCGGAAGGAGCGGAGTGTCGCCGTGGCAGGGTGGCGGACCAGGTGGCGTAGGGCTGCCTAACATGCTGCCATTGGGCGGCGGAGGGTCTACCGAAGCCACCTTAGCGCTGGCCAGCAATATCCTCAATCTACTCCAACCTCGCCCGAACCCCGTTCCTTCCCTTCTCGACATGCCCATTAGACGAGACTTTGTCCCCAACATGGGTCGCTTTGACCGTAGTTTTCCGCCTCAACGGGTAAGTTTGATTTCTGATTGTATATTTCTTTTTGTTTCCTGCAACAGTATAGTAAAACTGAATCTTGAAGGTAGTTTTTCACAGATTTCAAATGTGACTTTCAATAAATTCTAGATTATGAATTTTTCTATCCAATTTTTTATTGATGGTTGCATGTACCTATGTTATTACATTGTCAAATGTATGGCAAAGTTTATTCCCCTGCCAATGTTACTTGCAAACTATTTTACGCTTGAAGAATCATGGCTCTGTGCTACATTTTAGAGTAATTCTCTGCTTGTAAACATTTCAGCAAGTTGGCGGCTTGTAGAGCCAGTTAAACTAACTCTGTATTCTTGTGATCAATTCCCTTTAGATGGGCAATCAGGGTAATTTCCGGCGTACGGGAAATTACAATCGTGCTGGTGAGCGTATCAACAACCATCGTAATAAGTTCAAGTCCAGTGATGGGCCTCGGCAACAAAACAAGAGCTCCCCGAAAAAGGAGGCCGATTCCAAGGCTAAACCTGTTAAGGAGAGGTAAGACCCTGCTCGTCTCCTTCCGGTGTTACACCGCACTTCTGAGGCCCGTCGTGTTCCGAGCGGAGGTGGCATGGCGTGCAGCTCTGTTTGTCATGCATTATACCTCCACTAGCTCTGCCCAGCCACTCAACTCCTTTACATCGGAGTATGGTTTTGGGTATTGCCTATGGCATTATTTAATCCTAAGGCCGGTACTATGGCCGTCTACATTACGTTCACCGGCGCACACAATTCACATTGGCATTTTAAATTTCTGTCTGTCAAAAACTAGACAGTATTCAGAGACAAAAATTTCCTGCACCAGTCTTCCTTTTGGATGAAACCATCCATGTTTTTTTGTTGCTCAAATGGAGTGGAAGTTGATTATACACCTTGCGATTTGTTGTTGGTTAAAGCAATGAAACAGCCTGCTCCTATAGTCTTCACCATACTGATACCATTCTTTGGTACAGAATATTAGTTATTTCACTAGAACCAGAAATTCAAACAATTGTATCAGAAAATATGTGAAAAAAGGTCAATCTTTCTTTCGACCTGTTATAATTCCACACACAATCCTCTAGGACCTAGAGGACAAAATAAGTACCTAGAGTCTAGGTACTTATTTTGTACAGTTTTTTATAAAAAAAGAATTAAACCAGCTAGGCCGATTACAATATCCTACTTATAAATAACCATTCTAGTCTAAACAGTGAATCTGAAGAAAAACCTGAGAACCAGGAGTCTGAAGAAAAGAAAGAGCAAGTGAAGAAGGAGCCTCCGAAGACTCGTTTCGATGAAGTCCACCCGTCACTCCTCAAGTGTCACATCTGTACTAAAAGCATGTGGGATGGGAGGTCGTTTGAGAACCATCTCAGCGGCCGTGCCCATGCTATTATGATGCAGAAGACAGCCGAGAGCTACGCGCTGACTGCTGATACTATGAGACAGGAGTTCAAGGTTTGTAAACTTAAAAAAGAAGTAATTATTTCAGCCTGAATTCCAAACTATAGTAGGTGCCGCATACAGGTCATTCACCCACCCTCACCACGATGTCGCAAAATTCAATTTATGTATGGTAAACAAACAGTACTAACGAGATTCGAGCGATACCGTCTTAGCGACAGGTTTGTATGGAAAGCGACAGAATTAGCCATTCATAAATTGAATTTTGCGACATCGTGGTCTGCATTGGTGTGTATTTCCGTACAAATGTATGGGGATTTTTTTTTGCGATTTCCGACATTTCTAGTACTCAAACCTTACTCGGTCCAGTAGAGACTTTTGATCCTTATAAGAAACAAGATCGATTGGCATCAAAAAAAGTTTTTGTGTAAAATGACCATTTTCTTGCTGACTGTACATCTTAAAAATTTATGGATAGTCTCCTAAAAGCGTTTTCCTGTAACGAATAAGGTACCTACCTGCCCTTACAGTCCCGTCTCAAAAATTCACCCTGTATACAAAAAAAAGTAGTGCGTGAAGTCCCTCCGCGCGGAAGAAGTGAAACTTCCAGTGCCACGCATTCACTCTCGCTCTGTCTCTTTCTATTCCCCCTCCCCAAGAGCGTTAAACGTTTAACGCAACCTTGTTGGAAGTCTCATTAGATGTTTCACTTCAATACAAATTCCGTAATATAAACATTATCATTTCTCAATAGATACGCGAGATGAAACGCACCCGTAAGTCCGGACAACAGCCGGTCCGTGATTTCTACTGCGCCATGTGCGACATGTACGCCGGCGATGGCAGTGTACATCGCACAACAGTGGGACATCGCAAGCTTAAGAAATACCTACATCCCACTTGTACGTCGTGCCATAAGGAAATGCCGACTAGGATTGAGTTGGACGAGCATCGGCTTACAGCGGAGCATCTCAAGAACATGCAGGAGAAACAGGAGGATATCACCAAGCCTAAGCCTGAATGTGAGTTACTTAAGACCAAAAAACTTGTACCAATGTGATAAATTAAAGTGCACATTTTTTGGTTAGAAAACTTGTTTGGATCAATGTGATATTTTTTCTGAACCTTTGCATTGTTATTCTCTTGACCCTGAAGCTCTGCAATTTCACATAATTACATTTAGTTATATTATATCTTCAAAAATGTTGAAATGTGCGAGCGAGAGGGTTGTCTGCCTTCTACATACGCCATAAGGCAAATAAACCTGGTGTAAACTTAGAAAAAATTGAGTTTTATTGTTGAGACACTGGGTCAGTCATCGCAAATTCAAGACGACTTCTGTCCATCGAAATGAAGACCTTATTTGAAAGAATTATTTGTTTATTTATACAGTTTTTTATTTCTACATCGTAAAGTGATGTGGGGATTGGGAGTTACTGTTAAAACACACTTTTACTTTCACTGGATTTATTAGCTTTTCCCTTTAGCTAAACACAACAACCGCTCATTTCATTTGTGTATATTTATCTTAGCCTATTTGTGAGGGATGTGGAATACGTGGATCACTTGAGGGAGCCTGCTCCAGATGTCTCCATTTGTCCCGGTTCTGAACAGGAACAGGAAGGACCATCTACTTCGTTATTTTATTTGTTTTTTCGTTTGACGAAAAATAGGTTGACTACTCTTCTTCCATACATAAATCTTTGTTATAGCGCCCAAGCGCCAAGCCTGAACTAGTGAAGTAAACAGACTTGATCACAGTTCGCACGACGATCTAATAGTACATTGTTCACCGAGAGGAGAAAGTGACCGATTACCGTCGAGGGTGTCGTTTGAAGCCCGAGCCGTAGGCGAGGGCTTTAAAACACCCGAGATCGGGCATCGCACTTTCTCTCGAATGATACATAGTGCTTTATACTACACCTACGAGGAAAATAAAAAACTAAAACTGAATCCTCAAACAACACACAAATTGAAAATGGCGCCAATGGCGTCTGCAATTTTCACAATGTTCTTTTTTCAAATTGTTTATCCTGCCGCCGCAGGGTCGCACTGCCAGCCCGACACCATCCAACACACAGCTAGTGGCCAGTGTCATTTTGCGAACTTGGAGATAAAAACTCACTGTAAAAACTTTTTGGCTTTTGATATTTAGGTTACCGGCGCATAGTCTTACCCAAAATTAAAAAAAGAAAAACCACGTAAGAAATGGATTTTCATACACTTTTCTCTCCCGCTCAGATGCGTTTTCTCCCCGCATATTTGTTCGATATGCAATGACGTACTTTCTACCGTAAATTTGATAAAGTATCAAGGTACTTACCAAGCAGGTGTAGTATAAAAGATTTTACAGACTCGTATCCAAAAATATGATTCTTACTCGTAATAACTTTAGTAACTACGAAAAAATTTAAAGTTTTATCATGCAGTTTAGGTCCTAAGAAACAAAACTTATGAGTAAAGTTACGTACATACAACAGTGTAAGCTGTTGGTGTCCGTTCAATCCAAAAGTCGTAACCGTGGTGTGGTTTCAGTGATGGTTATTTCCACAACCGCCATAGAGCAGACATTCTTACGCGAGGATCGTCAACGCAAGCGTCACCATAAGGATAAGCAGAAGTCCACCACCGGTGACAACGCTGCCGTAAGTCAATAAAGGCAAGAACATATCTGTCCCACGTACGCAGCGTACGCAACGCATTATGAAATCTGGACCCTGATATTTGTATGGTTAGAAACATACTTGTCATACGCAATGCTATCCCACGCAAGATAATGCATAATCTACTATATAAAAATAAGTCGGGTTTTCCTTCCTGACGCTATAACTCCAGAACGCACGAACCTATTTCCACGGTTTTGCATTCGTTGGAAAGGTTTCGGGCTCCGTGAGGTTCATAGCAAAGAAAACTCAGGAAAAATTTCAAAAAAAACGCGGGAAAATGGAATTTTGAAAAGTCACACCCTAACGCGAGCAACGCCGCGGGAGACGGCTAGTAAGATAATAGATAATAGATTTTCATAATGAGTTGCGTACGTGGGACAGATATGTTCTTGCCTTAATCGACTCGCAAGGGTCATTTAGGCTGACTATGGTCAGATATAGAAAAATCTTAGTTATTATTACCCCTTTATTCATATTCAACTGTCAGTTTAGCGCGGCTTTAAAAAATGCTCTATCATTGTCACTTGCATGACAACGAAAAGAGATGACAACAGTATTAGCAATCATTTTAGTTAGCTCAGCTTTAAAAGACCAATATGAATATACCCCTTAATCTTAATATTGCTGGGTACCATATATTTATTGACAGATTCCATAAAAAAATTGATACTGAGTCACGCTTCCGTCGCGAGTTTTTCTTTGAGAAGACAGGCAGATATATATTTCGTCTTCTGACCCCTATTAGGGTAAAATCTGCTAAACTGAGCATTAGACCACAGAGCTTAGAAGAAAGGGCAAAGAAACAGTGGTTAAAGGAGTATACAATTGTTATTTCAGGAGAACGGTATTAAAAAGGAACCAGGGGCATCGGGATCAGATGCTGAGAAGCCTGCCCGTAAAGTGTTTGACACCGATAAGACCATTATCGATTTGCCTGAAGGAGAAGAAATCGGTATCGTCACAACTGATATGCTGCCTGCTTACAGGTATTTTCTTGTCATTCATGTACTTTTTCAAAATGTGGCATATCTATATATTTAAAGCTTTGGTCTCGCGATCGTAACGCACAACGCAGCGGTGTGCGTTACGATCGCCGAAACGCTGTTTAAGATGAGTTTTTACTTCACAGTCATATTTAAGCACTAGCACGTGCGAAACTCCACGAAAATATCTGTCAACCAGTATACGATGAACCTCGTGCCAAAGGCTGCTTTTGGTTTAGAGAGGTCAAGCCGTATCTAAGAATAAACGTCTTTCATTTCAATAAAATATAGCCTATGTTTCAATCCGGAAAAAAACGGCTTTTGAATGGTATAAATTCATTGAAATTGGTCCAGTAGTTTAGGCGTGATCCGAGAACAAACTAACAGACAAACTCTATTTTCGGAATCAGAATCGTTTATTTAGTAGATCTGCATATTTAGTTTATCCATATCTTTATTTACAGTTTTTTAATAGTATAGTTTTTTTTGTATTGATTAGTTTTGAGTCATGAAACTTAATTGAAAAATCTCTTGTTTTATAGCACTGAGCGTGGCGTCGGAGCGTCCTTCCTATCGGAATACAAATGCATGCAATGTCGTCTGTGCAACAAGCTGCTCGATAACCAGGAGACTGCGGAGGTGCATCTCAGGACCTGGAAGCATCACCAGCTGTTCATAAAGTCACTGCAGCCGCACCAGCCTACACCTGTCGCAGAGGTAGTTCAATTAAATAAAATTATTAAGTACTAAGTGGACGGTCCCGACTTCGCACGGGTATTTAACAAAAATTACTTAGGGTAATTCTTTTAGGTATTTTTTTAAATCTTGCATTACATTATTGGAGGCTGTGCGTTGATTGTCAGTCAGCTTCAAAAGAGTTTTATATTATTACCAGCTTCCGCCCGCGACTTCGTTCGCGTCCCGTTGGATCCCGTTGATTTTTTGGGACTAAAAAGTAGCCTATGTGTTAATCCAAGTCACGGACAATATATATTCCAAGTTTCATCCAAATCGGATCAGTAGTTTTTACGTGAAAGAGTAACAAACATTCATCCATACTCACACTTTCGCGTTTATAATATTAGTAGGATTTAGAAGATGTTACCCTGGGATAGTGTAGCTTACCAACAATGAAATAATTTTTAAATTGGTCCAGTAGTTTTGGGGCCTATTCAAAGCAAAAAAAAAAAAATCTTTCCTATTTATAATATAGACAACCACTATAGACCATTTATTGAGCAGAGCATGTATTGTAGGAGCAGGAAAGAGCGGGTTCGAAGCGCGCGCACGGCTCGTCTGATGACGGCAACTGGAAGCGTCGCCGCACAGACACCGGCGGCGATACTGACGGCGACGGTGACGGTGACGGTGACGGTGAAACTGCTCATGATGACGTTAATGTTAAGAGTAAGTTACTTTTTCGCAAATATGCTTGGAAATTAAAGCATTATTTTGACAACCTTCTTCGAGATAAATCGAAAATGCAGCACTAGCCAAACACATGCAAGCAGCGGCCGGCAATAAATTTATGAAAATCCATTGCCGGCGTGTTTAGCGGCCATATAAATTACATACAAAACTCATTACTGTCGTGTTATTTAAAAATGGAACGATCTTTATTAAGACTTATGCTCATGGCAATGTGCGACCCACCCTTACAAACTTAATACTAAGATTGCTATAAATTCAAGCTTATTTCTACAATATTGTGATATTATTTGGATTCCAATACTATCTTTTCCTTTCTTTCTTTCGTTAATTTTGTTTTAAAAGACGTAAGCAATTATTTTTTTGCTCATTTCTCCATACATCATTGACATGTTTTCTTTATGCTTATTTCATACTAAACACAACAAACACAAGTTAAGAATTAAATATACATAGACATTTCACACAACACTGTTTATTCCCAAACTAAGCAAAACATAGTCATCCACATGCTCGTACACTCATAGGATCACTTTCCGCACGAAACTAATATGCTAAGTTCAGACGGCGTTTCAGAGGAGCCCGAAGACGCTGAACTGCAGAACTCGGAACTCAACATGACGGATGAGTACATGCCGCATCAGGACGAACTCGAAGACTGGGAACAATCCGTCGATGAGATACTCAATGACGAGAAGAATGATGCTGAGGAAAAACTGGGTGAGTATTGTACTTTAAAATGATGCCGGTCGGCCTAGGATAACTCATTTCAGACCCACCATACCCCTGGCCTCTTTAGTATCACCAGCTGGTTGACCGAGCTTTGCTCTGTATTTTTTTTTATGTACATAACCATTAAGCAGTACTTATTTGGGTAGAAAAGGTTCTATGCTCAACACTGCCATCTATTAACGATTAGAAGTATAACTTCAAAAAATAGTATTATTATTCCCCAATAGATGTCGGGAAGAGTCACATTTTTCTGTTTAAGTGTTTACTTGAAAACACGAATAAAACGACGTTTTCTGAAAATGAGTCCTAGCCAGATCGATTTATTGCCCCCGAAATGCCCTGTATACTAAATTGGAAATGAAAATCTTTGGAGCCCTTTCCGAGATTCAGAGATAAATATACAAGAATTGCTTGTTTAAAGGTATTATATAAAGGTGAACAATTTAAAGATTGACCAACTATGCTTTGGGAGCTTTTTAGGTTTGTTTTGTGACTTTTGCAAGAGTTTGGGTAGATCTTTGTATTATACTAATTTTATTAATAGAACTGCGTATGAAATTTTTGCGATTATTATTTACTTGGATTTTGTCGACTTAACCGACTTACTGACTGTACATTAAGTTACTAAAGAAATCCAATTACAACGTAGTAACACGGGGACAATCGACAATCATCGCGCGCGATGTTGCCGTGCAGTGTAGCTCTATCACTAAGCCTAAAAAGTCCGTCACCGCAGTTGGCCACTAACTCATACGAGCTTGCTTGCTTACTAACTCAATCAGTTCTTGAGTTCTTGCAGCTCAGTAGTACCATTTGCAGTTATTGGCTCAATTCCACAAAGAGCAAACATTTGTACGTTTCATTTTAAAAATCTTTATTTACAGAAGAGCCAGAAGACACCCAGGAAGCAGAACCTGAACCGAAACCAGAACCAGAGGTTGTCCCTAAACCAGCGGTCCCCCAACTGGAGGACAAACCACGCAGCTCGCCTAGACGCGGCCGCGGACGTGGACGTGGAAGGAACTAAACAGTACCGCACTCAGGGCAGCCCTTGAGTCAACCCCTGTGACTGTAGACAGTACTAAACAGCACTGGTAGGGGTATTCCCTGAATTAGCCTAGTGGTCCAAACTAAACAAACTACCCAGTATAAGTAGAACCATAACTAGGCTTGGTCCCTGGGTTAGCCAAGTCCTCTTGGCCATAACTAACCAGTATAAATAGAATCGGGCCCCTGTCTCAACAACCCGTTTTATCTGTTAGAAGTATAAGCTGTAGTTTGGTTCCTATATTCTACAAGCATTTTGAGATCATTCATCTCATTGCTTTACAATCTGAAACGCGTTTGAGATCTACTACTATGATTTCGGCAATAGTTTTTGGGAGTGCTGTTTTGGTGTAGTTTGTAATTTTGACTATTTTTGATATCGTAAGTTCACGGTAAGTTATTTGAATTGAATGTAAGCATCAGCTAAGATTACTTGAATAGCCAATTGGCTTAGATTCTTCTACATTACATGCATGTTATAGTAATTTAAGTTTTATTTTAATGAATTCTTGCTACAGCAAATGGGAGATAATAATATTACTATGAGTACCTACCTAGCTATATGTATAGTTTCTGACCACGACTTTGTGATACCAGAGAGTGGTTACTACCACAGATCATAATATAATACTATACTAAAGTCGATAATAAGAGGTTTGTCGTATCGTTTTGGGTTACGCTGTCACTTTGCAAGAGCCCGCGTCAACGCACGGCGCGGCCGCAGTGTTGCGCAAATGTCACCCACCAAACCTTTGTTCCAACCACAGACGAAGTATCACAATGGACGGAGCCATAAAAACGTTGCCACCCCGCCCGCCATGTCACCGCATTGCCTTGTTTCCTTATCTATTACTATGATAATCACGTTGAGTAAAAGAGAAAGCCATAGGAAGTTTGGCAACTCCGCTATTTTGTTTTAGGTTTATTACAACCATTGGTCAATAAAAATTGTTTGGGTTTTATTAACCTCCGACCATCACGAGATCTCAGTTCGGGGCGAACTACTAGTTTTAATTTATTATTATAACAAGTACTGAAACAATCAAGGCACTCTGGTGGTAAGAGATCATGCCTGCCCATTGCCATTTTTAGTTTCGTGTGATATGATTTTAATATTCAAATATCATAATTCATAGTTAGGACTGGGATTCTCGTACCTTTAATAACCTAAGATAATTCCTTCTACAGCATTGAATGTTTTAGGATGACCCAGGGTTAAGAACTTTCAATTAGACACGATTTAAGTCATTGAATACAAAGAGTAAAGTTAAGTGTGTTTCGAGATTAGTACGAGTATGCGACCATTTTTTATCGATATATTTCGTAAAAGTTTCTCTTCCCTACTCACGCACACTAATGTAAATTTAGAAACTCAACCAACATAAAACTGACACGCTACCAAAGATTTCACTCCGTCCATTGTGATACTTCGTCTGTGGTTCCAACACTGCAAAGGCCATAGACAAGAATTGAATTGAATGTTTCCGTAGACTGAGGAACTAATAGACAAATGGTGGCCGTGCCGCATGTGAGACAGAACGATAGGTGGGTGGTGTTTCCACATCAAACCTTTTACCCTAGTTTTAGGGTTTTAGTAATCCCAGATTTTACGTACCGAAGATTTTTCGCCGAAGAACATAATAGTCATTTATAGGACAAACTAAACAGTGGGATGTGTTATATTATAATTATCAATAAAAGGCCACATCACATGAAAAAATAATGGTTTATTCATATTTTTTCCTATGTTTCTTCGTTTTACATAGAATTTTACATTTGCAATAATGTACTATTAAACCCAACATTACAGATTTAATAATTTTCTTCACTGGCCCCTAAATAGTATTAGTTTAGTACTAACATTTCTGATTTTATTCTCTGGTACAAATTTTTTTGTCGCATGGTGAATACGTATTTCAAAATAACGCGCCGTAATTGCTTTAATCAACAAGATTCGGTGATTACCAACTAGTGGCTGCCTGTTAAAATGATCTTGAATGAAAACAGATTGGCAACTTTTCAAAGTAGATGATATAAGTTTTTGCATGATATTTTTTTCTGCAAAGAAGGATGTTCCTCTAATAACATTTTTTTTAAATATCCTTTCTGCGAATGTTAAAATTCTGATTACATCCTGGGAGGGATAAATAAGACCACCTTTATCTTTCTTTAAAATTAAGCCTGAGTATTTCTCACAAAAGAGAGCAAGAAGGCAATCTTCGCATTTCAGTGATTTTCTTAATTTTCGGACCACAAACCCACCAATATAAGGAATAATTTCCTCAGTGTATATTGACAACCTAGAAGGGTCAGCTAAGTAATCATGATCACTGTCAATTATATGATCATAGCTATTATCTTCTAGGTCATGATTTTCGTTATCAGTTGTACATTTGGTATATGCGTTGAGTTTTTTTTCGTAGCGCACTTCAGTGTGAGTAAGAATTTTAATTTCTTCTAAGGGGATACAATTACCAGATGTAATACTTTTTATTTCGCCATGTACAACCAATTTTTTATATGCGCTTTGAAACTGTAAAGCTGTAGGGTTATTGTTAAAGCCACCCTTTGACCTTATGGAACTGAAAAAATATTCTAGGTGGTCCTGGCTAAGCTTGTAAAAAGATAGGAATTTCAGTTTTTCAGTTAATATGTAATTAGCATAAATCTTTTTTAAACTTTGAACACATATAAGTAAACCGAGAAAACCGACCTTTCTGTTCGACTTCAGTATACTTTTCTCCTCTAAGTTGAGCCCCTTGATATAAGTGTCTGTTTCAGCTAAGAAATCGAGAATTTGATTACCATTTCTTTCATTGATTGGCTTTTTAAATCCGTAAGCATTTATGTTTCGGCTATTTAGGACATCAAATAAATTATTTATTTTTGTTATAAATTCCACAGTAGCATTCGACCCCGAAAATTCTGGTAAATTCAAATTTTGATCACAGAACTGAATAGCATCGGCTACGGAATTACTAAATGTTTGTGCCGCTAGTTTGACTTTCATGATCTGTTTACTGAAATCAATATGTTGCCTTTTGAGGCGGTTCGCTAAGTGAAGACCCTCATTTTCTTGAAGCTTACATAAGTTTTCAATGAACTGCCATGAAATTTTTTCACCGCATGCATTTACCAGCTCTTTTTTCTGACCCAAAGTATTTCGTACGAGTTTTAACATGTGAGCAGGGTCTGGAATAATAAATATCTCATGTCCACTGACTTCAAAAAATGGTGTGATATTTTCTGTATCATCAAAACTGCAACCTAATTGTTGTCCCATTTTAAAATTAGCAGGACATCCGTCAAACGTTAGAGATATTACATTGATACCACACTCAATTAACAAACTAATACACTGTTTCACCAAATTTGCCTTCTGCTCTCCGTTACAACCGTCAATCAAAAAATAACCCACCGGAATCTTCCACGAATCGTTGATACTCGTTACCATGAAAACCAGGGCCTCTCTTGCTTCAGCAACATTATGGCCATCCAAAGCCTCTCCGTAATTCACCAGACCTACACACTTTTCGCCATCCCATTGAACATGCTTCCTAATTGCCATTTCATCCATACTTACGGCACAGTACAATTGTTTTTCCTTGCGTTTTGCTAGTAATTGAATACAATTTAATGATTCTGTGGTGAACCCTGGATTAGCATCAACGCTTTTGTACCACGTAGTAAGAGTGGACGGGTGGGGTAGGCAAGTGTTGAAACAATCTCTTACGTATTTATACGCTCGCGGACTAATAAAATTCAAACAAAGAGCGAATTTGCGTAGATCTGGTGAATATTTTTTGCCATATGCAGCCGGACACAAATATTTTTTCAAAAAATCTTTGTTCACTGGATCAATTGACTCCAAAAAATCTCCATCCTCTTCACTGACCAGAAACTTTGCTTTGAGTTCTGCAATAACGTTTCCCAGATTTGCAACTTTTTTTGTTAAACGCCTACTCTTTTCCCGGAGTGCTCGCAGTTTTTTGAGTCTATCTTCTGACAGTTTAGCAGTCTGATTAAACTTCCTTCGCATTGTTCGTGGTGTGTATGATGGTGACTTTCCCTAAAAGGTAACCAAAAGTTGATTTAGGTACATTAAATCTGTAGTAAGGGTCGTACGTATTACATGCCTTTATTATTTTTTCGGTTATCACAAATCTTAATATCTTAAGTTTTAAAATTGGCTACCTACCTACCTATGTATTATGCCAAGAAATCAGAACTCACTGTTGCGGATTCATTTATGTGAGGACTTTCATGTGCATCTTCAGTTGCAGTCAACACAGCCTCGGGTTCCAAAGCCTGAAATAATTACAATTAAGTTATAAACGGTACCTACCATTTATATAATAATGGTACTTAAATCGTACTTTATAGTAGTTTAATACTTACATAATTAATCTCAGCGCTTGATATTGCACTAGACTGAGCTAAATTATCAATTTCCATAGATTCTTGAACCTGTGAACTTGTTGCAGGTCTAGAAATATTTATGTAACATTTCTGAAAAATAAGATTTTCAAATTAGTAAGTATTTGAAGAATATTGGAGGAGACCTTGGACCAGCAGTCAGTAGTGAGTGGGACTACCTAGAGGTTTAAAAAAAAAATAGAAGGAAGGTGAAGCTTTTTGATATAATTATACCTAAGTTAGGCTAAAAATAGTGATACTTAATATTTTATATCCTATTTTAACCTACAAAATTCTTCTTCTTCTTGTCGTGTCACTAGTTCTCACAAACCACCAGGGGCCTGATTCGCTATGGGGAACGAAAACGCGTTACACAGACACGACAAGACATCGGCGTGGAATCGGACCAAACCGTATTCTCTATGCCAAATGTCATTGCCAAACGCGAGACACGGTGCGTTTGGGGCACGGTTTGAACTGTCAAATAAACGCGTTCTGTGTAACGCGCCTTCACTTTCCATAGCGAATAAGGCCCCAGAGCTCTTAAAATAATACCTACAAAATAAAAACTCAAAAGTAAATAAAATATTTACTAACCAGTAGTGGAACAGCATTAGGAAACAGAACGGTAAGCTTATTCTTTTTGAACAATTCCTTTTTCTCAAAATGAGTGCTACAAATCTTTGAGTACTTTGTTGGTGTCCAATTATTTCGGCCTGTGGCTTTAATCCAATGCAGTCGGACATCTTGGTTTATTGGAAAACTGTAACAAATTAATAACGTAAGGTTTGTTAATTCAACAATCATTTTAATCTATTTTTTTACATGGTGCTAAGGTTATTCTTGCTGACTGTACATTTTTTCAATTCTTACTTAAGTTAAGGTAGCTAGCCCTTGCTATCCCGAACTAACTTTCCACTATGTATTCATATAACATCGAACGATATTTACATTGATTGAATTAGTAATGTTATGAAAGATGTAAGACAATTGAGGAGGTTAGGAACAAAAGGTGAAATTTACGCATTCAGCTTCAATCTCGTTTTTTTTCTATCCTACTATAAACCCTGAATTCTATCTATTTATGCAATTATCAACTTCAAAAGAAGACTAATTTCGTAGAAAAATCCACGTCAATAGCTGGTCAATAGCTGGATAAAAGGTGTAATTTTAACTCAAACACAGCAGTGGTCAAGCCTTTATTATCAAAAAGTGTCATTTTCTCAGTAAATTTTACAATTCTATTGAATCAAGTGGTAACTTTGCTTAGTGTAGGTCTGGTGTAGGATCAAAAGGTGTCATTTGATAAAAACTTTATTCAATATTGGCTTTAGTGAAACATCTACATAAATACTTTTATAAAGCACTAAAATCTAGTTACTAACTGACACATAAATGGTTAACAAAATAATTGCCTAGATCTAGGTAAATATTTATTTTCTCAAATTACTAAGAAAACAGAAATGTGTACCTAAATGACACCTTTTGTTCCTAACCTCCTCAATTAATAATATTATATGTAGTCCATCGATGTAGTCACATACTTTAAGTACTTAACTGTTACCTATCATTTTATAAAAAAATATATGTACCTAATCTGGGGAATATAAATGTCGAACGCAGGCAACACCAAAACAAATTATTTTTTAGTTACGATCATTTGAATTACGTTAATTTAAGCTCTAGCGAGCAAAGTTCTGTTCGAAATGTTGTGGATATTATTTAAAAATCATTTTTGAAGCTTTTAATTACTCAAAAATAGATGTACTTACGAGTGAAAAGACAAATTTGGAAGTTTCAATTCACTGTCACTTTTACATCTTAGAACACTACATCGAACCATTTCTTTGGGTTCAACCTTGAAGAATTAGTTGAGGAATTAGTTTTTTTATATTCACAAAGAATTTGAACGTGTGTTTTTGAGTATTTAGTACATTTTTCACTAGTTTTTCACACAAAGCTTAGAAAACAACGGCGAACTGTCAAACTTTGTTTCGCAAACTAGTGTGATGACCTTGAAAAAACCGGCACGCGACTAGAGACAGAAAATCAAATAGTTCTGTCTCGTTTGTTCACACAAAGTGTGCATATGATGTTCTCTTTCTTGTATGAATGCGATAGATGCTATGTCGTCTTCTATTAGTTTCTCTTTCTACGAATGTTTCAATCTTCAGCGGGCCTAAGATGCGCATCGCGAGATATTTGTCATGTCGTTCTGTCAAAATGTACGCATTTTGTACCAGTTTAGGAACTATTGCATTAACTGTGGTAATGTTGTCGAGAAACTGAGCCTTTGAATTATCAACTTTTGACATTTCTGCATGACTATTATCTCGTCCTCAGAGAGGTACGACGACTAAGAAGTGTCAAAAGTGTACATTATGGCGCGTTTTGTCGACACCATTAGGTACCACAGATAATGCAATAGTTCCTAAACTGGTACAAAATGCTTACATTTTGACAGAACGACATGACAAATATCTCTCGGTGCGCATCTTATCTTAGGCCCGCAGGTTATTTTTCTGTCCAATGCTCAATAGCAACAAATCTACAACTCTTGGGACTAATGTTGAAACTTAATTTTAAAACAGAAGCCAAAAGCTTTAGGCTTTTTTTTTTTAATTTTATGCATATTTACTGGAATGTTTTGGTGTGATTGTTTTACATAATTTGTAGGTACCTATAATACCTATTTTAAATAACCAAAAATGGTTATGATCACAGCTTATAGTCATAGATATTACAAATAATTCTAGTTTTTAGTGAATCTTTGAAATAATAAATATTTTTAGCTTTGGTCAAATGGAAAATAGTAATAAAAAAACCTTTTTAATGCGTAATGGTCTTCTTTCGAAGTAGATAGTATTTATGCATGTCATATTTGCTAACTTTATGAACCCATAGATCCTCTCACTGTACCTACTTCATATCTCATAGCTGAATCCAATGAACTAAGATTATGTACCTAACTTAGGTATAATAAGTACATTGTTATATTAAGTAAGGCGCTCCTAAACGGGCTACACTTTTCTGCAATATGTGGCTGCACTATTGGCAACTAAATGCCCTGCCATTACAAAAATATTGCTCGGACACTAAAGTCCGAGCAATCTATGGCCAGGCCATGTGTTGCGATATATCGGCTATAGGGTGGCTCATGATGCAGACTCGTAAACGGGCTACACAAATCGGCAACAATGGCTGACGAAATCGCACTTGTCGCAGCAGCTTATTTTAAAATAAAAAAGAGAGAATGTGGTATGAAATCGATAATCTTCTCGTTAGTCCACATATTAGTCATTTTTGTTTATTAAAATTCTGTTGTTTATCAAAAACCTCTAAAACAAACAACAAAGGACAGAACATAGCATTTAGTCAAAGCATCACTCATAAGAAACTTCATATCGGTAGAAAAAGATGCACTATGCCATTGCAATAGGGAGCGACTGAAACAACAATAGAACGGGCCGGGCAATATAGCAGTTAAATCAATCGGTCAGCGATCACCCCACCATACTATCAAAAAATATCAGCCTAAAATGTTTGGCAATTATTGCTGAGCCATTACTGCAATATTGCATAGTCTGGCTGGTATTGCCAGCCATGCCAGCAATGTTGCCAGCCATTGTATTGCAGCAACATATTGCAGAAAAACTTTGCCCGTTTAGAAGCGCCATAAACAAATAAAATTAAAATAATATTTCAAGAGATTTTGCATGATTGATGAAATCTAATTACTTGATAATTATGTATTACAATCTATATACCTATTACCTTTAATAATACAATGATATTCATAGATGTTTCAATCATAAAATAAAAAGTAAGATGAAATATTTACATATAATTGTTTTATTTATTGTATACCTAACTACCTACATACAAAATATTATCTTGGCCTACTGGTAACCTATAGATAGGTAAGTAGTTTATTGAATATGTAAATCATTGAATAAAACAGCTTATCTAGGTATTCCATATTCACCAACTGTCAAAAGGTTTTAGAGGTATTTTGCTTGACGATTTCAAGTTGTGTTGATATAGAATTATAAGGTAAAATATTACAATGATTAGGTACTAAATTTTATTTACCTATGTACTAAATTTTATTTACACTTTTCTTCATTAGATTCAGTAGTAATTTGGTATCAACTAGTTGTGTTTTTTGCCGTTTCTTTTGCTTATCCACAGGTTTTAGCTTTTTCGGTTTATGACTACTGCCAGTTGGTTTAGTTTTCTTCTCTGGTTTCTTAGAAAGTTCATTTAGAATAATTTCTTCAGCTGAAACTTTCTTCACAAGCGGACTTTCAGCTGTTTTTCGTAGCAAAACTTCCTTCTGAAAAGTAACTTTTTTGTCCGTATTCAACTTTTTCTTGATGATTTTGTTTGTTGCAATACCTTTGGCGTTGGTGGTCACATTTTGTTTCTTGGCTAGTTTATTGAGAGCTTTCAATTTATTTTTACCGAATTTCACCATTTTATCGTATTTCTTTTCAATAAAACTCCAAAAATAGAAAATATGCAACAACAACCACACGACACGACATGCACGAACGGAACAAGTACCTACAAACAAAACAAAATTGATTGTAGGTATGTCATGTCAACGTCACACTGACTTTGACAAATGATGATAAACGTTACTTGACATTGACATCGCTAGAAGGCAAGGTACAAATGGCGCGCGCGTCGCGGTGTAGTGCTAAACACACGCTAAACATGTCGGTGATTCGGCGGTATGTACAGACGCTGGTAAAACTAAACAACACAAGACAGGCACGGTGATGGCTTATTTTCATCTGGTTTTCGCTGGATGCTGCTATTCTAGCTCAGGCATGGTTAGTTTGATTAAGAAGAAACAATGTTAGCTGTTTATCAATACCTTCGGTATGACAAGATAGGATGGTAGGTATGAGAGCTGGTCAAGTCTATTCCATCCCATCTAGAAAATGCCCCAGGCACTGCAGTTTTCCGTATAGATCATGTAAAAGTGTGGGCCCTGAAGTCATCTAGATTAGATCTTTGTTTATTGCTGTTTGTAGTTCTTTTTTATATTACTTATCTATAGGTACCTACTCTAGTTATGCAGCAGTCAAAAAGAAACGATGGGTTTCCAATAATTTATTTATTGTCATTTATTCTTAGGACATCGCAGAACGCCTAACAAAACATCGACACAAGTAATAGCTTTAACATTACTAATTTACACCGTTTTCACGTTGAGAGCTTAATTCATGAACAATTTAAAAAAAACTACTTAAAATAAATGCACTAATTTTATACTTATTCAAAATAAAACTAGGCAGGCATGATTTGAAATGGTCATTATAAAAGTCTTCCTAATTGGATAAAAGTATTCTTAAAGTTAACTAAAAAGTAACCAGGTACCTAGGTAGATAGGTACCTACTGTATAAAAGTATAAAAAAATTAAACATAAAAAAGTACTTATATCTTTGGAAATGAATTTTTCAGCAAGCACAGCCATCAATGTAGGAGAAATTACAAAAAGAGTAATCTCGTCTAAGTAGGTAATCAAACATAGATCTAAAACCCTTGCCTACATTTAGAAAGCAATCACCATTATTTTTAAAAAAACAACAATGCTATCGAAACATGACATTTGAAAAACGATTATCTTTTTAATTTGCTTGCATGCAATATTTACTTCAATAATTACATTGACTTACAAAAGCTACATGCATGTATAGGTAGCTCGTTTTCTATTTTAAGGTTTCGTGCATATTATTGTCCATTTCAAGTAAAGTTCTGCCTAAAAATTTTAAAAATGATATTAAAGTTAATCAGAAACATAAAAAGACAGTTTACTTAGTTAATGGAATGTCTCTTATAAATCATCTATCATGAAACAGAGTACGATAATATTAACTAGGTAGGTACCTATACCTACCTATTGAAAAGGTATTAGATATAAGTAAAAACCTACCTTGTAAAAAACTAATACTAATAAAAAAAATATTGATGCTGCTATTGTTTATGTTGAGCGTACACTTATAAGCATTGTCCTAAACATTTTTGGTAACTGCCTTTTCTACATTTATATTAATTGTACAAATACATTTCCAAAATTTGAACATGTACAACAAGCTACACACTTTTCAACCAACATTTACAATCAAAAGTCCATTTTTAATTCAACATTAATAGGTACATTTAAAAACTCCAACATTTTTTTTGGTTTTACATGACTTTTATTAGTTTTTGCCTTCAGCATCAAAACGTTGTCAAAACATCATCATCATTTAGAATAGGTAGGTTGTTGCCCTGCAGTGGGACACATGAATAAAAACAAGTATGTATGTATCACCAGCGTATGTACATCGAAAGATACTTTTATCAAAAACTTTTTCATTACATTGACGTACAACCAGAAGTTTCAAAATGATCCTTGTATCTATAGAAATAAGTTACATTTCAGTTTGGATTACAAAAGGAGCGTTGGTAGACAAAACGGTCTCTGCATGTTTAGTTGAAAACAGAAAAAGTATCGAAATAACTCGATATGTCGTTGTTTCCATAGGATTTCGTTGGTCTCACTTTACTTTGGGTCTCGTGGCTAGCGTTAGTTTTTGTACTAACTGCGTTGCAGATCCTGAAAATTTGAAAAAAAAACTTTAAAACTCAAGTAGCAGTCTATGGTAGCAGTAGGTAGAGTTCTTTCCATGAAAGAAGTCCCGATTTCTCGGGCAGCACTTTTAACAACTTTAGGCATTGAAAACAAGACTTTGATCACAGAAACCAAATAAAAACGCACTAGCATCCGAACACATTAACAGCACCTGACAAAAAATTTAAAATTTAGTTTTAAAATTTAGTTCCGGAAATCGCCGCGTGACTTCTTTCATGAAAAGGACTTCTAGGTAAAAACTTAGGCCCGTATTCCGTAGCCTTACTCAAGCACTGATCCGTAGGTACTCAAGCATAGATTTTTGTATGAAAATCTCTACTCAAATCTATGCTTGAGTAACGATTTCTGTCTCGGAATACGGGCC
This sequence comes from Eulithis testata, assembly GCA_947507515.1. Lineage (NCBI taxonomy): Eukaryota > Metazoa > Arthropoda > Insecta > Lepidoptera > Geometridae > Eulithis > Eulithis testata. The sequence goes on along the minus strand of OX382215.1, from coordinate 1,708,204 downwards.
TTAGTCAAGTCACTGGTGGAATTTTAACCATTATTACTTAGGTCGTAACATAAAGTGCGAGCCATTGGAATGAATGTGTGTAAAGTGGTATTTCTGAATGTAAAAATTCGATTCAGGTTTTGGAAGGAAAATCCGCCATTTTCTCTTCAAAACAAACGACAGCTGACTTGAATTGACTTATCATTTACGCAAGACAAACACATAAACAAACTGACAAACAACAAAGGGAAAAAACATAACGTTAGACTAGGCGGTATGGTTTTAAAACTATAGCCTGCTCCGAGGAGCGAAAACAAAAATAGTCAAGTCACAGCCGTCCTTTCTTTACGAGTTTCCTATGTCTAATTGTCTATGGACTGGTACCTATGCCTAGCAGTTGGAACTACATTGCTGATAGAATACATTTTTTTTTTTGTAAATAAATACTTACCTAGGTACGTATAATACACAGTAACACCCAGACATAGAACAAACATCTATGTTTGCCACACACAAATGATTGTTCTCTGTGGGGATCGAACCCACGACCCACAGCACGGAAGGCAGAGCTCTTACCGACTGAGCTGTGACGCCTTTATTATTCAAATAACTAGGTGCCGCCCGCGACTTCGTTTCCGTCCCGTTGGATCCCGTTGATTTTTCGGGATAAAAAGTAGCCTATGTGTTAATCCAGGTCACGGATAATATACGTACAAGGTGTAACATAATTACCCTATAAGCCCGAAGGGGGTGTAATCAGACCGACCACCTGAGTGCTTGGACATGTGCAAAGGGTCAATAAATCGTAATTGAAATTTTCACACAAAAGTACAAATTTTATTATTTTAGAAATTTGCGACAACCTTAAGTGTGTTAGTGTTTGTTTACTATTTGCGTAAACCCATACACACGCATGCACACGTAGGTACCTACCCTCCTACCGCGTCACACGCACACGCTAGCTGAGTGTAGGTACATTTTAAGTAAAAGTTACGAGCTCATTTCATGAATGAAAAACTTCGAAATCTCAAAAGTCGTAGAACAAACACTGTTTGCCATGACCTGTAAAGTACCCCCTTTCGGACTTATAGGGTAATTATGTTACACCGTGTACCTATAAGTATTGCAAGTTTCATCCAAATCGGATCAGTAGTTTTTACGTGAAAGAGTAACAAACATCCATCCATCCATCCATCCATACTTACAAACTTTCGCGTTTTTAGGTAATATTAGTAGGATATGCTTGAATACAAGCTTATGTATCACTTACGTGTAACAGCTTGTAACCACGGCATTTGTTTCTTGGGGTACAAGAGGATCATATAAATGGGCACTGCTGTTAGTATCATCAGACAACCGACGCCGGTCTCAGCTGGAGACGCGAACGCCGGGAATGCTACTACTAGGATCGTGCAGATTATGTAGATAACTGTGAAAGATATAGAATTTTAAGTTGGGTGACATTATACAAAAGAAAATAAAAAAAAGAAAAGAAATTAAAAGACTAGAAAAGAAAAGAAAATAAACGAAATAAAATGAAATTGATTTGATTAACTAACATCATTAAATCAGACAGAATTAAAATTCATGTTAAATTAAGGTAAAGCCAACGGACGAGTTCTATCACAAAGAACTTATGGTACTTATGAATAAATAAACGATACTTACTAGGGAAGAACAGGTTGACTTTGATAGGCCTTTCCATATCAGGCTTCGTGTACCGAAGTACTGGTAGGCAGAGAACAGCAGCCCCGATACTAAGCTGAAAGGATACAATACAATAAAGATCCTAAGTATTCATAAAAATAATAATAAGTTTTCAAGTATTTATGATCGTAAGTATGCTGCAAGTTTGCTTAAAGCTAAATTAAATTGATAGGAACAGGTAGATGATGATAATATTGTAAGAGGTGAGATAAAACACAGTCATATTCGTTGATTAACGTGAAGAAAACGGAGACAGATCATCATTAGATAAATAGATAGATGAAATCTTTATTGTACACACAAGAGTGAAATTACATACCTAGAGACCTACAAGAAATAATATAAAAACAGAAAGTACAACGGGGAATTAATTACTTCTTTAAAAATGCAATAGAAAATAAAAATGATAATGGAAAATCGAAGAATAACGATGATCTTAAAGAAAACCTTAAAAGATCCAATAGATAAGATATTGTTGGGACTTGTACTAGTAGGTAATAAAACATACCCAAGTAGCGAAGCCCACATAGTTGATCAACGCGTAGATATCAGAGACAGTGAGATACAGCAGCGAAAGAAAAGCCACAGCTAGCACTGCTGGGGCGGGAGTAGCACGTGACGTCACCATCGTCAACATGCCTGGAAGCTGGCCTTGCGCGGCTCCGGCGTAGAATAACCTAAGAATATGTGCAAATCAATCAAATAGTTTTACGGTTAGGCATACGTTTGTTGAAAACGAAGATGTTTAAGACAATGTCACAGTAAAGATTTTCCGGAAAGAATGTTATGTGTTGGGTATTCGAGTTTGGTGCAACATTGGTGTAGATATACGAAAAGAAAATTACAATGATTTCTCCTTGTAACAGTTGTAACCAACATTCGTAATATCAAGTTGTATAAATGGTTTTGAACAAAGCATTTGACTGATTAAAAACTTAGATAATAGCATAGTGTGGTGTAGTAGGTACATATTATTAAGTAAAAGCATGCATTTTTAATACTACTTAGTTCTACTAATCGAAATCTGACCGAATAAGAATTTAGACACAGCCAAATAGGATTGTTAAAGTGAGTGGAGTCCCACAAGGAACTATTTTCGTACCCCTTCTTTTCATTATAATTAGTAACATACTGGAAAATGGAAAGATCTAAAATACCACATACCGTGATGATGTAAGCAATACTCCGTTGACAGCTCCAAAAGTAGATGCCGCTACAAACAGCGGAATAGACAAGGCGAAGTAACCAAATAAACGTTCAGCGAATGTCACTGCTACTGCGGCTGAACCTAACACCTGTAATATAATAATATTTTTTTCACAAAGAAACTTAGATACAACTAATACAGTCGTAGGATCTCAAGAGGCCTAATTATGGGGGCCTACACATTTGTGTCTCTTGGGGTCGAGACTAGGTCCGTGGGCTACCGAAGCCCTCCGGGTTTTCAAAACTCTTTCAGGGCTGGTGATTATCTGGTTGTGCGTATCAGCATTGCTATTCAGCGTGGCAATGCCAGTGTCTTGTACACGCTTCCGATTGCTACTGATTTGGAGCTCTAAAACAGTATTTTTTTTAATGCTAAAAGTATTGGAACAAGCTGATAGCTCACCTGATGTTAAGTGGTAACTTCTGCCTATAACAATGCATTACCTCACAGAGCAAGTCCAATGAGGGCGTGCCCTGTAAGGCAATGCACTGCGTCCATCACTCTGAGACGTAAAGATCTTGAAGTCTCATGTGCCTGTAATTACACTGGCGCCCTTTGCTTTTTTTGTCTGTTTGATGCCGGAAGGTTGATCGGGGTTATAACCATCCGAACACCTCTTATACATCATCAATATTCACAGCCCCACTTCACCCACTACTGGGTATAAATCTCCTTTAGTTCGTGCGATCCATTACAATCCTGCACCATTCTCATCCATTTTCATTTGACCCCGCATTTGACAATATCTTGATGTGGCACATCCTATCCTAGTTTATCCTACTTAATAATAAAACGCGAAAGTTTGTAACGATATATGTATGTTTGTTACTCTTTCACGCAAAAACTACTGATCCGATTTGGATGAAACTTGGAATATATATTGTCCGTGACTTAGATTAACACATAGGCTACTTTTTATCCCGAAAAATCAACGGGATCCAACGGGACGCGAACTTTAATATTATAGTTGTGAGGATGTTTGTTACTCTTTCAAGCAAAAACTACTGATCCGATTTGGATGAAACTTGGAATATATATTGTGCGTGGCCTGGATTAACACATAGGCTACTTTTTATCCCGAAAAATTAAGGGGATCCAACGGGACGCGAACGAAGTCAGGCAGCTAGTACATCAGTAAAAGTTATACCGATAGGAGAAAAGAGTACTAACCTCAGTGGGAGAGAGAGTAGTGTAGAAAGCCACATTGGTCAGTGTATAGACGACAGTAACCAAAGTGCACGATATAGCGATAGCCCGGGGGAGATTACGGACTGGGTCTTTTAGTTCTTCTATTATGAAGTTCAGGTAATTCCTGAAAAATAATAGTAGGTAATTTCATGTTTGGTGCTAAAGTTTAGTTTCAAAAGCAAAGGTGTTAATTTGGATTCGTATATCTAAATATAGAATGTACAGACCTACTTAACTATAGAAAAGAAAGATGATAGTGATTATATTTTACAATGTTCTTCTAGAATACCTAGGTATTGCAGTAAGTACCTGTCTGGACCTTGTTTTTGTCTTTGAAGAATTGTTCTAGTTTCGTAGATATCTTTTACACATTTTGCGCAATACAAAGTATACAATTTAAACTGATATTTTTCTTTACCATTCAAAATTGTTCCATAAAATTTTCTCATTGGTAGGTAATTCTTGGTTTCTCATGGCTAGTTTCCTAGTATTGGACTAATGGACATTGCTTTCTCCTATACCTAGTAATAAACACCTACCATCCGTTGTAAGCGAACAGTCCAGAGTAGAATGAAAGAGCTATTGATGTGACGTCACTCGTTGTACCCTCAAACGTGAAGTGTTCCACCTTGCCTGGAATTTATGGAGAACATGATGAACCTATGCATTTAATCTTGACAATCAGAGTCAGAGGCCACTTTTTACCCATTTCCAGAAGAACGTGCAGTGCCTTGGACATAGTTATAGCTGGAGTAGGCTTGCTAGTTTATACATCGTTTATGAATTGGTAGGTATGTTCTATGTTCTGTGAATAATACGATGAAGGAACTCTCAAGTTTCATTCAACTTGACCATTCAGTTGAGACGGATTGCGACAATCATCTAATAAAGTCTCCCGCCGGCGCCTTCCGGCGTTGATTGCTGTTACTTCACACAGTAATAGGTCAGTTTTTAGAACGTGTTGGTATTACCTACTTTTACCCTTTTCTGCTGAAATCTGAAAAGCTGAGGGATTAAAAGTGATCTCTAGGCGACTACTAAGATCCTGGGCACTTGTCACACAACATCAGGAAGGTGAAAGATTTAAGTATTTAGGCTTGTCCTAGATAAGAAGTGGAAGAGGATGACTGCCAACATTCAGTCGTGTGCAGGCACCAAGAGAAGATGAAGGGTACTTGCTTGAGATGGTAACAGATCTACAGCTGATGAAGCCCTCAGCCAAAAGTATGAATAAGGTAAGTCCTTAGCAACAAAACCATTTTATCTAACAGACGCAGCGGAATGCCTTCTATGAATAAAATGATCCTCCAATTTTTTCATTTGACATCTTTCATCAAATTTCCTCTACAGACAAGATGTAAGGGAGTAAACTCAATTTGCTGAGCTAAATTGATTTTTATTCAGCGCCAAATTAGGATACGATTGGTATTCAAGAGCTCCTTCGTATCTTATCACAGAGGGAGCATAAATTATAAGCAGAGGCTGGCGAAAATGTAACAACTCAGATATTTTTGCTTATTCTGCAAATATAATATACCTACAAATTTTGTGTTAGAGTGTCAATAACTTGGAAAAGAAGTGATTTTTAAGTCTGCTAAGTACTTTAGTGATCACTATTGTTTGTGAACCTAACCAGCCCGTAGGTTAAGTATAGTGAATGGAATCAGACAACTACGAATCAGACGACCCGAAGGATCTATGACGTCATTCATTATGAAAGTTGCGTTGGAAAAAAAGCTACTGGATCGAAAACATTCTGAAGGGAAGATGTATGGTTTCTCTGAAGATTTTTGCAGGTTGACAAAAGTGAAATATGCCTTGCATATCGAGTGTTTAGGCTAGGTTCGAAGGTATACCTACTACAAGCCTTAAACGAGATGTTAGATCATTGAAAAGTGTAATTAAAGGCTTGAATGGAAGTTCTCTCGGTTCAATAACCTGCTGCACGAAGATTTGTTGAGCGCTTCTGACCAACAAGATCTGGTGGGCTACTCTCGACCACAGTTTCAATCCGGATTCATAGATTTTGACAGATGTTGCGTCATTTTTCAGTACAAAATAACACGAAATCTGTCAAAATCCTGATCCAATTTGGAACGGACCGCCGTTCCAAATTGGTCAAGAGTAGTCCTACTGGTCAACGCATCATGAAACGCATGTACCAAATGCTGACCGCTTTCAGTATCTTGGTCCAGTGTTGTGTTGTATAGTGCTGATGATTAAGATGTGTAAAACTTCAGAGAACTATCATACGAGTTTCAAATCACAAATTGCTTGCTTGCTTGCTTGGTAAAAAGGCTTACAGTGACACAATATGAAATGCATATAAAATAACTTCCTCATTAGAGCGGTTTCGCGTAAGGTCAGATCAGAAACTAGTTCTTAGGATTACCTATGCTAAGTTACTAGATATTGTAGTTCAATACTGTATTGGGAAATACCGTTTTACACAAATTATGATTTAGGTCAATGATTAAGCTGCTGCTGGCTTGGACGAAGCGTGCCAAGAGTTTGGTGACAAAGGTATTATTGCTGTCACTTTTTTACCGTATTGCCTTTGGTCTGTAGCGCCATCTATCTCGCTACATAAGAACTAACATGAGAAATATCCTAGATCGCGCAAACGAAGTTATCACGGAGTTTGAACATAAGTAATACTACCGAATACCATCCATTGGTCCTCGGACCCCGAGCCAAAGGTCGCTCGGCGTGGAAGATCTTCCCTTTTCGTAGGAGGACACCTATCCTACCATGTTCTCCTCAGGTCTAAAGAATGCTGGTCTTGAATGAATCTTTGATCCAATGTTCTAGGTCTTTTAGCTCTTTTCCGATCGTAAATCAAGATAACAGAGATAACTTAGACGGTTGGAAGTTGGAGTTACTTATGAACCTTAAGAAATGGAAGCCGAACCAAACAAAATACTGAGGCCTGCATGCCGATATAAAACTCCTAGATGTGAGTAGAGATTTTCATACAAATATCTATACTTACTTGAGTCTGGATCAGTGCTAGAGTACCAAGAAGAGCATTAATTCAGCATACGGGACTTAGAAACGGAAGTAAAACTTAAAAAGATATACACAGTAACCTATAGAGATATAAGTTAACCAGTCGAAACTACATAGGTACATATCGAAACAAAAGAATCCGAAGCGAACTTAGATAAAGCAACCTAAACTTACCTAAAACAGGAACTTAGAGTAATTAGGAACGGAGGGATATCTTAGATAGACACATGGAGGAGTGGAACTTACCTAGACAAAGCTGGTACATCCCAGCTGCGATGATGATGAACAGTGCCAGTAGTTTCGCGTACGTGAACCAGTCTTGAACCCGGGTCGCCGCACGTACCGACCAGCAGTTTACGAATGTTAGCAACACTGGAAGGTAAAATCCTCGTGAAAGATATTAGATTCTAAAACTATTCAATTCAGTAATCATTGAAAATATAATAATAATAAACAATTAATATGAACTATCAGCATTCTTATTCAGCGCGCCAATGCAGCCAGTCTTGGACACGCTTCCGATTGCTACAGATTTCGGCCAGTAACAGTTGGCTATCTATAAATCGTTTGCAGCGGTCGGTAGATAGCTCAACTGTTTCATGTTTATTTTGTAAAATATTGTAAATACTGTACCTATTGTTGTTTTCTTTGAAATTATGAATAACTGTTTTATAAACTTCAAAACCAAAAAGATATAAAGGAATTCAAGGTTATAAAAATCAGTCAACTAAATTCAAACTCAGGGTTGCTGGCAAAATTTTTCATTAATATTGACCTCTAAAAACCTCTACATAAAGCCTTCGATAGTGATTTCTAAAAATAAGTAGGTATAAACGTTCACTTTCGATCAATTTTCTAAAAATAATAATACTATCGAGAACCTGTATCTATCAGAGGTCGATAAATTCGTTCTACAACTATTCAAGCAAGACTGACTTTTTTTTAAATATAAATACTTAGTAGGTTATAAAACTTTTAACGATAATAGAGTTTCTCAATAAACCTTTTTTGTTAACTGAACTCACCTACCTAAGTACCCATTCTGTTTCGGTTCATTATGTGCTCAAAAGTAAACTATTTTCTGTACGATTTTTTAGAAGGCTCTTAATTATAACCTGTTCCACTTCCCATCCCATATCCGATTTGGATGAAACTGAAAATATAGTATAGTTCGTAAACTGGATTAGCACATAGGCAACTTTTTATCCCCGAAAATCAACAGGATCAAACGGGATGCGGGCGAAGTCGCGGGCGGAAGGTATCCTATATAATTAAGTATAACCACCAAAGTTTCCGAAGTGGTCTTATTACATTCTGTACGGTAGATATAATAAGTTCAGTGGAATAATTATCGCACTTTCACGTCCGTATTCAAAGGCCTTCGCAGTTTGAGGAAAAAAGGCTTTATGACGTGCAAATATGTTTTTAGCTGCCTAAATAGCTCGTCGATGAAGGTTTCGATAAAAAGTTCTTTTAATAATACAACATGTAGGTTTGCAGCATTTATAAGCTAAGAGGTTCTTCTTGCTAAGTACCTACCTATCTGGTAGGTTTCGCCTACTGATTTGGACGACTTATAGATATCTCATCTATAACGTAGATAACTTTCAGAAGATTCAGAAACAAGGTACAAAAAAATCGTACCATTAAGTCCATCTTTCTCCCATTACTGTGAACACGATGTCGCTATTTGCATAAGAATCTACGTCATGGAATAAGTTTCTACCCCAACGCCTTCAGAATACATTGGATACTTTATGTTGAAGTGCTTTCGTAGGCGTGTCTTCGTAAACACTCCTATATCTATAGAACTAGGTACTGGTTTCTATAGGCTAGTTTTTCTACAGAATATTTGCAAGTATTTTCATTTTAGTAGGTACAAAACAATCTCAGTACCTTTTCCAGGATAATACAGGTCTTTGAATAATCAGATGATTTATTTATAAAGTGTCGGAGATAACTTTTCATTTAAACACAAATGACCGGGGTGCTGCAGTTTTGAACATTTAGATGGAGTCGGCTTGCTCAACACCAATACAGAAGTTTGATTTAAAATGATACTTACGTATACAGCAAGCTGCTAGTAACCTCGTAGCTTCCTGAGGAGGATCGCATTCAGGAAATATTGGCTTCAAAACGTATACGCTGAATGTAAGTGCTACAATTGCCTGTTGAAACGAGAACAAGTTAATTTTGGCGCCCCAACGTGGTACAATTTTTAGATGTCAAAGTTTAGTGAAATCTATAACGTTACAGCTAAGTGCTTAGTTGAATTTCGTCCAAGCAAGTCCTTAAAGTTGTTGTCAAATATTTAAATTTTGGCGCCCTAACATGGTACATTTTTTGAGCATCAAAGTTTATTGAACTGCATCGCCTCCTACAGCTTGGTAGCTTAGAATTTCTTCGAAGTCCTTGAAGTTTTTGTTAAATAGTATTGACTTTTAACACAAAAAGTTTTTTGACTGTTTCAGTAAACAACCTAGTGAGTTGTCGTTACTATTATTGGCGCCCAACGTGGGGCCACCATTTGTTTGCGCCCGAGCTTTATCTTTATTTCAATAAGACACAATTTATTCACATTGCTCACTTTTAGTGATCGTTTTCGGCTTATCGGCTTCGCAAATAGGTATTTTATTTAATGAAATTGGAGAATCCATGTCACCTTTTTATATTTAAAAAAATATCTAAACATATTCATAACCATTTTTACAAAACAAGTAGGTATCTAAACAAACTGAAGTAGGTAATTACAGAATTGTTATTATTATAAAGAAACGGCACCGGGTTTACAAGACTAACCAGCTCACTGATAGACAAACAAATAATTGACTTATTAATAACTTATAACACTCTTCTTTTTCTAGCATATCTTACCTGAGAGCAAGGCCTGACGATCATACATTCGATCCAGAGTCTAATGAACGCTGCAAATGGTCCAAATGTCTCCATAATATATGCGTAGTCAGCCCCACTTACGCGCATCATAGTGCCCAGCTCTGCGTAGCAGTATGCGCCTACCTGCCGATGGAAAACCAACTTTAGAAACGTAACAGGTATAATCACGGGTCACTGTGATCTGAACCACCATCTCCTCAAGATAGGAGCGACAGACAACGACCTCTGTCGCGGCTGTCTACAGGAGAAAGAAAGAGTAGGTAGAGCATGTCTTGCTGCATTGCTCTGCCACAACCGAAGCCAGATCCAAAACGGGACTGCAAGAGCTGATCGGGTCTCACTCTTTGGCATCCACAACACCATCGGGGATGCTAGAACATTGCTGTCATCAACCCAAAGTCCTTCTCCGTTACTTTAAGGAGTTGGGCTGGTTGGGGTGAGGTCAGCAGCGAGACAATGCACAATACACCCCAACGCGGGACGTCAGTGCAGATCTTATTCCCCCACCACGAATTAGAATTAGAATTAGAACGTCAAAGTTTGTTGCTGTTTAGTTAGTCCATTGAAATGTTACATTTTTTAGGCCTTACCTTGCGTTTTTTAGAGGACGCAATTTTATTTTTTTGATGTGTAGGGGTGGTCAGTGTATAGCTAAAAACAAGTTTGTGGGGTCGCAACCCTTGTCCCACGGCCGCCATCTTGAAAATAGGGGTTGTTACAAATTAGTCTTAACTGTAGGAGGCATTTTACAACTTATATATCTTTTCCAGGTATCATAAAACTTATACTTAATATTTTGTATGTCTAAGTTTATCTTACCTATATAATAATTTAATATTGCACTTTTTATAATATTATATTAGAAATTACTCATAAATACGGCCTATTGGGTATTATTTCTACTCACTGCAAGAATTATTCTTGCAGTGAGTAGAAACAGTTTTGGATGAGGAACTTTTTTAAGAGAGTTTTATATCGATTGAGGTTTTCTTAATTTTTTATATCAGTAGGGATTTTATTATAAATGTTCACTGACATTGAATATGGACCGGTGTGGAAGAGTTGTAGTTTCGAGGAGGGAATAGCTAATCTATTTTGCTGTCTTAAGTTTCGTGGGCGTTTATATTGTTCAAAAAGGTTCATGTTCTTTTTGACAAATATGCATGTATACAAGTGAGGGTATAAATACAAGTGAGGGTTAGAATGTTGTAAGATATAAATACAAGTGAGGGTTAGAATGTTGTACTTTATGAAATAGGGTTTACAGCTAACCATTCCATCTAAATTATATATTATTCTCAAACATCTCTTTTGTAGAACAAACAGTTTCGAAATGTCGGTACTATTTCCCCACAGAACAAGTCTGTGTTCCCGAATGACTATAATTTGGAAGTTTTCAAGAGTAGAGTGAATCTTCTAGATAACCGTGCTACATCGTCGACCACATGATCGCTTAACATCAGGTGAAATTGTGGTCAAACGGTTACCTATATTGCATTAAAAAAAAAGCAACAATTCAACTGAAAATTTAATACCTATTACTTAAATGCCATTCTCAGGCATTTCGTTTCCTAATTTATCTGATCTAATCTTGGGAAGTAAATTTACAAAAAGCGATTCTTGTAATTTACATAGGTACCTTCATCCAATTTAAATTTACCTAGACAAGTATTTGTTTATTAGATCTGTGCCTAGACTTATATAATTTTATAAGTTATCTATTTTAAAATCTATTCTGTGCATACTTACCATACCTACCCTAAAACCTACACAATTCAAACAGAATATGTGTAACATTCAAACGTCCTTGAGGTCTAACCCCCTCCCTCAATACCTTCCTCCTCACCCCTCGTCTGGCTCAGAGCATCTGAGGTCACTGGCATTTTGGGGGTAGGTACTTCAAACTTGTACGTTGTTTAAGTCCGATGTTTTCTACCTACTGAAATGTAACATTAATAATATACTAGCTAAACCTAAACAAGTGAGCAAAATATTGTAATTAATAGCGTTATCTAAATGTAAATAATACGTTTATCACTGGCATGTGACGCCGGCGCCCCAATATAATGATTCCATTAGATTTATTTCTATTGATAAATACTTACCTAAATAAATAAATATTCATAGATATTTCATACAACGCCCTCTACTCTCAAACTAAGCAGAGCTTGTACTATGGGAGCTAGATTGCTGATAGAACACTTATATTTTCTTTTTGTAAATACACATCCAAACAGAACAAACATCCATATTTGCCACAAACAAAATAAGTTTTGTTCTCAGTGGGGATGGAACCCATGACCCACAGCACGGAAGGCAGAGCTATTACCTACCGAATGAGCTGTGACACCTGTCAAATAGTGTACTTATGTATAGCCAAGTGTATAGTATACTTATATAGTATTATATGATCTGTGGTATAGCTATATCATTTATTTTGCAATAACCTACATACTCGGGTGGGTTACTCTCGACCACAGTTCCAATCCAGATTCACGGAATTTGACAGATCTCGTGTCATTTTGTACTGAAAAATGACAGGACTTCTGTCAAAATCTATGGATCCGGATTGGAACTGTGTTCGAGAGTAACCCACCAGATCTCCACCTTTTTTATTAATAGATTAGTAAACAAGTAAACGCCAATAAACACTGACATTGGCAAATTCGTGGTAGCCCTAGCCACCGAACAGCCACAAGAAAAAGAAGAAGAAGACCTGGAACTCTCACCATACTAAAAACACCCGAAGCGACCCACACTATCAGACTAGCATTGACAGAACCGGTGAATTTCAACACTCCAGTCGGAGACACGAAGATGCCGCTGCCGATAATGGAACCAACAATAACTGTGATTCCATTGAGGAGTGACATCTTGGCTTCCAACGCGCCCCCTTCTTTGCCATCTTCGGCCTCGTTTGATTTGAGGGACTCGGTCTCACCATCTGTCTTCTTTGGCGACCTGGGGAAGAAAGTATTGCTCAAATTTATACGTTTAAAAACTATAAAACCCGACTTCAATCAGATGAGGAAGGTTCTAAATAGGAAAAATGCATAATCATCAAACTTGGACAGAAGCAGTACAAAGGCATTGTTATTTTTGATTTCCGAAAAAAAAGTTTAATTCGCAACATATAAGGCCTTATATTAAGGCGTATGTAAAAGGCAGACAACCCTCTTGCTCGCACATTTCAACGTTTTTGAAGATATAATATAACTATATTATATATTATGATATGATATGATATGATATGATATGATATGATATGATATGATATGATATGATATGATATGATATGATATGATATGATATGATATGATATGATATGATATGATATGATATGATATGATATGATATGATATGATATGATATGATATGATATGATATGATATGATATGATATGATATGATATGATATGATATGATATAATAATAATAATAATAAAACTTTATTTCGGGCAACTTAAGATAAGTACAAGGTGTAAAAGCTTATTCTAGGACCCATATCAATATATACCTTAGAGACTAACATACATACAATATAAAAACACTTATTTATTTATTGGCCACGTAATCATTGCGCTGCTACGTGGGACGCGATTTCGCGGTGTCGAGTATCCGTCCTCGGAAGCGACGAAACGCGACACCCTTCGGCCAGAGAGCTTGTTCCATGTAGGTCGATAGATATTCGGTTGGCACCCGCACTACAAAAGAGTTGAAACTCGTCTTGTGGCGGGACTCCAACCGCTCGACCCTCAGCTTGGCTTGGATATGATATGATATGATATGATATGATATGATATGATATGATATGATATGATATGATATGATATGATATGATATGATATGATATGATATGATATGATATGATATGATATGATATGATATGATATGATATGATATGATATGATATGATATGATATGATATGATATGATATGATATGATATGATATGATATGATATGATATGATATGATATGATATGATATGATATGATATGATATGATATGATATGATATGATATGATATGATATGATATGATATGATATGATATGATATGATATGATATGATATGATATGATATGATATGATATGATATGATATGATATGATATATGATATATGATATATGATATGATATGATATGATATGATATGATATGATATGATATGATATGATATGATATGATATGATATGATATGATATGATATGATATGATATGATATGATATGATATGATATGATATGATATGATATGATATGATATGATATGATATGATATGATATTCTGCATTGTTATTCTCTCGACCCTGAAGCTCTGCAATTTCACATAATTACATTTAGTTATATTATATCTTCAAAAATGTTGAAATGTGCGAGCGAGAGGGTTGTCTGTCCTAAGTACCACTAGGTAACTACCTAGCAGTCTATTAACTATGGCCCAGTTATTTTTGTCCGTATCGATTGTAATGATATAACAGTTCGTCGGCACAGGACGGATTCATAAGGCGACCTACCGTGTAATTGGATTTTGATTACAGTTTTCGTTGGCCAAGCATGATTAAGAAGTGTTCACATGCACTAGGCGGCTAGTCGCAGCGACTGGCCCTACGAACTATGTATAAATACCCCCGGACTAATAATTTATTTTCATCACATCTATTCGAAAAGAGCGACTTGGTTCGCCTTTATGTGCACCCAAAGGTGGTGTTTTCTATAAGAAACAATAAGTGCGCGGCAAAGTTCATTCCGGCGCACTTATTTAAATAAGTGCGCCGCAATTTACTTTGCCGCGCACGTTTTGAATTTGGAACATCTTAGTGTTCAGCGCCAAAGAAATCGAACGAATAGAAAACATAAGAAATAAGTGGTTTTCATTATAGATACTATTTATTTTCATTTTAGTTGTTACTATATATGTTTTATTAAATAATAATATTACAATAAAATATGAGGCGCCTTTTATGTGAAAAGTAGAGTGTACCACTCGGGTGCAAAATATATTTTTGGCTCGGGCGAAGTACTTTGAATCCCTCGCTACGTTCAGGATTCTACGAAAGAATCCCTCGCTACGCTCGGGATTCTACTCTAGAATACTTCACTTCGCTCTGGATTCAAAAAATCGCCCTCGCCGTAAAAATATAATTTTGCTCCCTTATGATACAATCTACTATTTTTTACGTTATTGAAATCACACTTTTTTGCTGCCGTTACCTACTTGAAGAAGACGGCTTACGACGAGCGGAACACTCAATAATATTCACTATTGTTACTTACTTACCCTACTGAATGAGCGGAACTCTTAATTTATTGTCGGGAATCATATTTCAAGATGTTCTTTCAAGTGCCGGTGTTATCTCACACCAATAAACTCTCACTCGCAATCAAGCTCGTATACGGGTTAGTGGCCAACTCCTGTGATGTGACGGAGTTTTTAGGCCGCCGTGCCTCCGTCGTGGCCTAACGACTGCTAGAGCCGGGACCGACAGTTTACCGTGCCCTCCGAAGCACGGAAACGCTCAGATAAAAATAACGGTCATCCATCCAAATAGTGACTGCACAGAACGTCGCTTAACTTAGATAATCAGTGAAGACTGACAAGCAAGCTGCGCCACGAGCGCTTCGCATTCTCGCTGCTAAGTTGATACCAATGGATCGCTACCGTAGCAGTTCCGTAGCATGGTGCTACGAAAGGTCTACGACACCATAAGTCGTAGGCGCGAATGAATTATTCATAGTTCTAAAAATACTTTACTAGAAGATAATGCCCCCGATTCTGTTGTTTCTTTTTCCTAAACTTCTTTAAACTAACTTTGAAATTGTAAAATTGTTGCCATCCTTTTCTCATAAACTGAAACGACGAAGACAGCTATCATTTTATCGCTGTCAAATTAGTTTCGTTTGGGAAAATACCGGGTGCATTTTCCCAAACTAAAATTCATAATACGGATTTTTACGAATAAAAAATCCATTGGTGCACGATCGCTTGAACCCATGACCAGAAGATCGGAAGGCGAGGTAGCTCCCACTAGACCACCAGTAGTACCTACCTAAAACTAGTGGCTCTGGGAGCTGTAGACCTCGCGAGCATACTAAATATTCCAATATTCAACATCATCAATCAACATCATCAATGTCGTGTAAGGTGTTTTCTGAAAGTCTTTAAGTGCACTTTTATTAATTTCTAATTTAAGGCTTATTATTATGCTGATGCTCTCATTCAGTGAAGGAAAACATCATGAAGATAATTATCAGTTAGTATTCTAACAGCGACGAAACGCTTGCAGCCTGTCACGTATTAAAAACTAACTATAATGCAAAATGTTGTGTGTGTGTGTGTGTGTGTGTGTGTGATGTGATGTTTTTTCTATTTAATTTTGTAAATTTTTGAGGAATGTAATGTGCAAGTGCATTTTCCGTTTTGTGATTTTTTTTGATCTTTTTGATTTTTTTTGCATCATCTTGTGTAGAATGAGGTCCTTTGTGTTTCTCTCAAATTTGATTGAAAACCATCGATTGTTTGATGAGCTATCCTGTTCATCATGCTGAAGATCCTTATCAGATCTTCGCCAAACTTTTATGAGACCAACTTATAGTTACTACCTTTCAAATAAAAAAAGAATAATCGAAATCGGATCTCATTTGGTGGAGATATCCAGTATATCAAATAGCCTCTTTTTTGCCCTTTTTTTGGGGGAAGTACCCCTCCAATCAAAAATCCCCGACGACAAAAAAATTCTAATAAGTCATATAACCTGTGTACCAAGTTTCGTCCAGATCGGTTGAAAAATGCGACCTGTAGAGGAGAACAGACAGACAGACAGACAGACAGACAGACAGACATCCGGACAAACGCATTTTTGGCCAATGTGGAAACTGAGACGCTTCGCTCGCTCGGTCAATAAACATTACAAATCATGGGAAACATCATGACAGCAATTTCTCAGAGTTGATCCCTTTGTGCGTCTGAAAGGCGTCTGGATGAAAGAACTGCTTTGATGCTCCACAATGCCGGAATTGGGGTACCCCAAGGACATCATGTTGGACGTCTGGGGGTTTGAGTATTTTGCATCTTAGCGTACCTACGTGCGTATACGTACTGAATTATAACTAAGACTCATTATATTTTTTTTTTATTAATTCTTTATTTCAGACAACAAAGGTTAAGTACTTATAAGTGAACTTATAAGTGACTTATAAGTGAACTGTTAAATTAAAGTAATAAATAAAATTAAAATACATAATTGCAAAAAAATTACCTACTTACGTTAAATAAAAATTTATAAAAGTACTAGGTGCCGCCCGCGACTTCGTCCGCGTCCCATGGGATCCCGTTGATTTTTCGGGATAAAAAGTAGCCTATGTGTTAATCCAGGTCATGGACAATAATAGATTCCAAGTTTAATCCAAATCGGATCAGTAGTTTTTGCGTGAAAGAGTAACAAACATACATATACTGTTTATCCCACAGAAGAGATAATAGATAATTCTTCCCTAACTTATATATTATGTTTTCTGTGGTTTATTCTATTTCGATGCTAATTACTTACCTAGGTATACTTATTTCCAAGTTCTGCCAGTGCAGTAAACTTTGTTACCAAAGAACTGAATTCACCAATCTTTATCGGTGACCCGTATTGACACTCGATGTAGGCTACCTATCTCTGTGACGAAACGGAACACATTGTTTTATTGAGCAGTGTTCATTTATAGATTCCGTTATCACTATAAAATAAAATAATTACGCAAAGTGTCAAAGATTTAATTTTAACTCAAAATATTGTAAAATTTTAATGTTAGGTAAACTAAAGTAATTTATTGACAAAGAAAACTACAAATAATACAGTATTTACAAAATACACATGAAACAGTTGAGCTATCTACAAACCGTTGCAAACGATTTATAGATAGCTCAACTGGTCCAAATCAGTACCTACCAATCGGAAGCGTGCCCAAGACACTGGCTGCATTGCCGCGCTGAATAGCAATTAATGAAAGGTAAACTTATTTGAGTAGATACTTATTTGGGTACCTAATTAAGTAGGTAGGTATTATCCGTTCGATCGTAATAATCAATAGCTTCAACAGTAAGTTCCTACCATAGGGATGGCTATAAAAATACATGCTACTCGAAGGCATCTATTGATTTCTGAAAGCACTCCACGCTTACTCAAGCCCTTCGCCCTAGAAGTAACCTTGGCCCATAAAAGAACTCTACTGGACATGAGGGTATTTCCAGTAGGGATCATTTTGTATACGAATATCTACTTATTGACTACGTCCATGATCGTATCTTTGATTATAATTTGACTTTAGGAAATAAAAATAAGTAACTACAATCTTATAAGAACGGGTCAGATATCAATGCTGATTACACTGAATGTCTCTTTTACTTCACAAGAAGCTCTTCTACTAAAATGTTACATAATTTTATATTTGAACAAATTTTCTTCAGTAACTTTCGTGACTACTCGTAGGACATCTCCAAAACGTTTTCGCAGTACCTAGAGTCCTTTTCATGAAAGAAGTCCCGCGGAAATTTCCGGAACTAAATTTTAAAACTAAATTTTAAATTAGTAGTCAGGTGCTGTTAATGTGTTCGGATGCTAGTGCGTTTTTATTTGGTTTCTGTGATCAAAGTCTTGTTTTCAATGCCTAAAGTTGTTAAAAGTGCTGCCCGAGAAATAATACTTAAGGTCGACTACAGCGCCGCGTCTGCGGGACTTCTTTCATGGAAAGGACTCTACCTACTAGTGGCTCTGGGAGTGAGCTATTTACTGCCTTAGCAAAAGCTATTTCAGAGTTTTGAAAGAAACCTATCAATGTTGAAGAGAAGTAGAAAATACCCATCCCCACTACTTCTCACCTGACACCCATCCCTCACCCGCAACCCCCACTGTGCAAGTGCATTTTCCGTTCTGTGATTTTTTTGATCTTTTTGATTTTTTTTGCATCATCTTGTGTAGAATGAGGTCCTTTGTGTTTCTCTCAAATTTGATTGAAAACCATCGATTGTTTGATGAGCTATCCTGTTCATCATGCTGAAGATCCTTATCAGATCTTCGCCAAACTTTTATGAGACCAACTTATTTATAGTTACTACCTTTCAAGTAAAAAAAGAATAATCGAAATCGGATCTCATTTGGTGGAGATATCCAGTATATCAAATAGCCCCCTTTTTGCCCTTTTTTTGGGGGAAGTACCCCTCCAATCAAAAATCCCCGACGACAAAAAAATTCTAATAAGTCATATAACCTGTGTACCAAGTTTCGTCCAGATCGGTTGAAAAATGCGACCTGTAGAGGAGAACAGACAGACAGACAGACAGACAGACAGACAGACAGACAGACATCCGGACAAACGCATTTTTGGCCAATGTGGAAACTGAGACGCTTCGCTCGCTTCGCTCGCTCGGTCAATTATACTTACCAGATGACGACGGTGCTTTCACTAGTTGGATTCTACTTCATGAAAACGAATTAGTTTATATGTAGATCGAGATCTCAATATTCTCAGTGTATCTAAAAGTATAACTACCTACTCATCAACTTGTAGAGCCTTATAAAAGCCTACAACCTAGACATTGAACACTAAACAAAGAACCTAAATGCCTTTTAGAACGTAACGGGCCTATTAAAATACCTATTTGATGATTTCATTGCGCCCCCGATTCATTTGTCTCACTTTCGTAAAATATAAATTTGAAAGCACTAAAATATTCGCCGTCTCTTTCTCATGAACTGTCAAATTAGCTTAGAACAATGCAGAAAAAATTGGTCCAGTTGATAGCTATGAAAATACTTAGGTACCTACCTACTAAAACACTTCTTAGGTACAATTATCAAAGGAGGCCACTACCATTCTTAAAAAGTTTAAAATTAAGTTTAGTAGGAGTAATGGCTCATTTCATTCTATTTCTCTATATTGTGGAGTTATTTGCACACATAACTCGATACAAAAAGTTAAATAGATATGGTTCATACACAGTAGGTATCTTACTATCTTAATGCCTTTCAATAAATCCGTTATGTTGTGACAGTGATCAAGACCTTGGTTATAATTGTGATGACGTAGTAGGTTTGCACAGCAGGTCTAGTAATAATATTGGTTCAACCCACTTTGTGATAGGTTTACTATTTCCTAGGTATGTCTAAAAAATGTAATGTATTTTCGTATAATTTTAGAGGTAGCTGTTTTCAGACTTCTATATGCCACCAACAGGACCTACACGATATTGTTGGTGAGAAAAAAAACTAAATGCTATAGTAGGTGCCAAATAACACCGCAATACAGGTCATTCACCCACCTTCAAAACGATGTCGCAAAAGTCAATGTATGAATGGTAAACAAACAGTACTACGAGATTCGAGCGATTACCGTATTAGCGACAGGGTTTGTATGGAAAGCGACAGAATTAGCCATTCATAAATTGAATTTTGCGACATCGTTTTGAAGGTGGGTGAATGACCTGTATTGCGGTGTTATTTGGCACCTACTATAGGCGCTTTCACATCCACATCGTATCAGCGACTGTCATGTCGTATCGTGTTACGTGTTAGTAGTGTCGAACGGCCATAGTGAAAACGCTCTCAAAATTCGGATTAAAATGGCATGTACCTATTATTTTCAGAAATCGATTTACTTACTGAAATGTATGAATGAAACGCAACTGGGCTCCTATTAAATCCTCAGCTGCCATACAATTATAAATGAAAATGGAAACTAGGTAGGTACCTACTTATCACGAAATAAATCTTCCTACTTGACAATTAGTCGCTGACTGCAGTTGCCGCCTGTTTGCCACCAAATGCGCGCGCGAGCTAAAATGACATTATTGCGATATTTTCAGAGATTCTGCTGTTGCATTTTTCTAACTAACATAATTCGACAGCGCTAAAATTTTAGCTGTCTTCGTCGTTTCAGTTTATGAGAAAAGGACGGCAACATTTTTAGTGCTGTCAAATTAGGTTAGTTTAGAAAAATGCAACAACAGAATCGACGCTCACCTCGTCGTCAGTCGTTCACCTGAGGTTATATCTCGTGAAACTGATTTACGGTATCTACCCAAAGTGTCTGAATTCGCCAGTTCAATATTGGCAGGCTGCGCTGTTTGCAGTAGGTACAAGGGTCACTGAGGGTACCTACAGCTACCCCTGTGGGGTGTTTCCGATCGATGCCCGTGCCACGTGTCTGACGCAACATCCGATGACGTTTGCGAGAGGGTTCGGAAGGTCCAGTGAGATAAATCAATGAAAAGTTGATGGAAATCCGAGAAACGCTTGGTCGAGAGAAACATGCCCATACTAACCTAACCTTTTAAATCAGTGACCCTAAGTAATTTATTGACTTTCGAGTATTTCTATTTCGAGTTTAAAGCGGTGTTTGTAAACCGGCCGGCGAACGCTTTTGTGTTAGAAAATTATAAATGAAACTATCTAACTGACGAGCAGCGACGCGATGAGGAAAAGAAAACCGACAATTTTCGTGTTCGAAATACAAACTTCGGGTGTTTTTTTTTATTTTTACACCCTATCCTATGAAATGAGGTTAGGATCTCTGGAATATTCAACCTTTCGTGTATCGCATGCAGCCCATGCAGGTCAATCATGTGTCGGTCAGGGTCACATTATAGATCGTCGCTAAATATAAATTCATATTATTTTTTTCAAACTTTTGAACCAACCAACATAGATAGGTACTTAAAATAACAAAAATCATTAGTCTAATAAAAATGTCCTCTGTAATTTTAACAAAAGAAAATTGAAATTTGGTTTATTTATTAGAGTCCTTGTTCTGTTTGTAAATCGGATATGATAAATGTAGCAGTGATGAAGGTCTTGCATCTTAACTTTAACATTTCTATGTAGGATACGAATAGGAGGCTTTCTTATTAGAGGTGCGATGACACGCGAAACAAGTCTTAAATGTTTATATTTACATTCTATCAACAAATCCTGTTTTTAATAATTTATCGTTTTGAAATAAAATCGCGAAGATTATCATCTGACCACGAGGCCGCCGAGTGAAATGTCAAAGGTCACATTTTTTTTGAAATCATGTTACTTAGCAATAAGAAATAAAAAAATCACACTCACATTTTGATTTAGTCCCTTCCTATCGATATTTTCACTTATAATTAAAAAAAAATGAAATCACTGATTTTCCCGCCTTTTTCGACCGGAACGACCGAGTCCGCCTAGTCAAGCCGCGAGACTGCCGTGCGCCAAATATGAAAGGGACAGGAAATTACTTCCGTTTATGTGAAACAAGGATAAAAGCAAGGGTAGATATTGAGCGAGGGATGATCATTTTAGGGTGAAAAGAGAAGATTTGCAACTGGTAAGATTCTGATTCTGCCGGCCATTTTGAAAAAATACTTTTTTTTCTATAACACGCGCATCCGCGGCCGGTTTTGAAACAAGCAACAGCATCTAATAAAAAGAGGATCCAAAGAATATGGCCATCGCTACCGCCGCCGCCGTCGCTGTCGTCATCGCCGCTTCTGCCGCCGCTTATACGCAACACAGCAAAATTATAGCATTTGCCATGTGCCAGTGTCAGGTAATGTTTGGACGCGAGCGGAGAATTCACTAAACGGACATGCTCGCGAGCATGTCCATCTAGTGAATTCCCCGCTGACCACAAACTGATGTCCGTACCTACAGACTGTCCGCGAGCATGTCCGTCTGATGAGTCCGTGTAGTGTATTGTGGCGACAGACATGTCCGTACAGACTGTCCACGAGCATGTCCGTCTAGTGAATTCCCCGCTTAAGTACCTACCCCTTTGATGTTCCTTTAAAAATGCAAATGTAAGGCCGTCGCATACGTATTGGGAACCTGCACCTACTTTTTGATCTTATAACCGCCTGAACACATAAAACACCATAACATTTAGCCAATATTATGTACCTTTATTCACTACATGTACATAAAACGTAGCTATAGTATTATAATGATGACCGTGGTGAAACGAGCAGCGTTTTCACTTTCTATAATAACCCAGGGAGCTCTCCCCTTATTACCTACACCATAGAAGCGCCCACTGCCCAGGGATTAAATATTGATTCGGCTTGATCTATATAGCCTCGAATAACTGACTGGGACCACTATTCCAGTTCACTATTAGGGTTAATTATTCCATGTGATCGTGATGAATCATTTTATCCACAGAATATAAATACACACTCTTTGCAGAAAAGAAAAGAGAGAGTTTATGTGCAAAAACTTGAGAGGTGTCAAGGGACACCCGGATGGAACGAAGTTCCTTGAGGTGTTGTTTTCTTATGATATTTTCTATAAGAACCTTAACGAACCCTAAAAACAAAAACTTCCAACAATACCTACATTCATTTGTTTCGGTTGAGAACGTACAGGCACACGATATAAAAAAAAAACTTCCTGCATCAATTTATCGTTCCATTAAACGATTTGATTTTGAATTTAACGTAAACAGATAATCGGATCGTCGTCAGCACCACGACACTACAAAACTTTACATTTGGTTTGATTAAAAGGTGCGGGTAAGAGCCGAATTTTACATTCTTTCCTCTCTGGCTCTTTGCATAAACTAAAGTCAGTGTCAACGTCAGATTTGAATTTGACGTTTGTCAATTTTAAAAAATATTTCCGGGAAAACCTGGAAAACATCTGAGCGACGACGACTGATGAGCGCTGTTTTGCTAATTTTTATGATAGAACTTTGCTAAAATGATTGAGTCTGGTCGTCTTCTAGTTCTATACGGCAGCCAGACCTTCACCGCTCAAGAAGCTGCTGAAAGAATATGGAGAACATCAAAAGCTCTTGGTTTTCGTGGCCCGGTCCAAGCGATGGATGAATATCCTATTTCACGGCTTATCCATGAAGAATTTGCCATTTTCGTGTGCGCTACGACTGGCCAAGGAGATGAACCAGATAACATGAAGAAGTTCTGGAAGTTTCTATTACGAAAAGGGCTTCCTTCGAACTCTTTAGCGAAGCTCAAGTTTGGTGTTCTTGCTCTTGGTGATTCCTCGTATGCTAAGTTCAATTTCGTAGGAAAGAAGCTTCATAAAAGGTTGTTGCAGTTGGGCGCTACCCCCCTACTCGATATAGGTGAGTAATCTCCCTTCATAAAGTCTTTATTTAGACCCTTTGTCGAAAATCAAGTCAAAAATTCTAAAATCAAGTCTATATTCACCGATTATCTAAGTTCAGCGACCTTCTGCGCGGTCACTACTTGGATGGGTGACCGTTAGTGGCATTTACATCTGAGCGCTTCCATGCAAAAAAAGACACGTTAAACTGACGGTCCCAGCTCTAGCAGTGGTTAAGCCATGACACCTTAAGGCAGCCTAAAAACTCACCAAAGTTGGCCACTAACTCATACGAGCTTGCTTGCTTTATAAAGTCTTTCAAATACTACCTTGCTTATGTTGAAATAACTCCCATTGTTTATATTTCTAGGCTTATGTGATTACCAACATGATCTAGGCCATGATGCAGTGATGCAGCCATGGGTGAGAGAGCTCTACTCATGCCTACATGTATACTTTCCGAGCATAAAATCAGATCGCATCTCAACCAATTTTATTCCTCGATGGAGTGTTAGTTTACTAAAAAATGAGGGTCCTCGAATTGAAAATGTAGAGGATATTTATTTTGGAGATGGGAAGAAAGATGAGTTCAATGATGCAAATATGTTCATGGTTGATAGTAATGTTAGGACAACGGATAAAAGTCATTTCCAGGTAATTAATATCCATTCTCTGCAAAATTAATTGTTTATTTTATTACTTGTCAAGCTCCTAATAAGGGATAAGTTTCAAGTCTCTGTAGAGGTCTACAGACTCATAATCAGCACCTCTGATTTTATCTTTTCAGGATGTACGATTGATATCATTGAAGACAGTTGATAATTCAGACCTAAACTACAAGCCTGGTGACGTCTTCAACATTAGGCCAAGAAATTCAAAAGAGGATATAGAAGACCTTTTTGGAATATTTGAAACGCATAATTTGGATATAAAGCCTCATTACAGATTGCTAGTGGAAGAGTGTCATGCTGGTAAGAATATTTTTATTTGTTTCGAAAATCAAGCAATCTTTCTAAGAACCTTTTTATGAACATACCTACTTATTCATTTTACTAATATTTTGCGTTTTGCTATTGCTGTTTCGCTGGTAGGTATGCTAACGCGTAGCACGAACGAAATGTAGCTGAACTTCGAACTGTCAATGTCGTTAAATATCATATGTCAATGTAATGTCACTCGTACGTACGAACTGTCAGTGTCAAGTCAAATCTCAATCAGCCAGCTAGCGGCGGCATGTGCGTGTTTTTGTTCTGAAAATAATTATTTTTGCTGGAATTCATGCACTTTATTATCATAAAATAGTGCTAAGTGAATATGCTGCGACGACAGGCGCGTTTGCGCCGTGAATATCTCTATAGAAAGTCTGTAGAAGACAAACAAAAAAGTATACAAGCTAAAAAAGATCAACTCAAGAAAAGTTTGGAGGAAAACATTCCAATTCATGGTGATTTGAGGAAGGAGGCGTTGAAATTACAGAAAGGATTGGAGTTTGATGACAAAGGTAAGCGTTATTCTGTTTAATTCTTTATATTTGCCATGGAAATGTATAAAAATTATAACCAAACTTTTCAATGTTATTATTTCGTTTCAGAGGTTATCAAAATCGATTTTCAGATTAATTTAACTTTATTCCTATACATTTGTTCATTATTCCATAGTTGCAAGAGAAATATAGGTTGGAGTATAGCAAAGGGTGTGCAGTACTAGGTAAAAAAGACTCTGCCGAAATTTCGATAAAAAAAGACTCTGCCGAAATTTCGATAAAAAAGGACTTAGAAAAATTTTGAAGATTTTTTTTTTATTATGTATAAGCCTCCTTTCCTCAGGTGGCCTAGCGTGGCCTAGGGAGGCCTAGGGTGATCGAATAGCCTCAGGTGACCTAGAGAGGCCTAGGGTGACCTAGGGAGGCCTAGGGTGATCGAATAGTCTCAGGTGACCTAGGGAGGCCTAGGGTGACCTAGGGAGGCCTAGGGTTATCGAATAGCCTCAGGTGACCTAGGGAGGCCTAGGGTGATCGAATAGCCTCAGGTGACCTAGGGAGGCCTAGGGTGATCTAGGGAGGCCTAGGGTGATCGAATAGTCTCAGGTGACCTAGGGAGGCCTAGGGTGACCTAGGGAGGCCTAGGGTTATCGAATAGCCTCAGATGACCTAGGGAGGCCTAGGGTGATCTAGGGAGGCCTAGGGAGGCCTAGGGTGATCGAATAGCCTCAGGTGACCTAGGGAGGCCTAGGGTGACCTAGGGAGGCCTAGGGTGACCTAGGAGGCTTAGGGTGATCGAATAGCCTCAGGTGACCTAGAGAGGCCTAGGGTGACCTAGGCAAACCTAGAGTGATCGAATAGCCTCAGGTGACCTAGATTGACCTAGGGAGGCCTAGGTTAGGTTAGGTTAGTATAAAAAATGCGAGCGAAGCGAGCCCATCCATCGCTTAGTTTCCGTTATTAGCCCGTAGTTCTGTTATGGTTGACTTCAGAGGTCAATGACCTTAACGAAAGATACCCCTCCTTACACCCCCTACCGGATGCAATCATAAAAAGGGGTGCCTAAACATACATAATTTTTTTGTTCAAAATTCTTCTATGTCTTTTTTTATCGAAATTTCGGCAGAGTTTTTTTTCCGTTATTAGCCCGTAGTTCTGTTATGGTTGACTTCAGAGGTCAATGACCTTAACAAAAGATATCCCTCTATAAACCCCCTACAGGATGCAATCATAAAAAGGGGTGCTTATACATACATAATTTTTTTCTTAAAAAATTTTCTAAGTCTTTTTACTACTGCACACCCTTTGCTGTACTCTGACCGAAATATACCATATTCCTGATTCCTGACTTTAGACAAATCACTCTGTACCTTATGTAGGTCCCTAGTTACCTACAAGAAAATCGTGCGCTGGTAAAAAAAACCCTGTTATTCATTCCAGGCCCAGAAAGAGCAGCCGTTATCGGTGGCTTCAGCGGCGGCGCCAACACTCAGAACTCACAGGACGATGAGTACAGATTTGCAGGAGTTGAAGATCCTAAGATTATGATCACCACATCTAGAGAACCGAGTGCTAGGTTGAAGATGTTTGTCAAAGAGCTGAGGTCAGAATTTAGACTAAAATAGACCTTCTCAATTAGGACTAGAGTACATTATCAAAGAACTTGTATTTTAGTTAGATACGAATTGATACGATGGAACTGACAGCGTCTTATTAGACATAAAGTTTCTTAAAAGACAGAAATAATAAATAGCATAATAGTCATAATAGTATTTATTTGTAATATACATTACACGTCATATTATATGAGGTACAATTTGTACACTGGCGGTCCTAAAACACTATTTATAATAATAATT
Organism: Eulithis testata; assembly: GCA_947507515.1. Classification (NCBI taxonomy): domain Eukaryota; kingdom Metazoa; phylum Arthropoda; class Insecta; order Lepidoptera; family Geometridae; genus Eulithis; species Eulithis testata. The sequence continues at coordinate 1,680,809 of OX382215.1, read as the reverse complement.
AATAAAAATTCAATAAACAAAACTAAAAATAATATACAAATTTCAAACAGATAACACACTAAAAACAATACTATGGTCCAGGCTTATAAGCTATGAACTCCTCATAGCTATAAAAAGTGTGTTCAATAAGCCACCGCTTCAACCTCGCCTTAAATGAATGCATACTTGAAGCTTCTGTTACTGTGTCGGGGAGTTTGTTATAGACTGTCGGTTCCATGATATGTGTCAGTTTGGACGACTTCGACAGTGAGCATGAGACCTGCATCAGCTTGTGTCGGTGCCGAGTGATCTTAGGGCCTGTTCAAATATTACGTAAGCAGATTTATTAAAATTATTTACCACCACATCCCCCTTGTCAGCAAAAGTAAGCTAAGCTCTTACCCCCTCCCCCCATGCTTACGTAAACATTTTTCAATTATACTAGCTACTCTACTCGCTATAGTATCCAAACGAAACAATACACTGACAGAGGAAATTTAGACATGTGAATAGCGCACGGTAATTCCCCTAATCAGTTCTAAAGCGAGTGCCTAAACGTATGCATTATTTGCGGGAATCCCCGAAAGTGCGTTTCGTTTTCAAGCATACACAATGTGAGGGTTGCTATTAGTGTAAAAAGTAAATAACTACTGATGACGTAATCCTCATCTAGACTCCCCTACCCCCCATGTCATCCAAAATAAGCATAACAAAGACCCCAATAGTGCTTACGTAATACTTGAATGGCCCCTTAGATAGTTATAAGTACATTTTGTTACAGATTAATATTCCCGAACAGTCAGCGAATGAACCGAGGTGGTTATGAAATGTCACAGCTGATTCACGCATGTCGGGCCAATGAAGTCACTGACTTTATAGTTGTGCATGAGCATAGAGGTGTTCCTGATAGTCTGGTTAGTAAGCTACATAAAATGCCTTTAACCTTTTTTTCAGCATTGCTATTCAGCGCGGCAATGCAGCCAGTGTCTTAGGCACGCTTCCGATTGCTACTGATGGACCAGTTGAGCTATCTATAAATCGTTTGCAACTGTTTGTAGATAGCTCAACTGTTTCATATGTATTTTGTAAATACATATTGTGAATATTGTAAATACTGTATTAGTTATAATTTTCTTTGTGAATAAAACATTATCCTTTAAAAGATTGAAGTCAAATAAATATTAATAAATATTCTTGGACATATTAAACAACACTCTAGTCCCAAACTAAGCAAAGCTTGTACTATGAAAACTAAATTGCTTATACTTATATACATTTTCTTTTTTGTAAATACATACTTATGACTAGATGATATTATTATACTTTTAGGTGATATGCCACTTACCATATGGACCCACAGCATCATTCACTCTGTCAGGAGTGGTGATGAGGCACGACATTCCTGACATCGGACCCATGAGTGAGCAGTTCCCGCATCTTATATTCCACAACTTCAAGTCTGAACTTGGTAAGTAAAATTTTTTTTTGTCATCTTTATTTAGGGATGTTGAGACATTTTGCGACTATGTCGGTCCCATACCTCTTTCTACCTATGGACCTACTCATTAACCAGCTTGTATGTGGATCGGTAGAGCATGATAGTTACCAGTTGTCTGAAAAGCCAGCAGTGATTACAGGTAACTTGTATCAGTACTAGGTAAACCGTTTAAATGAGACCACTCTGTCTAGGAAGTTAACTAGGGCACTGGCGATTTTGTTTGACAAAACTGACTATATTTGAGTGCACAGACTGAATGTTTGTCAATATATAACGTACGGTGTCCTTAGTGTACAGGTTTGACGTTTACTGCAAAGTCACACAAACTCTGTATTGAGAATAATCAGTTTTGTAAACTACCCGCTAGGGGCGCTGCTCAATCTCAAGTTTACGTCAACTTTGTAGTATACGTAAAACGAACACACTAAGCATGCTGGTGACCTTAGACGTGGTTCACACGGCATTGTCTTGCACGATTTTTTGCAGTATACGTCTTAACGAATAGTGGATCATACAGTGTACATAGTACAATTCACACGACGTATGTACTGCAAAAAATTATACACCTTATTTGTTAAGACGTATACTGCAAAAAATCGTGCAGGACAATGCCGTGTGAACCCAGCCGTACTCCGCGCGATCTCACAATTACACATCCTTCACACCCACACATTTGGATTCACTTACCTCGTGGTTTACCCGGTGAATCATTTTACTTCCCGATTTTGGTAAGAAAACAGACAAAACAGTTACAGATGTTAATTATTGTGTATTGTTGCAGGTCTAAGAACAATGAGCATACTAAAATATCTGTTCCCAGTGCCGAAATCAGATTCAAAGAGAGTTATTACATTCGCCAACAATGATGACTATGTCTGCTTCAGGCAACACACCTACAGAAAGGTAATTGATTACTTAGAAGCCTAAGGGGTCACTCTTATGGACTCCCCCTTACGTGTGACGTCTTTTATGGATGACCCCTAATAAATGATGTGTGATAAGTTCACGAAAATATTTATTACCTAAGTTTTTCTTTCCCAGGCCGGCAAAGACATAGAGCTAACAGAAATCGGACCCCGTTTCCAAATGAAACTGTACGAGATTAAGCTGGGCACTTTAGAATCTCTCGCCGCCGCCGACACAGAATGGGCGCTCAGACCGTACATGAACACAGCCGCTAAACGGAGGTTCTTGAGTGATGAAGACGGTTGGCAGGAGAAGGAAGCTGAATAAATAACTATTTTTTAATACTAATTGCTGTTTTATTATTTTTGAGTGAATATTCTATAGTAGGTGCCAAATAACACGGCAATACAGGTCATTCACCCACCTTCGCCGCGATGTCGCTAAATTCAATTTATGTATGGTATAAACTAACAGTAGGTACTAACGAGATTCGAGCGATACCGTCTTAGCGACAGGTTTGTATGGAAAGCGACAGAATAAGCCATACATAAATTGAATTTTGCGATATCGTGGTGAAGGTGGGTGAATGACCTGCATTGCCGTGTTACTTGGCACCTACACACTTGGTAGGCCAATATTCGATTCATAGGTAGGCTTGTATGCTGCCGAAACTGTGGCCAACTCTGGTGACGGAGTTTAGGACTGCAAGAGCCGGGACCGACAGTTAACGAAACATGGCACCGCTCAGATGTAAATGCCATTAGCGGCCACCCTTACAAACAGTGACCGCGCAGAACGTCGCTCGGTGAAGATTGATTATGTACTTTTAATTTTTTTGTATTACTCGATAAAAATTATTCGTATTACAGAATAGTTTCAAAACACTTAGGTAGGTAGGTAAGTAAATTTAAACCTACCTAACTGCTTTGAGTGGTATTGCAGTATCCGGGCAGTAGTGATTGTAAGTTCTGAAAAAAAAACTCGACATTTTTCTACTAATGCAAGGTTTACACAATGCCAGTGACTGGACCCAGTTATCTTGGTTTCGGACCCAGTCACTGCCAAAACGGCACAAAACTATTGTTTACATGCACCCAGTAACAAGTCGGCGCTGGACTGGGTTACTGTACTGTCATGTTACTGACCCCATATAGACCAGCCATAAATTATTATTTTTAGGTATGCCTGTGCCCCCATTTCTCCAACGCCCCATAACAATGTACGAGTTATCCGAGCAATACTGGGACTTACGCGCATACCCCACACAATACGTGTTCTCTCTGCTGGCTCTCGTGTCTGATGATGCACTGGAACGCAGCAAGTGTCAGGAGTTAGCTTCGAGCGAGGGGCAAGACGATTGGCTGAATTATTGTAGGAGGCCTAGACGGACTGTGCTTGAGGTGAGTACATCTAATAATTTTCAACTGGAAAGATCGACTTCAATTCGATACGCCATCACCATCGAACGATGATGATGATGATGATGGCAGATCATTGGAGCTGTTCAGTCACAGAAAAGCAAAATACGCAATGTCGTGTACGTGAATGACGTGTTTTCCTCAAGTTATTCTTATTTAAAAGCCAAACTACTGAACCGATTTTGGTAGGTGTATGGGACCAATCTGGAAATACTTTTTTTATTATATTTTTTTTAATTTAAATATTCTGAAATTATAGATATACTTCCAGATCGGTTTATAAATAGAGTTCTGAGATGACAAACATAAAAAAGGTATACAACCAAATTGAGAACCTTCTCCTTTTTTTGGTATCGGTTTAAAAAAATGCTTTCTACCGTTTCCAGGTTCTCCACGACTTCCACAAGTCAGCCTCCAAGCTAACAATCCCCGTACTCTTCGAATTGTTCTCCACAATCAAACCGCGATCATTCTCAATCGCCAGCAGTGCGTTACCATCCCTAGGGAGAGTTGTAGAACTCCTAGTAGCAGTGGTACATTATCGTAGCAAGCTGAAGAAGCCACGACTAGGGTTGTGCTCGAATTGGATGAAGGGTTTGAAGGTTGGGGAGAAGGTTTTTGGCTGGATCAAGAGAGGGACTTTTAAATTTCCTGATGATGTGGTGAGTTCATTAATGTTAATAAATATTCTTGGACATTACACACAACGCACTCTAGTTCTAAACTAAGCAAAGCTTGTACTATGGGAACTAGATTGCTGATAGAATACTTATATACATATTACATATTTTTTTTGTAAACCTATGAAACTTAGTAACACCCAGACACAGAACAAACATATGTCTGCGAAACCCAAATGTTTGTTCTCGGCGGGGATCGAACCCACAGCACGGAAGGCAGAGCTACTACCGACTGAGCCATGACGACGGTCTCTTACTGTGATATTCTTCATACAGACAATTCCTCACATCCTAATCGGCCCCGGCACCGGTCTGGCTCCATTCCGAAGTCTTCTCCAAACCCGCGTGTTCCAATCAACTGCCAGCAGTCACACCATGCATCTGTTCGTCGGCTGCCGGTATCGAAGTAAGGACTTCCATTGCGCTGAGGAACTGGAGCGAATGGCGAGTGATGGCAAGATCACGCTGTACTGCGCGTTTTCAAGGGACCAGGAGAATAAGATGTAAGTGATATTTGAAATATGTCGTTGTTACTGCTTCACTGTTAGAACTGGAGTGAATGACGAATGATGGGAAGATCACGCTGTATTGCGCGTTTACAAGGGATTGATAAATGTTTCTTTCTTTCTTTCAGAATAAATGGCGAAAATATTTTTAATAACAATTACCTACCAAAGTTTACATTGTTTCCACAAGTTATGCTACTCGTATTTTTCTATTTATATTTATTGTGATTCTTGCAACTATTTTTACAGGGGTATTCGATTGTTTAGTTATTTCACTTAGGTAATAATTTAAGATTAAAATTCATATAACTTTATATCAAATAATCGTATAGTTTTTGCTTACTTTATGTAGCTAATACTTACCTATATCACAGATTATATAATACTCCTATATGTAACCTATGTGAACTGAACACTTTATTTTCAGATACGTACAGCACAAAATCGCGGAACACAGCGAAGCTCTTTGGAGCCTTATATCCCAAGGCGCATACATCTTCATATCCGGTAGTTCCAAGAACATGCCCGACAATGTACGGGACGCGGTTGTAGAGGACGTGCTGTGTAAGGCAGGCGGACTGACCATGGACGCGTCTAGGAGTTTGTTGAGTGATATGGAGAGTAGGGGATTGTTGCAAGTTGAGACGTGGTAAAAAATCCGACGCAAAATGCTTATCAAAACTTTTAGTTTCTTTCGTTTCAGCAGAGCTTTTGTATGAACTTAAGATAAGCGCCCCTAGCGGGTGAATCGGGTACTATTTTTTTCAGGCACCTATTGTACATACCTTCTTATGTATAAAAGTTGAAAATCCAATATAGTGTAAATAAAAATAAATAATGAATAAGTTGTGTGTTAGTTTATTATACAAATTCAATGCTACAGCTGTGATAATAAATAGATAGGTAAGTACATACCTACATCGCAAAATAGCTTAATAAAATAATATTTTGACTTATTGTTTAATTCTTCAGAACCTGAAAACCTAATAAATAAAAAAAAAATCTTTTTTAAAACAGTTGCTCAAAAAGTGGCGTATTGCAGGGACGTACCTATAGCGTTCGGGATGTGGGCTATTACACACTCGTGCTTTTTTTTTACCTTTCCCGAACTCGTGCGTTCTCTTTCCCAACTGTCAAAATAATGTCTATTAAAAATAAAAACCAACCATGAAGTTTTTACAAAAAAAATTAATAGAAGTTTTTATGATTCATGCAAATACGTATATTTCTAAAAAGAAGCTACTAATTTGTTTCAATATCAGATTTAATGATTTAATTGAATGGGTTAGGTTTCATTTCATTCCATCTCATTACATTTTCATTTCATATCAATAAAAAAATTGTACTGAAGACTTGGCTTTATGGGCATAGTTCCTTTTGCCTACCAGAATGGGTGAAGAAAAAAAAATCTCTGCTTATATTCTACGGTTGGCGCCATTTTTAAGAAATTTTCTTTTTATTAAAATTGCTTTATTTTTTCGCAACTGTATTAAAAATAGTCGTTCAGTACACGTGTGGAACCGTCATTGCAACTTGTTCCGACTGTCTACCCTCGCCTCGGCTCGAGTAGACATTTGTCGGAACTCTTTGCAATGACAGCCTTTCCGCACTTGTAATGAAATATACTATTTCTAACTACCCTGGAGTTTGCAGTGTCTTCAACTAGGTTTTTTTTCTAACCCTTACAAGTATAGTTGCATACATATACTTATATTCGAAGTTTTCTAGAAACTAGGTAGGTAGGAATGCTTGGCAAAAATACTCTTCAAGATCAAGGGAGAGTGGAAGGCTCTTTAAACGGTGTAACATAATTACCCTATAAGTCCGAAAGGGGGGTATTTTACAGGTCATGGCGAACAGTGTTTATTCTACGACTTTTGAGATTTCGAAGTTTTTCATTCATAAAATGCGCTTGTAACTTTTACTTAAAATGTACCTACACACAGCTAGCGTGTGCGTGCGATGCGGTACGAGGGTACCTACGTGTGCATGCGTGTGTAAGGTTTTACGCAAATAGTAAGCAAACACTTACGGTTGTCGTAAATTTCTGAAATAATAGAAGTTTTACTTTTGTATGAAAAATTCAATTACGATTTATTGACCCTTTGCACATGTCCAAGGACTTAGGTGGTCGGTCTGATTACGCCTCCTTTGGGTTTATAGGGTAATTATGTTACACCTTGTATTGTATAACCATCACTGATCGTTATTGAAAACAATAGTTTGTTAATTGTAAAAAAGACGTTTATTTTCTATAGTAATCTTAAGCATTAATTAACTAGAGCTAGACAATCCCCACAGCTTGAGGTTTCCCGCGTCTCGCTTTCGTTCCGGCGGCTCCTTGTCGTCACACGCGAATGCGACGAGATACCGCGACGGATGCCACGATACTGTGAATGTGGACGCTTGCACCGGAATCTCGGCTACTTTCTCACCTGGAAAGAAAATAATGTTTTTAACATCTGTAATCAGCCTGCAATCTGTATAAGCAGATCTTTTGGATGATATTTAGTGGCGTGCAGGCCTGAGTCACCTAGTTTATAATGTGACGTTTCGTAAGCTAAAAGATATTTGACTTACGGCCTTTGTCTATCAACGCCGGCACCGGTAATGCACTACCAGGGCAATACAAAACTCGGCGCGGTGTGACGGCAGTGGTGTGGACGTGTTTTGTATTGCCCTGCGGGCCTAAGATGCGCATCGCGAGATATTTGTCATGTCGTTCCAAAATGTAAGCATTTTGTACCAGTTAGGAACTTTTGTATTATCTGTGGTAATGTTGTCGAGAAACCGCGCCTTTGAATTTTCAACTTTTGACATTTCTGCATGACTATTATCTCGTCCTCAGAGAGGTACGACGACTAAGAAGTGTCAAAAGTGTACATTATGGCGCGTTTTGTCGACACCATTAGGTACCACAGATAATGAAATAGTTCCTAAACTGGTACAAAATGCTTACATTTTGACAGAACGACATGACAAATATCTCGCGGTGCGCATCTTAGGCCCGCTGGTAGTGCATTACCGGTGCCGTGCCGGCGTTGGTGGACTAACGGCCTTAGGGTGTGAGCCCCCACCGATTAGACACCACACGTCTCACAGGAGATAGACATTTGATCTGTCTATCAGTGGTGTCGATTCTGTTGTTGCATTTTTATACTTACTTAATTTCAGTTCATTTGAATCAGTTCATTTGAAAGGGACGACAACATTTTTAGTGCTGTCCAATTAGATTAAGAGAATCCAACAAGAACTGACACCATAAATAATAAATAATAAATAAATATTCACGGACACTTAACACAACGCCTTCTAGTCCCAAACTAAGCAAAGCTTGTACGATGGAAACTAGATGACTGATAGAACATACATATTTTTTGTAAATACATACTTATAATACATAGAAACAACCAGACACAGAACAAACGTGTTTGCCAAACAAATGTTTGTTCTCGGTGGGGATCGAACCCACGACCCACAGCACTGAAGGCAGAGCTACTACCAACTGAGCCATGACGCCTGTCAATTGCCCATTGCCTTATTATTATTTAAATTCTACCTCCTAAAAATAAATACTGAATCTGAATCTGAAAAATCTTGCAAACAAATTGATATTTTCGAGCAAAGAACTCACCAGTCTGTGTATCTCCGATATCAATGATGTGATCTTCAGACGCAGACGCGAGCAATCTGCCGTCGAAACTGAACGATAGCGTTCTCACTGGCCATTCCAATCTGAAAGTTGAATAAGACAATTTTCGTTAGAACTTTTTTTAGGAGAAAAATGCTTCAGTTGTTATGTGGACACTAGCCGTCTCCCACGGCGTTGCTCGCGTTAGAGTGTGACTTTTCAAAATTCCTTTCTTAGTGCACCCCTACACTATATGAGGATACTACCCTCCAAATTTCATACCTCTAGGACTTATAGTTTAGGCTGTGCGTTGATTCTATGTCAGCTTCAAAAGAGTTTTATATATATTGATTTGAGACAGGGCAATAAAGGGCAGCTATCTAAATTATTGTAGCTACAGGAACACGTTCTTATGAAGATATTAATTGATATCTGGGACTTCGTGCGCGTGCGAAACTTTCCACGAAAATATCTGCCACCAGAATACAATGAACCTCGTAGCAAATGGCTACTTTTGGTTTAGAGAGTTCAAGCTGTATCTAAGAAACCACGTCTTTGATTTCAATGAAATATAGCCTGTTACAATACGGAAAAAAGGCTTCAGAATGGTATAAGTTTAAGATAAAATAGTTAACAAAATAATAGGTACCTACCTAGTAAATACTCGTAGACAGGCGAGTTCATTGACATCCCACAACGAGACAAGCGCGTCAGCTGAACCGGTGGCGAAGTAACGTCCTGTGGGGTCATGCTCTATGCATATGCAGGTGCTGGGATGTGCTTTTATGACAGTCTGAAGGTCGAGGCTCGGGTAACTGGAGAGAAAAGAAATATCAGTTAGCGTTTCTCATCTTCTCTGACATCGTCTTATTAGACGCAGTTCTTTAAAAAGCAGAAAAAAAACCAGTGAAGTGCGTGTCGGACTCGCGTACGAAGGATTCCGTACCATTATCTACAAAAACATCAAAAAAATCACATTTGTTGCACGTTGCATGGGGCCTCCTTAAAAAAGTTTTTTAGTATTTGTGTTATAGCGGCAACATAAATACATCATCTGTGATAAATTCCAACGGTCTAACTATCACGGTTCATGAGATACAGCCTGATGACAGACAGACAGACAGAGTCTTAAGGTCTAACTTATAAAAAGTTATAGTAGACATTATGTCCTGATTACATATGGTAAACTTTTTATAAGATAGGAGGTATGCATTAAGGGTTTTACCCTTTGAGTACGGAAGTCGGAAGCATAAAAAAAGGGTATTTTCTTTGGGGTAATCAAATAAAGTTCATTGTAATCTTACGTCATAATGTGCACACATCCAAGTCCATTAGTTAGATAGAACAGATCTGATGATAAGTTCCATGAGATCTCGTTTACTTCAAAATTGAACTGTTCCTCCACCACCTGTAATTATTTATTTATTTATTTATTGCATACATGGTCTACATATATATAGCTATTAAATAAATATTGGAAATTTCACACAACACCGTCTAGTCCCAAACTAAACAAAGCTTTTACTATGAGAACTAGATTGCTGATAGAATACATAGATACATTTTTTTTTGTAAAGACATGTACTTATAATACAGATACCCAGAAATAGAACAAACATCTATGTTGGTCACACACAAATGTTTGATCAAACCCACAAGCATTAATTTGAGTAGGTAGATTTTTTTAGACTCTGACAAAACTTAAAAAATGTATGCTTGAGTCTAGACTCTAGTTAAATACTTCAGCAGCGAATGAGAATACAGACCCGAGTGTAATATAGTTTAATTGTTTTCTAAGGAATAAAGACATACCACTTTATAAGTCCTAGTGTCAATAAAGGATACTAAATCTTCTTTATTTCCTACTGCGATGGTGCTGCCGTTTGGAGACCAGGCGATATTGATGTTTTCTCCTTTAGTACCAATGGATGCTGAGCATTTGTGGGATCTGAGAAGTTTGAAGCGAGTTCTTTATAAATAATAATAATAAATATTCATGGACATGTATCACAACACCCTTTAGTCCCAAACTAAGCAAAGCTTTTACTACGGGAACTAGATTGCTGATAGAATACTTACACTTTTTTTGTAAATACATACTAATACATAGTAGCACTGGTTTGATGGGAGCAATGTTGGAGCACCCTGAATGGTGTTGTGGATAGTGAGGAGCAAGACTTACTGATATTCTAATTATGAAACTTTCTCACCGAATATCCCATATTCTGACAGATTTATCTCCACTTGCTGTACTCAGAAGATCAGAATGAGATGCGTGCCAGCACAGTTGGTCTACTGAGCCTGTGTGTCCTCGGCACAGGAAGTCTTGTGCCTGTATTAGAAAGTTTTTTTTTATTATTTAGTGTTAGGATGGTAACTCCGTAACTCAAGTTTGCTTGGATGGTAAGATCCCATTTAACGGTTGTCTGTTCTTGCATGCTAAGCTATGTAGTAGCCTAGTAGGTAGCTATGTAGTTCGTTTTATATTACTTACGTAGGTACATACAACGAACGCAAAGCACGTAAATAAAAACAATAACATAACCTCACTTTTTTATAGTTACTTTTGGGTGAATTAAAGAAGGTATAGGGATACTCACCAGTCTGCTTCGCTCCAAATTAAAAATAGCCACATTTTTATCAAAGGAGCCTGATGCTAACCGCCTTCCGTCACAGGACCAGCCCACAGAATGCACCTTGGAACTATGAGCTGCATACTCACGAACAGAGTTATGTGACGCGAAATAACTTCGTAAGTCGGCCAGATCCTCAATAGGAGACTGCCCCTGCTTCGATTCTTTCATGCTTTTCATTTAGATCCAGTAAAAATACAGAAAGAAGAAAACACACACAAGTCAAGCACTTTGTTTTGATTTTTTTTTTATAGACATAGGAAGGGCTAAGCTAAGCTAGAGTCAAAGTCATCAAAACATTCCACTCTACCATCTATGACTCTTTAGACTGATTTCCTACCAATTGTAGGTAACTACCGTTTTGGTACTTTTGGTTATTGAGGTAATTTTCCCAGCATTGTCTTGTCGGCAAAGGATTTTCCAACTATTTCGATTACCTATCTGGTGACCACTAAATGAGATGATAGATATATCGCGCCGCGCCTCCTTTTTCTTTAGCCTAGGCTATGAATAAAATAAGATTCAAAATATTGCAGTTTATTTTCATAACTCCGACCTATTCAACATAGGTACCTACTAATCTAGGGTCCTATATACTCCCGCCGCCAAACTTTGATTTGCGACATGAAGTATGCCATCGGTGTTGTCCAAAATGTGATCATGAAGGCAAAGTGCATCAACTTTTCCTGAAAATCCAATAAAAGTTACCTAGTTAGGTATGTAATGTACCTATAAAAACCGTTTGCGGGTAGTTAGATTAGGCAGATTGTATTGTAGGTACCTATTCTTTAGTACTAACATAATATGTAGGTACCTACCCACCTAATGAATTTAGTAAGAGTAGGAAAAGAACCTACACCTACTATGCTGAGTTTTAGCGTATACCTACTCATAAATTTTTCTAATCAGTTTTAGTTATAGCATGGTGGCAAGAGGGGTCAGCGTAATTTTCAAAATGGCAGGAAGACGATTGTTGAGTAGGCCCAGTAGTTTCTGCTGGAAATCTAAGGAGGCTTATCTATATCTAACAGTAGACCTCAACTAGTCAGCCTGAGTTACATAGCTGGACAGCTGAAGGGTCTAATTTAAAAAGTACTTATATAGCTATAACTAGGTTCAACATAGAGAGGTATATAATCCTCGGGAGAAATCCTACGAGAGATCACAGATTAGGAATAGTGAGATCTTACCCCAAGTGAGACTCGTACCCTCGGAGGCGTGCAGACACACAGGCCTACTTGTACCGAGTTCCTTTTGGGTATAATGAATGGCGTCGCCGCATTGCGGAGCATCCCAAGTTTTTTCACGAGCATTATTTTCGGATTAGCTCTTCAGGAAAAAAAAAATTCTGTGATTCAGCAAGTATCTTTGACACAAAAATGACATTCAGACCAATTCAGACCATAAAGTACCTAGCATAAATAGAGGGATTCAAATCTCGAAGGTGCTCGAACATTAAATAAAACAAATAAGGTGTTATGCCATACATATAAGTAGGTAAGTCAATAATTAAAATAGCCACCAGTTTTTTGACCTTTTAACGAGCTAGATTTTAACTTAAACCCTGATTTTTCAGTGAAAGTAGTTTCAAAATACTGTAAATTCTTATACAACTTTCCTTCTGATACACCCAAAATATGAGCGCATTGCCTCAACAAAAACGCAAAACTTTCCGGGAACTCATTGGATACTTCCTTCTCGAACACTCTAGATTCTGCGCCCTGCTTCTCTCGAAAGACGTAAAACTTTAGCCAATACTGGATATTCTCAACCGGTTCTTTGAGAAACGGCTCTAAGCATTCACTTTCCTGTTTAGACAGTTGCTTAGTAAGTTCTTTAAGCTCCTGCAGAACGCTCAGCGGCATTTCGTCTTCCGAATCAGGTCTAGGAATTTTCTTTCTATCTTCAGTCCACGTGAGAAGCGATGGGTCTTTTTCGTCCTTTATAATTTTTTTCTCGACAATCCCAGAGAGCTGTGGGTCCAGTTCCATTTCACCAGGATCTGTAGTTTTCGCGGCCTTTACGTAGAGTTGACTAGGTTCATGAGTTTCTTCGTCGAAATCTGGATTTTTCTCTGGTAGTAATTCCTTTGCGTAGGTTTCTCCGTCGCTCTCTTCGCTGAAAAGTCTGTCTTCATCGGATTCGTTTCTCTTTCGTGTTTCTGTGATATCTTCGCAGTCTCCTTCATTACTGTAGTTAGCATCTGCGCATGGCGTGTCAACATCCATTCTGTCATCAGTGTTTGCGTCTTCAGGCTCAACTGTTGGAGTTTCATTTGTTTCTTGAGTAATATTTGCGTTTTGGATAGCCTCGTTAACCCTCTGTGCTATTTGATTAAGAGCATCTTCTTGTACAGCGTCATGGTATGCAGTCACAAAATTCTTCCACTCGCCTCTTGTTTCCTTCTCAATAGTGGAGTTCCTTGGATTTGTCTTGATCTTACGTTTTTTACGATCTTCAATTCTTGGAATATTTTTAGTAAATATTCCCATTTCCCTATCATGTTTTCTGGTTTTGTTGTTGTATTCTGGCGGCACAGGAAGATTGTGTTTCTGACATGTATATAGGATAATGTCTCTGATCGCTTTGGCTCTGTCGAATGAAGCCTCATTGTAAACAACGGAGTCCATACTAGATTCTACGCTGTCGTTATCATCATTTCTGTTTTCGGTTTGGTTATTACTAATCGGTACATCTTCAAAATTGTCTGTGATATTGAATGCGTTTTCACTCATTTCACAATGGTCTTCTAATTCTTCTTTTATTACCCGTTTAAAATCATCGTCAAAGATGTTAACTCCTTCGGTTTCTTCCCTAATTTCATTCGGATTCGTCATTCTTTCATGGATTTCTTTTAACTTATCTTTTTCAGATTCATTCAGTTTAGTTGACTCAAAAACTTTTGTATCATCGAGGTATCGTATGCTATTCGATAATGTACTGTTGGTGAAGGAATGTTCACTAACAGTGTCTGGAAACTTGGCGTTGCTTGCAATGCTATCATTCAACTCTCTCAACTTAAATTTTTCGGTTTCATCCAGTTTTTTATAATCTGGGACATCAGTGTCTTCAAACTGTATTCTGCTTGATATTGAACTATTAGCCAGTGAAACTTCACATATTGAGTTGGATTTTGAGTCAACTTCATCTGGTTCTTGGGTTTGGTTTAGTTGTTTATTTGTTTCACCTTCAGGATGGTCGTTTTGAGTGTTACCTAGATTTTGATTATCGTCAGTATTGACTTGTAACTTATCAACTCTAACCAAATGTTCCATAGTCGGAGGTTTTGTCGTCAGCCAGTTATGGTTCTCACAATTCCTGACATAAATCATTTTCTCAACATAAATACGTTCTGGTTTATATCTATCAAATTCTCTAGTTACTTCTTTGTTGCTCACTTTAATACCTTTAACTAGATTCTTTTTTTTCTTCAAATTGGGATGGACAAGATGCCAATCTTCGATAGCGTATTTAAGAGAGTACTGTGTGAAATCTTCAGTTAGTTTAACTTTCACTTCGGGATCTTGTAAATGGTTAGCTAGAACTTGTGTGTATGAATGAAAAGGAGTCAAAGTGGGCTTGAATTCGCTTTTCGGAATAACGAAGGATCCTACCTCACCTCCTTTCAACCTAGTGATGAGTTCGTGAGCCATTTCATCCTTTAAAGTTTTATGATGCTCGTTATGCAGAAGGTCCATGTGGTGTTCCAACGCTATGTAGTCATCGGTGTCCCACGAACATTTGTTGGCATACCGGAAGCAGTAATGTCTAAGCAAGATTTGTCTAAATTGGTAGAAGGTCATCCATTCTCGGTATGAGAACAGTCTATTCGTAGGTGCTGACTCACCGTGGAAGTAGAAACTCTTTGGTCGATCCTCCTTTTCATTGATAGCTTCCGCTGCCTTTGATAACTTAACCTCATACTCACAGTCGAGCCCCAAGCAGAGTTTCATGGCCCAGATAATGTAAGTCATGACGTGAAACTCGTACCCTGGAAGTCTATTGATGATTTTATCTTTTGTGTTAACGTCTAGAAAACCGGCAGGCTTGTAGTGCATAAGAGATAGCACCAATGGTTTCAAGTCCATCGGCAGGCATAGTTCTTTAAGATGGTTGTCGATTATAAGTCTTAGGTTAGGTACGATCGGGTTGCCTAGGTCCAAACTTTTGAATAAGGTCATAGCTATCACGCGGATGCCTGGTGCTTTGAACTGCGGCCGGCGCCTCATGATTTTCTTAAATAGCTTCTCAGGCTTCATTTCTTTTGGAACAATGTTGTGTATTCGATAGGGGACAGACAGCAAGCCATCGCGGAAGAGTTTCACTAATTGTGTGACTGTGATATCACTTTTGTCTAGGTTCAGGGCAATGGCTATGAGGGATACGAGTAGGCTGAAAGAGAAGCTTATGATTTTACTATCTCGTTTCAACTCCCATACAGTTAACAAGTCCTTGGGGGGTTGATCTACATCTGAATCAACATCCTCTTCCATATTTGTGACGGGTGCTTTGTGTGGATCTTCATTAAATCTAAAAAAAAATAGATACTTGAATTTCTTAGGAAATAGTTGAATAACTAGGTAGGTACTTAAAGCTGTACATACATACCCCATTTCACTCGGTTTCAAATACTTTTTCATATATCGAGTCCAAACCCACATAAGTTTTGTTTTGAAGCTTGGCTTTGCACCATATTCAAGGAGCTCATCTGCTGTACCTTTTAGTAGAAAGTTGAATGCATGCCACCTGTACCATGCATCAGACACTGAAACAGAGATTTTTTTTAGTGATAGTGTTTTAGTCACACTATGCCCATGCCGCTGCCGGCATTATTGCCACAGCAACATCGCCTTTATTCTCACTAGAGAAGGGCGTGAACTTAGGCCGGGAGCCGGGACCGAGGCATTATCGTGTTCACACTATGCTCGTGCCCACTTCCCTGCCGACTACGGCATAGTGTGAACGCAACATTATGTATTGTAAGATACTCACTTTCTTTCTGTTCTCCGGCGACTTTGTGAATTTTCTTTCTAACACCTAATAACACATGACCCTCGGTTCCTACTTCGACGACATCCACAATAGTTTCCTGGAAGTTTGCGTCTTGCGTGCCGCATTCCATGCAAAAGTAGAACCCATCGTGTAAGTTAACCTCCGTGCAACCGCACAAGTCACAAGGCTGCGATGCTTTCATGTTTGAATAACAAATGTTCTGTGACTATTATCTAAAGTAGGTAATTATTAATTTTCCGCGAAAATAAAAATTGAACAACCGAACATAAACATGCACACACCGCCCCACCGACACCGAACATCTATATCCTCCCACCGAACACTTATGCATATCACATAGGGATATACATCGATGCATCGAAAACATCGATATTTACAATGCGATACATCGAATCGATCCGATGTTTTGAAATGCTTTCGATATACTCGATGTATCGATGTTTTTTCAGTTTTTAGTAGAAAAACATCGAATCGATTATAACCAATTAATTTCATAAAAACTCAAGTTTGACCACTAAAATTTGTGAACTAAGGTCCGTATTCCGAGACAGAAATCG
This sequence comes from Eulithis testata, assembly GCA_947507515.1. Taxonomy (NCBI): domain Eukaryota; kingdom Metazoa; phylum Arthropoda; class Insecta; order Lepidoptera; family Geometridae; genus Eulithis; species Eulithis testata. Next base: position 1,663,988 of record OX382215.1, on the reverse strand, counting down.
TTACTCAAGCATAGATTTGAGTAGAGATTTTCATACAAAAATCTGTGCTTGAGTACGGATCAGGGCTTGAGTAAGGCTACGGAATACGGGCCTAACAGTGATACTGTCGGACTGAGGTCAGACCGACAACCGGATGCGAGTTCAAATCCAAACCGACATTATAGACTTTTTGCAACTTTTTACTTTTTATTTTGAAGTGAAAATTTAGTAGGTACTGTATATTGGTTAAGTACATAAAAATAAATACTAAATTAATTTCACATTAAACACAGAGCGAGAGTGAATGCGTGGCACTCGAAGTATAAATCTTCCACGCGTAGGGACTCCACGCACTGATTTTTTTCTTATTTGTTTTAAAAAAGAAAAGTTTATTATTTAATACTGGACTGACAATATAATGTGGTTGCGGCCATCGTGTATTAAAAAATTATGTCGTGTCGGATGGCGAGCTTCTAGATCACCATAACCCCCAAAATATCGATGTTTTCACCCGATACATCGAATGACATCGATGTACGGTTTTGATGTATCGAATCGAAAAAAACATCGATGTTTTTTCAAAGTGGACACCCCTATAACACCGCCCGCCCGCCTCGCACCTGTTTCTTCTTCTTCTTTTTATGGCCTCTGTCTGTCCGCCATTTCGACAGACAATATTAGGTAGGTAGTAGGTACTTTGTGATACTTCGTCTGTGTAGGTACTCGTCTGTTTATGAAAAAATTACTCTATGGTTTTTTTCGGTTTTGTCGGTTTCGTTTCCCGTCAGTGCTACCAACCTACAAGCTTGGCATCATGTTGGCATTATATTATTTATATTCATTGTCTATGGTGCTTATATACACTACTATTTGTTTCCGCGGCGTTTGATTGCCATAACTTGATACTTTGTACTAATATAAAATATTTCTGAAACTTTTTGTTTAAGCTTAGATCGGGAACCAAGATTAAAATCTGAATGAATACTAGCTTATTTACACTTTGCGAAGTGATATTTAGTTAACGTGTTTTTTGGTGTCAAGTGTATTCAGAGCGTTCACACAGTGTTTCGTTGATTCTGCTAGTTATTACTCCAGATTGATCCATTCATGTGGCCGAGTAATTATTGCTCAAAAATTGCCCGTATACCTACGTATAAGCGCACCAAGTTCGGGTGACGCTCCGAGTGTGGGGAGAGCGTGGGTGTGCGGGGGAAGCTACTTAACAGTAAAAATAAACACGGCTTCTAATTACTTCACTTCACACTTGCACTTGTTACCTGCACTCATCACATAACAGCGTATGCGTTTACACGCTGATTTTACTTATCGTTTATCACTTGGACTTGTCACTCGCGCTTGATACTTAGCGAAGTGTAAACCAGGCATGTGTACACAAAGTTTAGAAAGTAGGTAACACGACACGTTTTAGTAAAAATATTTTTACGTCATAACTTCGTGCCCTAGAAGAGGGCACAATAACCATTTTATTGTATGTGTTGGTGTGTGACGTCACATACCTATATTAGAACCAGGGCCCCGATTGCGCTAAATTTACACGGTCGACCGTGAGAGACGTAACGTGCAAGTAACGGTACGTCCAAACTACGTAGCGTTCTAATTTTTCCGGAAATCAGTATTGCGTTAGCTCAATATACGTTTATCATGCTTTTACGCTGCTGGTTCGTTGCCGTGGTCCACCGTTCGTGCAGCCGTTAAATATGTACGTCTTCTTCTTTAGAATTTCGCAAAACCGGTCAATCGATTCATCATTTTGCAGTGTCCAACCCTAGTTTTGATGGCTGACAGTGACAATAGTAAGAAAATGTCGAATGTGCACATAGAACATAATGCGTATTCTGTGGTAATGTATGTTTTTGTCTCGATTTTGTAAACAAACAATTTCATGAAACTCTTTCTATTTCTACATAATTTTAGGAGGTGGTTTGTAAAACTTGATAATGTCCTATTAGAACAAGAAAAGAAAGAGCCTGTGTAACGTTATTACCTACATATTTATAACAGTATAAATTGTTTTGTGAAATGCTACCCATCTAACAAATTGTTTTTCTCTACAGGAATGTAACTACCACTAAATAGTTAAATACTCTTGTGTCAGTGCAAATTTGGTGCTATAGGTTATATACCGTACATGCTAAATAGAAATAGCTAGCAAGAAATAGTACCCAACATCCTAACCTGACTGATGGAAATAAATACCTACGCAAAAACAATGTTGGAAGGTGTACCTATCTCCCCGTCTCCTGCTGAGACAGGACAAACTAGACTATGACGATGTAAGTATACAAAGCATCTACCTACCTATATTTCCTAGTAGTTAGGCACTAGAACATTTCAATGTTTTTTTGCAAATCTTTTGGGTGCAAAAACAGTTTCAGACAAATCAATCCCATTTTATATTAGTAATAACATAGAGTTATTATGAATGAAATGTAGCTAGGTACATCAAATTCATATTCAAGAAAACTTACCTATATTATTTTGTTTCAGTATTTGCATACCACCATCGGCTATACAAGTGATGTGACTAGTAGGTACTTACACAAACTTTGCTAGTTTTTTCATATTTTTGTTAACCGCCTAGTAAAGTAAGCTTAGCTATAGGTTTTATAACTGAATAAAATAACATTGATTATTATTTTACTTTATTTCAAGAGTTTTAGTCTTACTACCCCGGTCACATTGTAGGTATGTATTGCTAGTATATTAGCTCACAGTGGTAGCTTGCTTTGCAAAATGGATGGGCATCACTTTATACTCTGTAGTACCTAAGTGTAATTCACAACCTCAAGCATGTTAGGTTACGGGTCTAAGATGGGTGTCTTCAATCTGCATCCAAAGAAGCTGAAATAAATAAAATTCATTTATCATGAACTTACATAATAAAATTATAGTAGGATATACTTGTAATATAATATGGAATATGTAGCCCTTCAGAAATATCATACCATGAGGTATGGGTATAGTTAGTTTTGAACTGATCGGTGAATAGCTTAATACAATTTTAGAACAGCGTAAGTTGTAAAGATAGGTAACTGATCAGTAGTAAGGAAGTATTTTATATTAATAATTCTGTAAGTACCTGGATGTCTATAACTTCTTCAAGGTTTTCTTCACTCTTCTATGAATTGATTCATCTCATCATGAGCTCACCTAAAACGATTGGCACTGCTTTATTCCTATTGGATGTAGGTCTGTATACTTCTGCATCTCAAGCTTGTTAAAGACCTGAAATAAAGAAAAGTTTAATTAGCAGGAAAAACTTACACAACATTAAGCTTATAACCTATTTACCCATAGTTTATTGTAGAATGATAGATGGATAGTTCTATAAAATAGTTTTTAGATGAAGGTGGGTAAGTATCTATAGGATTCCCTCTCATCATGCTGTAATGGGAAAGTCAGTAGGCAAGTAGGTACCTAAGTAAACTCAAGGTTACCTATGTAGATGTAAAATCTCAGAAATTGTAGTTATTTATGTACCTAGATAGGTACTTTAGACCTATCTATCTACTGTCTACTTGTGGAGTATGGAGTGGAACCAAACGGTAAATCATCTAGTCATCTAGCCTAGAGTGAGAGTTTTGCTGAGTCCACAGATGAGAAATTTTCCTAAACACAACATTCTTACCTTTGTAGCGTTGTTTGAAGGAAGTATCAACATATTATGTGATGTGGTACGATTGGTGGCAAGTGATGAGTAAACTTTCTAAACATTTGATGAGGCAAGTAGTCCAAAAGGGTCCATTATAGTGTAGGTATCTTTTCGACAAATTGCTGATCACTCCGCACTTTAGATAGATGTATCTTGCATTCTTGGCTTGGACAACGCATCCAATTCATTTGCCCTCACTAGTAAATCCTTACAAGTGCACTTTTAAATTATTTTCAAGGAATTTCAGTCATAAATAATTCTAAAACACTGTAACGTAGTAACAACGTTCACAAAAAGTACCTCCCGATGTACTTTTTCAAGCACGCTAATCAAACGTTATTCCGACATGTTTAGAGTAGAAGCAACGAGCGTCTGACGGATCAATTACGGTCAGAAAATTAAGGCAATACGATATCTGTGAAAATCGGCCATAACGAAGCAGTAACAGAAGCGGCTGAGCAGTTGCAACTTAGCGCGATTGAGGCCCTGCAGATCAAAGAATTTATTTGTTGTAATTATTATTATTCTTCCGAGGTCGAGGCGTTTCGTGCTACATCATCATTTAAAATAATTATGATAGGTATACCTAGTCTATGAGATAAGAGGGAACAGATAAACGTACGTACATACCGGTCTAAATCATAACCCTCTTTTTTGATTTGCCATAGTCGGGTAAAAATAGTAGCATTTAGAATAGGTTTTCCTAATCCTGGCAACCTAAAATAAAATACTTAGCGCTGATTTTTGTAGCGTAGCGTAGCCGCTGTAGCGCCTGTCTGTCATCAATAACTCGCGTAATTCGGGCGTGTTCTTCGTTTACGACATTACTGAGAGAAACTAGTCCTTTTCCCTTGATATTCGTACGAAAACACGAACACCCATCGCAATAGCGTCTTTATTGTGATGCTGTTGTAAGTTCACCACACCCTTGAGCTCGCGTCTGGTGTGCGTGTTTATCGCCGAGGGCGGTATTTTTGGTGATTCTTGATCGCGAGCGAAGATATCGTAATTCAGTACGCGGTGTAGTGTAATGTGTGCAAGTTTGCGAGTTCAATAGTGTATTTTCTGAGGCAAAGACGTAGATTGATGGGCAGTGTGGTGCCTTCAAGAGCGGCAGAGCGGCCGCACCGGCGTTTCTTCTCTTTCCGGAGGGTCTGCTTTAAAATCAGCCACACTGGAACTGATGGAATTAGAGAATATCGTCGCGAACACTGTCTACTTGAAAGCCCGAGAAGGTGAGTTCCAAAACGATGATCATGTTGGTACGATCATATTGGTATAACTGAAGAGATTTTTATAAAACTACTGACAAAACATTCGAGCCTGAATCGGGACTCCATACATTTTATAAGGTTTTCTGATGAAAATCTCTACTGAAATATTTGCTTGTCTGATTTTATTGTGTGAATACAGCCCTTGGTCTTTGCCTAACCATGAGGAGTGTATCTGGAAATTGGCCTTCAGTACTCACTGAGGCTCCCCAAAAGCAATCAAGGGTAGACCAGGATTGGTCAGGGCAGCTAATAGCCCCCAAACCATGGATCTGTCACTGAAAAAAAACCTCTAAATTTACAGCTAGCATATCAAATTTATAAAACTTTATTGTCCTAGATGTCATCAAATGTTTACTAACAATTGCATGCTTTGTTTTATTGAATACTAGCCGACTGTCCCAGCTTCATGGGTATAATTTTTTTAGGTGTTACATTATTGGAGTTTTAGTACGGATCCCTAACTTTTTGAACTATGTCACCCGAGGATAGTGTAGCGTCCCAACGGTGAAAGAATTTTTAAGATCGGTCCAGTAGTTTCGGAGCCTATTCAATTCAAACAAACAAATAATCAAATCTTACCTCTTTATAGTATTAGTTGTAGGTAAAAATTACATTTAATTCTAGGAAAAATGTTATGTTTTTCTAAGAATTGTTATAATATTTTTGAGTTAACCTTTTATTATGACAAGACTGAGAAGGTGTTGTTTGTGCTGGGCCAGCCTACTCCATCTAAATTCTAAATCATGTGCCAGGACCTACAGCGTCACTAAACCACTCAACTGTTTTTACTTTATTCTACTTTAAATAGAAGTAAAAACGGATTTAAAATGTATACAGGAAGCCCTGTCATATGATACACAACTTTATTTTTTACTGCATAACTATAGGTTTCCACCAAAAAGATGTCTACACAAAACATGCATAACTCTGTGAATGTATTGAATTGAGTTCTATATTTACATAAATTCTTTGGTAACATGTCGGTCTCCGATGAAGTATGTGACAGTCAGATTATAAGTTCTTAATAACTTAAAATTATTAAGAACTTATAATCTGACCATACTTCTTGCTAATAAATACATTTCATTTCAACACAAAATACGAATATGGCCTTTAGTCTTGGACGAATTAACACACACTTTAGTCTATACATATCTCTTACCAATAAGTAATGACAAAAAAAATATGCCACTAATTTCAAGTTATACATGTTTATGTGATGTCTCTGAGTGTGCCAGTAACTCCTATTAGTGTCACTGCATTAGGTAAAGGTAGGTAATAAATTATTAACTGCCGCACATAATAAATTTAGTAATACCATGTAATACCATAAATAAACATTCAAGTATTTAATGTGTGTAAACCGTTAATGTTACACAGCACAACATTATGTCGCTCATTGAATATGATTTTGGGGTTCAGTCAAGCTACGAATCTTAGGCGTATGCTCACTGATTGCTCAAGCACTGATCTGAATTCAGATTAGCTGAGTATAATTTAGATCGAGACTCAAATTGCGCTTTTATTCCGTAAACAACTAAAACTGGTCTCATCATCTATCTAAGTTTGACAGGCGTCATGGCTCAGTCGGTAGTAGCTCTGCTTTCTGTGCTGTGGGTCGTGGATTCGATCCCCACTGAGAACAAACATTTGTGTGTGGCAAACATAGATGTTTGTTCTGTGTCTGGGTGTTACTATGTATCTTAAGTATGTATTTACAAAAAAAAATGTATATATATGTATTCTATCAGCCATCTAGTTCCCATAGTACAAGCTTTGCTTAGTTTGGGACTAGAAGGTGTTGTGTTAAATGTCCGTGAATATTTATTTATTAAAGTAATCGACTAGTGAATCGAGTATTTGGCGATTTTTGTACGTTATTCTTATTAGAGTTAAATCTTTTCCGAAAAAGGCCCTAGCATACGGACCTTGGATTAATTTCTTAGTAAATTAAATTTTTGGACAACGCATCACACATAGCTAACAATGAGATTAATTGATGTCTAGATCTGCCGATCTGCTAATTATTACAAGAGGAAGTTGTTTTGTTCACATATCACTTTCTTAGAAACACTTAAGATAAAATAGCGAGTTGACGAATAACTCGGTACCTAAACTGTTGAATGTTGCTAAATAAAGATAAGCTAGTGATCATAACTCGAGAGGGTTGTAACGGTCCAGAAAGACTGTCCGTGTTCCTTGGGTATCCCACAAATTATTTAGTTAATTTAACCTTTAATTTAGCTAGATTCGGTTAATTTTCAACGAACGATAAAACTATCTTCAGTGTGACATACTGAATCTGTAGCAACTGATAACTTCATAGTATAAAGAATGAATAATATTAACTAGACGAGTTTAACTAGAAAGGTTCAATATAATAGAAGGTATACATAGTTGTAGCAATTAAATTATATTCACTAATTGTGTTTACCTAGTAATAATTCATTTACAATTTTAATCGCAATAACACTTGCGAATTGCTCTCATAAAAATGTCAGGCGGTTTTCCTCTCAAAATAGACTATCAGATTGTTAAATTTAGGTACATTTGAGAGTTGGAAACTGAATAAATTGCTAGTAAATGCTTTAAACTGTCTATGTTCGGAGTCTCATAAAGGTCTGCTTCTTCATTACGATATAGTAGGGAATTTAGATAAATACAGTATGAAAAACGTAACGTAGAATGTAGATATTTTCAAGGAGAGTAGATACAAGCTATTAGTGTCTTTAGACACCATCTTTTATTCAGAAAACGGTCTAAAACCAAAAGAAACATCCAAAAAAACAATACTATTATAGACTATATGAACCAACTTAGGTATACATTGAGTTGTATCTGGGGGTATATTCAGATGCCGGACGAATTGGCACCCGTCATAAAAGGTTGTTTTGATACGCTTCGGTAGGCTTCGTTTTGAGTCGGCGGTGTTTTTGGAAGGCGGTATTTTTGGCAGGCAGCTAAATCGGACGTGGATCGCATACTAACTATGAAGTAGGCAGTGGCTTTGTGGCGTACGTAATCAGAGGGTATAAAAGACAGGTACATCTAGAAATGGGACTTTTTTGGTTCGAGCCGTCGAAGAGTAAACATCTACCAAGGAGGAAGGAGTACCTACATGACTGAGTCAGGCAGATGCCATAGTGGAAAGGACAATGGAACGAAGATTTGGGTAAGAAGACCTTCTCTTGCTTTCATTGTATTTATTATGTGTCCCTATTTTCAGGAATTGCTGGCGGCGCCTCCATCAATGAAGTCTTCACTACGTGCTGGCCTGCCTGCGGTTCTGCTAGCGATGCTGAGCTACATGCTGGACTGCCATGCTGAGCTACATGCTGGACTGCCATGCTGAGCTACATGCTGGACTGCCATGCTGAGCTACATGCTGGACTGCCATGCTGAGCTACATGCTGGACGGCCATGCTGAGCTACATGCTGAGCTACATGCTGAGCTACATGCTGAGCTACATGCTGAGCTACATGCTGAGCTACCTGCGGAGCTGACAGCGGAGCCATCACACAGACCCAGGGTCCAGGTCAGGATAAGATGTGGGAGATCAGGGTAAGTCTTTTATATTTCAACTGAGTGTTCAAAACATGTGTTTCGATAGGAAAGCTGGGTTTTTCAGATACAGGGTTCTTCCGAGGAATAGGGAATCTGGGGGTTTTCAGGTTTAGAATTTCCGAGGAATAAGCTGACATTCAGATCTAGAATCTACGCTGCTTTTTCTAAATGGTTTTGATTCAAGACACGCATTATATTTTGAGGGTATTTTATTTCCTCTCGTTTTATATTGCTCATTTTCTATTGAACTCTTTTGTGTGTGATTTTATCTTTTTACTTTTAAACGAACTATATTTGACTGGTTTTACTGAATATCTACGCCTTTAGAGATTTATTTAACTACCTTCTACCACGAGTATGCGTAGATAAGTTCTTTTACTTCTTTACATTGAGGATATTGAGTGCATTACTTTACGGATTTCAAGGAAGCGTATCTTACTACCCTAGTTATTTATACTTACTTTTACACACACTACTAAATATGATCGATACTTAGTGATGGTTACTTTGATTTCTACTTACTCTCATACATTGCATAGATACTTATGTATAAAGTGAACTATTAGTTACATAATTACTTATTACACAATAGGATAGGACTGGCTTTAGCTATAGGAAGGTAGCATGCGTTATCTTGTGCGTAAATCAAGAAAGGATTCCATCTTGATTGGAGATAGGAAATGTGGCTAGGTATTTAAGTAGGTTAGGTTTGCATTAGCTGTAGGGAGAAAGGAAAAGCCACATAGTACGAGATTCATGATTGGTTTCCGTCATGAAGGAATCAAGGTAAGTCTTTGATTTATATCTGTGTGTTTGTTTCAGGATCTTTAGAATAGAAAATTAATGTACAGGCTTGCTCGATACATGTTCTAGGCAAACATCTAGTTCAAGCAACAAGTACAAAGATGACAGAGAAATTCTAGGATAATTGTAATCTTGTTCGATCCAAGTTACATTATCCAATAAATAATCCTTCACTTAAAGATGAAACCTGCGTTTACAGCACTATTTTAGTGAGTTAGATGTTATTTCTCCTTAGGCTCAAGCAGCAAGTAGGATCTTGTAGGGAATAAAACTTCCTGAAGATCTGGAGCAAGAAGAAAGAGATCTGGAGAGGGGGGTTTACAGAGTTAGGGTTCCCTAGGTTCTAGCATTTGTTCCAGATGAAGATTCAACGTGGATTAACTCGAGGAATTTTATATTTTCAAATATACCTGCATTTTACAGAGGCTTTACTGTGTTTATAATTGATTAAAAAAAAATATATTGTGTTTTATTTTTCCCTAATGTGTGTGTACTACTTATTTTGATTTACCTGAGATATTGTGTGTTATCTTTAGTGTTTCTTATTACTTGTTTTATATTTCATAGTGTGAGCGTTCAATTAATATTGCGTCCAACAATGAAAGTAAGGAGAATTATTGTAGTTATATATTTACATACTACATTTGTCCTTACATACTTACTACTTTGATAGTACAGCTATTTTTCTAGAAGTGTATTTTAATGCCTTAATTACATATTCTTACTTATTTTACTCACTTTTACATACACTAGTAGATAGGATCAATACTTAGTTACGACTACTTCTACGTACTTACCCTCATAATACATACGTACTTATAAGACGAACTATAGTTAGATAAGTACATACATACGCCTGTTCCTACATATTACTACATACTACATTGTAGAACAGCGTCTTATCTTCTATGTGTTAAGCGATAGCGACTTTGAATATTTGACAAATTCGAATTTTAGAAACATCTGCGACTTTTAAGCTTTAGACTTTAAACCTTTTAACCTTTAAGACTTTAGGATTTTAAACCCTAGTTTGAATATCAGACTTTGAACCTTATGATTTTAGAAACTTAAGTTTCTACAACTAAACCTAACTTTACCTTATTTTACTTTCGGATATTAAGTCTGGATTAGAACAGATACATATACTACAATAGGTAGTCTTACCTACCATATCAGATTAATTTTATCAAATGACTTTTATTGTTCAACTTTGAATTTAATTCTAGTGAAGTCACTTATTATCCTAGTGGTAATATTTATTGTGCCATTGAGACAGCTTGAGTAGCTCTCTCTCTTATATCTTTCAAATTCAGTAATGTATTTATTAAATTTAAAAAGAACCATTATTCCTACTTGCCTTGTAGTCTTGCATTGACTATTTGTTTTATAGTGACATTTAGCTTCAACCTTTTATCTTTTACTGACCTGTCTGATTGGTTTCCTCAAACTATGTGCTTGAAGGAGAAACTATAAGGAAAAGTCATTCTCAAATGTTTTAAGGTCTGTACAGATACTATTTATCTAACTCTAGAGCGCGTGTCTCGTGGTTATTCTGAACTTATGGAAAAGGGATGATAACTACCTACAAAGAGTCTATGATTTATTCTATCTAGTCCGATACCTATTAATTTACATGAAGTATATGTGGTCAAGCTAGACACTTCCGTTGTCGAAGTACCCTAGGCCGATTCAAGCTAGGGTTACTTTATATTAGCTAAGTGACTGACCTTATCTACTTCTATTGCCTTTTATCTTGGCTTTGACTTTAGCTATCTAGAAAGATTGGTTTGAGTGAACCATGAACTAGGAAGGTTACTTAAATTTAGATTCAGTTGTTAGAAGTGGTTATCTAACAGGCTGCCTTTAACTGCAGCATATAATTGCATGGGACTGTTTTGGCTTTGAGTAACTAAAGTTATTTAAAGATAATTTAGTTTCATGATCTTTGTAATCCATAGTAGCACTGATGTTGGATTCAGTTTAGTGAAATAGTAAAAAAAATAGATTTTACGCATTCCTCTATTCTTAATCATACATCCGCTAAAGTATAGTGTACTGTGAAGAGGGGGTTTATTACGAATACATGTGAATAATATGTATTCGTAGTTTGGTGTCGAGAATCACTAGATGGCGCGGATGGCGGGGCGTCTCTCTGATGTAATTACATATTATTGTAAATACATTAGCTTCATAGTGCACTATTTAACATCATTCTAGTAACAAAGTTATAATAAACTTATATTCTGAGACTTTAGAATCATTTTATATATTTGATATTAATTTTTATAAGTAGATTTCTACTGTAGGAAATATAGCTTTTCTATTTACATGTATTCCAGCAAAGCCAAATATATCATAATTCTGAACATATACTTCTTCCTAAAACTAGTACTTGATGCGGTTTAGGTCTTCCATTCTATATAAAATTCATGAAAGAATCTCATTGATAATGAGTCGTACCTACTTAAGATAACTCCTGTTGCCTCTAATTATCTAGGATCTACATAATATGTACCTTTTAATTAATCTATTATATTTTATTCATCAGGCTAGAATAGTAGGAATAACCCATGCAATTAACTAAACTTCTACCTACGGTTTACTCTTATTAGCAACGATTAGATAGATAATAAGGATTAGTATAGATAGGAAAACGTTACTTTCATATTAGGTAGATTCATAGGTTAACTAAAAGAGGTCTCAACATAATTCCTTTAAAGTATCTGAGTAACTATCGGTTCATAATAGTAGGCGTCCTAATCACAACCACTATACGATCACAAGGCCATTAGAATAAGTTAGTTATTAAGTTAGTTATTAAGTTAGTTATAGGTCATAAGATTAAAGTAAAGCAACGTAGTTAAAATTAGATTAAATTGATTTAGGTTAATATCTCTCTCTTAGGTTAATATATCTCTCTCTTTTAGTCTTTTAGTTAATCTTTCTCTTAGTTTAGTTAAGTCAGTTAGTTTAGTTAGAGAAAAAAAAAATTTGGTTAATATGGGGTGGGAAATTGTTACAGGGTGATCTCATTACTGTTCATGATCCGAGGTCTAACCCTTCCAAACTTGAAACAAGATATCTTTGCCATATCATTCTTTGAGACCAAACTTAGACCCGTATCCCAAAAATCGTCACATAGATTTGAGAAGAGATTTTCATACAAAAATCTTAGCTTGAGTCCATCAGTGCTGAGCAGTAAACCAGTAGGGCCTTAGAACGCGTAACATTGGAAGGTAGTACTCGACTCCCTGTGATGTGATGATGATGAATCTGTTCTTAACTAATCTTCGCGTAGTCTAGTCCAAGAGTAAGCCAGGTCCGCACAACCAAAACCTAGAACTCGTAAAAACTGTATCTAGAAAAGTTACAGCTTAGTTCCCTAGTTCTTTTAGTATTATTCGTTCTTCTTACAGAATAACTCAATCTCAATATCTATAAAAGGAAGTTTCAATATGGTAGGTACATAATACAATCTATCCACCTATTCTGACATGACAGGCGTCATGGCTCAGTCGGTAGTAGCTCTGCCTTCCGTGCTGTGGGTCGTGGGTTCGATCCCCACCGAGAACAAACATTTGTGTGTGGCAAACATAGATGTTTGTTCTGTGTCTGGGTGTTTCTATGTATTATAAGTATGTATTTACAAAAAAAAATGTATGTATGTATTCTATCAGCCATCTAGTTTCCATCGTACAAGCTTTGCTTAGTTTGGGACTAGAAGGCGTTGTGTTAAGTGTCCGTGAATATTTATTTATTTATTTTATTTATTCTAGTGCTATACTTAGAATAGTTAGCTAGGTACTACCTGCCTGTATGTTTACGCTACGTTGCGTTTTTAGGTCTTGTCCACCGCAAGACAAAAGGCGAGATCTCAGAGCGAGATCATCTGTCTCCTTCATATTAATCAATGTGTATATCATTCCCAAACTAAGCAGAGCTTGTACTATGGGAACTAGATTGCTGTTATAATACTTATATACATTTTTTTTGTAAACTTTTAATACATAGTAACACCCAGACACAACAAACATTTATGTTTGCCACAGAAATGTTTGTTCTCGGTGGGGATCGAACCCACAACCACGGAAGGCAGAGCTACTACCGACTGAGCCATGACGCCTGTCATGAAAGAACGAGGTTTAGAATAACACATCTGTCTCAGAGCGATGTGCGTAGTGCCGTGCATCACAGGGTTCGTACGACGACGAGTCTTCTTACTCCCGGTTGGGAGAAGGAATGGGCCCCGATAAATATCTACCCAGGTTGTCTGCGCCAGGGGTAACGACCCCTGGGTCCTGACCTGAGGCTTCGCCTAGATCGGCGGTGCTCCTCTTAATCTATGTTCTAGGTTTATTATAATATTTTTTTTCCGCAGTGGACGTCTTTATTGCAACAATGCATCGTTATGTATTGATTAACATAACACTTAAAATTAGGTGGCCTATCGGCTTGTTCAAGTCAAAGTGGTCATGCATCGCTGCAGCCAGCCGCTGCGGCTGCTATGTTAAGCACCTAGTTAACTAAACACAGATTAGGTAACTAATGTATCAATGTCGCGTTGAAATGTGTGATTTATCGCGGAGCTAGCTATAACGAGCACAAATCGAGGTCTTTATTTACTAGTGGGGCCATTATTTAGGAGAATTGCGGACAGCTGGCACCACGCGCAACGCGCTGGAACTTCTAATTGTGAAACTAGGCTTAGTTCAGGGTTATCTATATATCTAGTTCTCAGTTTGAACAAAAACAACTTTAACTACATAGATACTTACCTAAGCCACAGATCAGAAGCTAAGGAAGCAAGCCGTAAGTTTTTCTACCCACTCGTAGTTCTACGCTGCGTTGTGACTAAAATTCACTGACTATACTTTTAGACGGAGTGTCTCGTCACTTAAAATTTTCTATGTTTAGATATTTAGGTTCCTTATGAACTCTGAGCTTCACGATGAATAAAAATCAACACCATCAGCGACGAAATAAAACAGACCTCAACCAAATACAAACGCCTACACGCACACCCTAACCACTTGGCTACACAGCTCACAGATACCCCAAAAGGCTACGCAGACAACACATCATTGAACTAGATGGGTTATGATTCCCAAAAAAAGGAGAAGTGCTCGCTGGAGCTCCCATCCTACATGCCTGACTGCTTACACAAAACCTGCTCATAGTCTGAAGACTGATCGCAGATCAAAAGGGAACAAAAAAATACCATTTTTGTCTTTCACATTATTTGGTATGGATTAAACACGATATTTTATATAGGTCGATAACGTATGACTAAAATGACCAAAATAATCATCAACTTCTCTTCAAAATTACTGATTAAAATAATATCAAAAGCACTTCTCAATTGCGAATAAATACCCATTGCTCGATTGATTTGATTGATACCACAGTATAAACAATAATTATTTCGTCCGTTTGTTCAGCTGGCCGCAAAAATTGTAAAGCAACTGTCCACCATAGCGGCGATTTGCAATCAAATTAACCTCTAAAAAACTCGGTTCATGGCGATTACACTTCAGTCTAACACCGGCTTTACAAAATTCAATTTCGCATAGTTATAATTGCTTTTTCGGGAGATTTGGTCCTACGTCGTCTCGTGGGTTTTCGATTAAAATTAATATAACAAGTAGGTACCTACTTTTACTTAGATCAGCTGAGCGTGGCGCACCCCCACACTTCTATAGGCTGATGTGATGATGACGTTGAGGTTTCTATTCTAATAAACAAGCAAGCAAGCACGTATGAGTTAGTGGCCAACTCTAATAAGTTCAAAGGATCAAATTATAATATCGAAAACCGCATCATTACTATCGCGACTCCCGAATCCCGATATATCGAATTGAAAACCATTTCATTGCTATTAGCCATCCGCTAGCCCCGTGTGGTTTGGCGTGGTTTTGCGTTTTACCGCAGAATAAATCCGTGTTTACGACCGCGACTCGTTCTATCTCGCTGATCATATGGCTGGTAGCAGCTTTGAGGAAATGAATGGTCAATTTATTTATGTAACTTTAGGGCTCAGCTCATCAGACAAATTCGAAATTTATTGCCTCATCAGATTAGGCCCAAATTATTTAGGTATAGGTTCTAAATTGTCAATTTCTTCATCCAACTGTCTGTCTAACGTAATCCTGAAATGCGAGAACGCAGTAACGTGAACAAATCCTCAGCAACTCAAAGTCAAACCCTCGGCAACACCAAGGAACCTCCCAAAACATTTCTATAGGTACCACTATGCAGAGTTACGCTGCTTTAGTCAGATTACTCCGTCGTCGCGCCAGGACCCCGGACCATCTGAAAAGACCGATCCAACACGAACAGTAGTCCATTAACATGCAGTCTCGTCACCATAGCCAGGTCATGAACATACTGCTAATACCGCGTTCACACTATGTCCATGCCGCTGCCGGCATTATTGCCGCGGACTTATTGCCACAGCAACATCGCCTTTATTCTAATTAGAGAGCAAGGGCATGAAGTTGGGCCGGGAGCCGGGACAGAGGCATGATCGTGTTCACACTATGCTCGTGCCCACGTCCCTGCCGACTGCGGCATAGTGTGAACGCAACTTAAGCTCCCCGGGCTATACATCTGGCTGTCTGGCAGGTTACTTTAACCAGATCCCCCCCTCGCACAATATACCACCTGGAAAGCCCAAATAAAAACGGAAGTGTACGTACATGCATAGTTGTCACCTGAACCAGGTCACGGACTTTGAAGTGGGGCATAGGGTGACCAAGAAAAGAAACGTTGACAGAAAAGGTCGATAGCGTGGAATAGCAAATTACTATTGATCAGCAGTTCAGAATCCAGATGTAAGTGCATAGTTCCGTTTCTTTAATAAAACAGAGACTTCTTTTAAAAGCATACTATAAAATATCTGAATATTTAGAAGACAAACAAGCTTGGGACGAACTAGCTCCAACTCATCCAATAAAAAAAAAATGCAATCATACCTAATCATACAAAACGTAATGACGATCAGTGATCAGTGAGATTTTATTGAATAAAAGATTTTTGACTTTGACTTTGACTTTACAAGCGTACTAACGGTTTGGGACGGAGTAAATTCTGTATTTTAGGGGTCAAGCAAGACAGGGGTATTTTTAGCCTTTTTTGCGATAATTATGACGGGTTTGAGAACTAAATAGATGGCATTTAGCAGCAGACTGAAGGCACGTTGGCAGGCCATCGAGTTCTAACTCGATGTGGCAGGCTTATCATTTGGTGATTAGACTTAATAGAGCCTATCGTGTCAAGGTTTCTTTTCTAGCATTGCAAAAATCTGTGTAATCCTAGGTCGGAATCCAGTTTCAATTGGTTTAATTAAACGATAAATCATGACATTCGCACTAGCATTTCTCATTTGCTGAATGTTGCCCAACGCTATCATAATCACTCCCAATCAAAGCGATCGTGTCTCGTTAGATGATGTAATCTTCGTACAAGCTCTTGAATGTTGCGAAAGCTTGGTTTTGGCCTCAAGCTATCCTTGAGAGACTGTCTAAATCTCCAAACTAACTGCACGCTTCGTATCGGGGATCGTAATTTGCTTATCTCAGCAGCTAATCACAGTTCTTGGTGTCTTTAGAGCCCTCGCGGGCTCTTAATCGGTATGCAAGTGCCCATGCTACAACGATTCAGTATCAGCCCAGCCACTAGCAGCCTAACCCGATCAAGCTAACGGCCGATAGAAAATCTGCGAGGGATCATTTACCATCTGCTAAGCTAAGTAAGAGTGCCTCAGAAAAGACCAGTGGTGCTAACAAAGCTGCAGGTTTCCTCACGTACTTCCTCTGAGAACTCTGGCATTCTAACAAATTCGTGTGCATGACCAGATTTGAAATTATGACCTTGGAAAGTTCAAGTTGCTTTGATTAAGCCTACTAGTAGGTATGCTATGAAGAGGAATGTTACACAATACTCCTTAACAAGTTGTAAGAACATCTGGATCTCCCAAGACTATCAACAGATTTCTGAGTCAAGACCATCCCTCTTCAGTAGATTGAACAATTGTTCCTCAAGTATTTGTGGAAGCTTTTACTTCTCAGAGTACACTCGATTGAGTATTGTTTACAACAAATGAAACATGTTTGTGTGCTTATCTACCTAATTTACATAGTAACAAGGACGTATTCCCTTTAAAAAGAGTTCTAGTTAGACTCCAGAACTTTCTTTGCGTCACTTCTAGAGGATTCTAGTGGCTCTCAGTAATAATATGAACCCTAATATTGCATTTTTAAATGTGTGTTTTATTTGTTTCAGGAGGTTCCGATAGCAATAAGGGGAAGAGCAAAAAGTGGCGGAAAATCCTCCAGTTCCCACACATATCACAATGCTTAGATATAAAAACAAAAATAGGTAAGTCTTAGCACAGAATATTAGTCCCTGGGTCCTACCTAGGGTCGTAACTATTACATACTAAACCAATCGTTGTATTATAGAGTGAATTGATAAGTGGTTGAAAGTGGGTGAAAAATTCTGACAAATTAAATTACCTACATTTGTGACGAAGTTGGCTAAAACTTTGGATTATTCGAATACACTTTCAAAAGAAAATTCGGAAAAGTATGCCACTTGCCGGAAAGGGTGGGTACAGGGGTAGCTATTAGGGTAAGGAGGGGGTGGCATTAACAGCCAGAAAAATCCACCCCAAGACCCGAAATATGATATTTGGGGAGAATAAAGTTACACTTTGCCTGCTATAAGGTTAATGAGAAATGTTTGCGCCTGGAAAGTTATTAGAGAATTAAATAAATCGAAGTGAAATTGATGGGTACCTACCTACACTAATTATTGTTATCATTATCGTTACGTAGTAAGGTAACTTCTATTTAGTTCGTTTATTTATTTATTAGGATTGTCAAAGAATAATACACAGTTCATGAATATAAAAAATGTGGCCTATGAAATATCTTGAAAAATGTGGCAGTGGGTCCAACGAAACAGAAAGCGACGGCAAACATGTGTCGGGTGGCCATGATTTTATCGGGATAATCTTAAAGTTACCATTATCTGATGTTACCCTTTTCTGGTAACGTAACAACTTGGTAAGCGGTAACATGTAGTCATTGCAAAGTGCTTGTATTGTAATGTGAATTAAAATTTTGCATGTAACTTAACAAATGAATAAAAAGAACTATTTATTAGAAATCGTGTCCAACAAAACTGGAAAACATTACTTGTATTTTTTTATCAAATGAATCTGATTAGTAGTTTCAAACACGATAGTTATGGTAACTAATTGTTAAGGCGAGGTTATCCAAGAAGTTTAGGACGAAGACGTCTAGACGGGCACTGGGCGCGAGCGAGCGAGCAAGGCGCGAGCGAGCGAGCAAGGCGCGAGCGCCTGAACAGGCTGAACGTATAGATTTTCATAGTTTTCTTTCACAGAGATGAATAATAAATAATTTATAATAAAAAAATTACAGTTCCCTAGTAAATAATAAGCCCTATCTTTTAATATAACTTTGACATGATTTCAAGAAGAAACATCGTAGTATGAACCGTTTGAAATATCGATTTAGTGTCATCTTTACGATTTTTTTTTATCGAGAAAATTATTTATATTCGCGTTTCTATCTTTACAAATCTCTTAGATATATGTTCAATTTTAATAAAATATTTTTTTTTCGTGCAACTTTTGCACTTCAGTAGAGATACAGTTGTTAAAAAACCTAAAAGTTTCGAATAACCCCACCTTAACATAAACTAGTTTTACGTGCTGATTTATTTTATCGACTTTATCGCACTCATTTATTTTATTTTAGGTTCTACTAACTGTATTTAAACATGTTTTGAAATATGATTGAAATAAAGTTAATGCTCGAATCTATAAACAAGCTGTATGTAGGTACAGTTCAGCAATTTTTTAAGAAAAAGAAGCCGAAATTCTCTTTCCTGTAAACACCTTGCCTGGCACGACCTGTAAATACCATATTTACGCAAATCTCCAGTAAGGTACTATAATTATATAGACCACTACCTACCAATAATTTGTAATTTACGTAAGTACCAGATTATCAACAAACTCAAGCATAGTTCCACTTAATAAATGCTACGTAAAGCATAAACACGTCATAAAATGCGAGCATCAGTAAATGCCTCGCTTCAAATTAGCGGAATTTCACACTCGGCGAGTCTGCATCTTCATTAGCGCGCCTGATTACATGCATCGACATAATCAGTACGTTCACCTTTACATACCTATATGTGTATGTAAACTGGCCAAGCTTGCTTTTTCTAACGTGTCCCGTAAATTTGCAACGTTTAATAGGTTTCATCTGAGAATTTTGGGTTTTAATTTTTTAATACGTATTTTGCGCAGAAAAGGCAATTGGTAACCAACGCAGACGCTGGAAAAACTAAGATGGCTTTGCTGACAATAAAGATACCTCCTAAAATGTTATATTAGGTAGGTAGGAAGGAGTGCATACAGAATATTCTCTTGAAAGTTATAAAGTTTTGTTTTTATTATTCCGTACGGAACCCTAACAACTGTACCGAGTACCGAACAGACCATTACAAATGCACTTCACTGCTCAGAAACGGTAAATTAATATTTAATTTGCGCGGAATTGTGAATTAAACGGATTAGTATAAGAGCCAGTGGCCATTTACGTGTTGGTATTTTACGTAAATTGGATCGAGGACCTTACTGAGGGCGGCGTCATCCCTAAATTTCCATGTAATCTCATTTACCGACTAAAAGCCTTTGCCGACTGAGAGCCTTGTTGAGATGAAGAGTCTTTAAACGATTTATTCATTATTCAAAACTGATTTTATACAGTTTATGGAAACCGAATCCTTTGAAGATCAACAACTCACGATTAATCTTCTTGATTGCTTCCTCCTTTAAAGTCGGTACCTCATTGTTGAGGTTCATAACTCCTCAAAATCCTATAGATCTCGACTTACCTTCACTCGTTCACCACAGAGTTTCTCAGCGCCTTCGGTTACCCGCCAAAATGTGTGTTTATTGTAAGAGAAATATTCAAAGCCGTCTTTGACCTTTTCTTAGCTTATGTTATGTAGTTCATGGCGTTCGTTCGTAGGTAGTTAAATAGTGACGATACAACGGCCGAAATGTGATTACGATTTTTATGGGCACAATGTCAGAGCGGGAGGATGTCCCTACTTATTACCGAATGATGGGTGTTAGGGTGGAGTAGGGCTGTCGTTCTTTAACGCGAAGTATTTTTAGACTCAAGCTCTCAGCCTTTTTACGGTGCGATGAAAGATGTGAAGTTGTTTGGTGATTATTTCCGGAATACCAGTGAGTTAAGGAGGCGATATAAGTTAAGCCACTGTTTCGTATTTTAATTTTAGATAGGAATCTGGCTGTTGAGAAGTTAGTATTCTGTGTGGCGCCACACAGGCCACCCAACACCGTTGATTTTTACGAGGCATGTCTGGCCAGAAATCCAGTTTTGGTATGTTGTTCTTGAGTATCAGGCAGAATGAAAGTAGCTATAACTGTGCTATAACCTCAACGTAAAACTAGTAATCCTAGTGCTACTAACTGGCACTGACCGTCATATTTGCAAAGCATTGAGGGAGTTTACTAAGACCCTACTTAAAAAAGTTGTTTCTAGGCATGCAGGCGTGCGAACGTGCCACTATGACTTTGTTTCTAAAGGTCTATCGTCTTAAATTAAACAACGAAGGGTTTAAGCTTATTACTACTAAACCAGTATGTAAGAAGCCATGCGTGCCTTACAAGTATGATATAAATAGAAGCACCAATATTTAGATGGAAAACTGTCAGATGTAACAAAGGCATACAACGTAACTCCTCGGCAAACAAGAAAGTGTTGGCGTGGATCGATCAATTAGCACACGAAGGTTTCTCAATGCCGCTACAGTACTGTCAACTGTGAGATGAAAAGTACTACTGTAATCTTTTGTAAAGATCTGAACTGTAATTTGTAAAGGTCACATTCATGCCAGAAAGCATATCTTTGTCTCTTATGTTACGGGACGCTGTAGTTTTTGGGAAGCAGTTTTGCTTATCATATATTGCCGTCTTCTCAGCCTAATCTTCAATGCATCCATAATCCTTTGATCTAGGTACGTGTTCAGGTTTTTTGAGGGTATTTTGGTTTAGATGCTCGAAGAATTCTTTATTATTCTAGTTCTTCTCGCTTATTTTTTGACCTTGAAGATACTTAATTACTTTTTTATAATGATTTTTCTGTTATACTCTTGCTTTGGACTGTACCCCGTCATTTCCTGGTCATCAATCTCGAAGACTCCGATTAATCATTTGTTGAAGTTCTCATCCGATGTTTGTTTATGGATGATGCTGATTCTATGAGGTGGCCTTGGCTATTGACACATGCGGATTTACCATTATATTCATCTTTAGAATTATCATTAAGTAGTTTATTCCTTAAAACTGAAATTGTACCTTAAACGGATACCGACGGACACAAGCTTTTAGTGTAAACTGGAGTTGAATTCACCCAGCACTCTCCGGGAGTGGTTTGAACTTAGCATCTATGCTGGCATTATAAAATGGTAAAGTTTGTTATTTTGTTTGTTTGTAGAGGGTAATCTTGGGAACTACTTAGTTCTATTCCTAAAATTCTGTTTCTGATCTGCCACCTTTAGTGCCAAACGCTATTTTATTGGTTTTCAGCGTGTTATTTCAATTTGCCAGGTCAGAAAAACGCAGACGAAGTTGCGGGAAAATCGCTAGTGTCTGTATACTTTAAAAAATATTGCCAGCCTGAACATAACACGGGTAATATGCTCTGATAGATAAAACACGCTCGCTAAAAACACAACGCCCTAGTTTTACACCTCTATCGCAATTCTGTACTTTTGTCATGCAAATAACCTTCGTCACTACAACGTTATATCCTTTTTCCTTCCCGCATGTTATGTTACTTCCTATCTAATTTTAAGACATTGGCAGCCCTTAGAGACTTCTCATCATAGTATTTACTTTTGAAGTTTGCAAGAGCCCTATCACATCACCTACTGAATAAATAGCAACTAAGAATAATAAGAATAAGAATAATTTATTAACTGCTTTACTTTACAATTGTTTTTGCTCGGATTAATATATTACATATCAAGTCAAGCTTACAATAACATAATTTATAAGTTTAAAAAACTGAAAAAACCGACTTCAATTTGAAACGCCTTCATCATCAAATGATGATGATGAGGGCAGTTCGGGACCAACCTGGAAGCATACCCTTTCAGATAAAAAAAGATTTTTTCAAATCGGTTCATAAATGACGGAGTTCTGAGGTAACAAACATAAAAAAAAATACAACCGAATTGAGAACCTCCTCCTTTTTTGAAGTCGGTTAAAAAGTGAACGCCACTCTATTCATTACGAGCATCAGTGTGATTGTATTTTATTTAACTCTTCCCCTTTTTCCTCTTCTTTTCTATACGGTACTATTTTACTTACGTACCTCACGTAGTACCTATTTATTACCCACGGTAGATACACAGATGTAATTGAATTTTCGAGGCGTGCGGCCACGTGCTCGTGTGAACTCCATATAAGTTAGCTTCTTTTTAAGGCCCATAAAATGTATCTTTATAAACTAGTTGTAACGCAACGTTTATGGTTCACTGTATTGATTCACAGCCGCAAACTTATTTGCCGCGCGTGATATTTGGCAGCCCTAAGAGACTTTTCGTCGCCACTCTCGCCCCCGAAAGTCAACAACGGACCGTCACTCACTGTTAAACATTCGTTTTTACTACTCTGTTTTGTTTTAAATATAAACCTCGTGTCGTGAAATGAGGGCGTCCTTTTACTCTAATTTGATGCACTTGCGTTTTCTCGCTGCACCCGTCAGTCGAGTGTTTTCTTTAATTAAATTACCAGTTGTTTTGTCTTGGCTGGGCTGGGATGTGCTAGTCTTTTACTGGCAGGTTTTTCACACGGTCTTATTATTTTCACTCATTTTACTTCATTTCTTTTGTTTTTATAAATACATTTTTATCTGACACAATTGTATTTGTCCTCTAAATTCAAAACGCATGGGAATCCTACTCATGATATTGTGTTGAGATTATGCTCGTTCAAAAACTAAGCAAAACCGATCGTTTCAAAGTACCTGAACCTAAAGCCATAAATTCACGAAACAAACGGCAACAGCACACAGCCAAAGCAATTTGGAATACTTCAAAGGAATTCTATGTAAATGTGTGTTCCGTATACTTTGTATATTGTACTTACTTTTATATGTATAGGTGCTGCTTACAAATCGCCCGGAGCAGATACAACCTCGTATGACTTGTATTTTGCTAAATTAGCGTCTATTCAATTTCAACATCAGATATGGTAGAGCAAGGGCCCCCTCGATTGATAAATAACTTTATGAAAATTTCTTTATTAGAGTACTGAATCTGAGTTGTTGTATAAAGAAAAATGGTTATAGCTCGCCCGCTAGGGGGGGCGAGCTATAACCCTTTTTCAATGACTTCATACAAAACTCGAACTAATTCTCGATTTTTTTTAATTAACATTAAATTCGGACTCTTCCCTCCACCTTTAGAAGTAGAGCGTGATTCTATAAAAGTAGATTACATCATATGCATATTATTCATTTGAAGCCACTCTCAATCTCAATGTCATCTTCTAGTTCTATCCGATAGCTATCTCCAACGCATTGACCGATAGTCTTATCCACAAGTCCCCTCTAGATCCCTCTGAGCGCATCTTATCTTGGCAATAACTTTTCGTTCGATTTTATGCTAAGCTCGTACGGTTTCGCCGATGCTCCTCCTCGCATCGCATGCAATATGCACGCTATGTCACTTACTAGTGTAAACGGTTTCGTACAGTATGCAAAACTCATCAATATTTGCACTCGAGCACGGCTTTCACATTCGAATATTAATATTTGCGCAATACTTGTGTACTCTCAGACTGGTGAAGGAAAACATAGATATTGCAATGCTGGTTAGTCTGGTTACATGTGAAACGAACGAGCGAGCGAGCAAGAACTGTCGCTCGTGCGATGGTTTGATTTCGAATGAATACAACTTCTTTGTCTTTTACTCTGTTTGGTATCCATTTGTTTACATCCACGGAGCTTCAATTCTATTCTTTTCCTTATCAATAAGCAGAAGGTTCCTTGCAGGACTACCATTACCATTTAATTACATATCATTTAACCTGTTAAGCCTGCGTAGATGGCTAAGATGGTAACATAAAGATAGGATGACTAAGAAGAAGAAACAACAATGTCAACACTACAAATCGTGATTGTATAAATGAAGTAATGTTGGTATCTTTTGAAACGCTAGGTCACTAGGCTAATAGGTTATAAAAAACACGGTCAAGAGGTCCTCAAGATCAATTGCTGTAATCAGCTATAGTGTGAGTGTGACTAACAAGTTTGATGAGACGTAACATGATTCTAAATTTACACCGTCTTGCACAGGCTTTAGAGTTCTTATTTCTCATTTAGGTCTGTATAAAGATGACTATAATTTTTGTCAACAAGCCTAGAGCAAAACTACAATGGTTAACTCAAATCAAAAAGTAAAACATCACGAAAAACAAACTAAAGCAAGCGAACGATACACGGAATTTAAACGAATGGAAAAGTTATTGTACGCGTTCGCTCGCTTTGGATCGTTTCGTCTGGACTGGACTTTTTGATATTATGAATGTGGTATCTGAGTTGCCCTCCAGAACAAGTCTCCGTAGTATAGTTGTTGAATGTCAAATTGATTCATGCCACCAATCTCTAGATTCTGAACTCAGAATGAAGTGCAAACCTGTCAAACCTTCATTGTTTTTAATCTTGATTCTTTTCTTCTTTGTGGTTTGTGATCACACCAAAGCAGTTTTGCAAGTTATAAATCAATCTTTTGAGTAAATTTATTTATAGTCCTTCATATTTATAGGACATCATCCTTAACGTTAGTATGTAACGATTCGATGGTTTATGACATCATTAAATACGATTCCTATTTTCTAACCTACGATTTATCCAAAACTAACTTTCAGTTAAAATTGCTAAGTTATTGGAAGTTTATCTTAAGCAGGTGAAGATGATAAACTCTGGGCCAAAAGTTCAAAGATATTAAGCTCTGCTCTATCAAATCAACCAAAAGGTTTGCTAAAATCTCTTAGTTACGTTCATCATGAGTACTCCAGCCCTCCCTCCAGGATCAGATATAATATGATGGCAGATTGAATTAACGAGCTGAGGATTCACTCCAGTTTGTAATTGCAAGCCGTTTAAAACATAAAGTCAGCTTGAGAAAACTCATTTTACATCGATACCAGATCTAGGGTGCCACGACTGGTGTCGCCCAGACAATCGTATTTTTGTGTAACTTCCCGACCAATGATAATAAAACCGTTTAAAGGTCAATTGGAGCGACGAATGCCCTCTTCAGATTTAGCTTTCAGTGGCTAATAGAGGATTTGAGTGGTAAGAAATGATAGGTCCAACGCGAAATGGAATTTTTACTCGAATATTGGATTATATTTGAGTCTCATTCATCGAAAAACGAGCACTAATAAACTGTTAGGTGCAATTTGGTGGCGCTTTCGTACCATTTGTGCTAAAGTGGTTTGGCGAATTGCGTGGGCGTTCTCTATTTTCCATAACTTTGGTTTTACCATATTGAACGCGATCTTAACATCGTATTTCGTTTAGGAAAATATCGCTATTTCTATTCAGCCCGCATTTCCTCTAGATTCCCTATTGCGTATTCCGCATTTTATGAGGGGTTATGTTAAGTTGTTTTATTTGTCTCGGTCGCGATCTAGAACTACGCGTCAAATACCTTTATTTTGGATTAAATTGTAGCCAGGTAACGATAAATCAAGCGACTCAATTTGAATGACCATACAACTTCGCCAATTCCATTAGAATAGAGGCATTTAAACTCAGCCTTTTGTGGATTATTCATATGCATTATCCATTGGATTATTATCAAAATCGGTAATAAAACATGTGCATATCTGCAATAATACCTTAGTAACTTCTTATTAGGTACCCAAAAATAATATAAAACCAACGACGTAAAAACAATGTCTTTGAAAACGACGGCAAAGCACCAAGTCAATAAAACGTCAAGTAAAATTCAGAAACGAAGTTTGCAAACATTTTGGTACAAGTTACAAGTCTTTGAGTGAGACCGTGTCCGGGGACTACCAGTCATATCGTGCGTAAACTCTTTGCGAATGATTAAGTACTAACTCTATAGTAATCTTTTGAGACATCTACTTCGTCTTCTGTAATTCTACGGCGGGTTAAGACTATACATCCTCTGCAATACTCTGCATCTAGAAAATCAGCTTGCGGACATGTTTTGAGGTTTTGAGGATAAGACAGATGACAAAATGGCGTCCTTATTCTCGTATCCAAATCTGTGGTGGTGCCAAGATGTCCGCTTTTATCTAATCCCTTGGACACAAACTCCTTACGTGCGGATCGCGCCTTGAATAACTATGCGATGTAGATAAATCGATTCGCGACTTCTGTTTGTTTTTCTCGAACACATTATTGCGAGTACCTTCAAGTTCCAGAATGTTTGCGAACACGAACTGTAGTGTTTATCTTTTATTGAAGAGTCAAAACTTTCAACATACTTCCTCAAAGTTTACGAAACGGTATATTTAACTGGGAAGGAAAGGAGGTATACTTGAGGGGCTCAATTTTACTAATTTACAACGGTTGATGTTCTATTCAGGGCCTCTACTGTGAAAAATGACTTACGAAGATTCGGTAACGTCGTTTCTGTAACACTGCGCAATGACGCTGTCACTTCGCAAGAGCCCACGTCATCGTTCGAGATGACCGCGCAGTGTAACAGAAACGACACAACCGAATCATCGTAAGTCATTTTTCACAGTAGAGGCCCAGTTCCAACAAAGGTTCGATCGATCTTCAGCTTATATGAAACGTCACTGTGCAGCTGGATTGTTGTTTAAAAATAGAAAACGAAATAGCCTTAAAACAGATGAAAAGCTATTGTTCAGCGGCGTTTCAGCTGACTCGTTTTTAGCCTCAAGTACTTAGTCTCAATCATCGTGTATCCAACGACTTTAGAATATTAGTAAAGCCTACCGCTAAAAGGTTATATGTACGACATTGTTACAAGTGGAGGCAGCAATCTAACCGGTTCTAATGAGATTGTCATCACTAGATTAATTAGGTTAGGTTATTATATTAGTTATCATGGCCTCATTATTAGGTTTTGGTTAACCGAAGTCAATTAGCACATTGCTACGCGTGATATTGATAGTTTTTGACAAGTTCGGATCTACTTGATGGCAATCTCTCAGTGATAAACTGTACATTATATAGAATCACATTAGGATCATCCTCTATTACCAATGTTAAAGAATCTTCGAAATCGCTTGAAAATCTCCTACTTTTTATTTGAAGCTGGTTAAAAACTAGGCTGGTATCATTGGTATGTTCGCTTTGTATTTTATTTCCCCTTAGAGACCTCGACGCCTTAGCAAGTAATTGTTTAAGTAGTTAAACCGGTCGCTTGTGTAATGCCATCGATATTCTTGACGTCATTGTTAGGTATGTCGTCGTTTAAATTACCTTATTATCTAATTCTGTATTGTTTTTCCTTTCGTCTGGTGGCGACATTGACGGCATGGCGAGTGATGACATTGGAGGTTTCTTTCCTGTATCTGATGCATTTTCATAACAATAGACAGGCTTTTGCATATAATCCACATGATTTATATTGTGTCAGGGTCAGTTTTTTAGTTAATATTTGGGAACCTACCTACCTATATGTTTCATTTACTCAGCTATTCTTGTAGAAATAGGTAGGTATATGTACCTACCTATTTGTACAATGATACCTGTACTTATATACTTACATTAGGTAGATCTTTCTCCTATAGTTACTTTAATATTGCTGTACCTACCTACTTTAAGTTAAGTTATACAAGTTTGTGTGTTTTTAGTGACCACAGAAAAGACAGACTCTTCTAACACAAGTTAGATCAACTTAAAAGAAGAGATCCCAACCCTATTAGCTAAAAAACTTGTATTTAAACAATAAAAACTATTTTTATTTTTATTTTTTGATTTACCGAAGCCTCTATGAACGGGACGATGTTGTGCCTGGGACACGTTTAAGATGGATTTTTAGATGAGGCTTGCCCTGCATCTATACCATAACCAACCATCATCTCAGCTTAGCTCTCTGCCTTATCCAAAGGAAAGACATTTTGATATACGCTCAGTATAATGTTCGCTTCACCGCTGCTGGCCTGGAATAATGTGTGATGTCATGACCTCCTAAGCTTTAATGGGGACACTTTGTAACGATTACAGTTCAGACAATCCGCCCATGTGGATGTTTGCTCTATGATTGTTCTATTCGATAATAGTTTTATCGCTTTCCGAATAAGTACCGTACGATAAAATATTATAGGTATGTATGTACTTTCTCGTATATTATTTGCGGCACCGAGTGTGCCACATTAATAAAAATAAAGTCCTTTAATTTCGAAACTCTGCTTCGCCGTGTACAAAAAGCTGTCTGTCAATGTCATGGCAATTTGTGCTTTCTTGTAACTTTTCACTGCGTCTTATTAAATGTCTATTTTTAGACTTCTGAAGTCGGTCTTACTGCTTCTTGAATGATTACATGTAATTTATGGGTCAGGTCGCATGTGTGTTTAAATTTTAATAAAAGTCTTACGTCCGTTTGATATTAGAAAAGAGTATTTAAAATAAAAAACAATTGAATTTCTATTAATTATTGTTGGTGCAGTTGTTTTAGATCCGACAGGTTACTATTAATAACAGTAATTGTTTGTTACTATTATTAATATTCCCACAAAAAAAATATTTCATGGTCACCCTATAATTACCCAACTAAAATACTTCGCAAAACCAAAGTAGGTAAAATATATATCTACATTACCTACTTTCCTTGGGTTTATATTAATTCTGTGGTCTATACGCAGAATACAAAGTACTCCAGACTAAATATTGTTTAGTATGTACTTACCGCTACAGTAACAGTAAAGAGTAGGTACGTTCGTAACGCTCGATAACTTCTCGGGAGTTGAAGCTTCTGATGAAGTTTCCTTGGCTTCCCTTGTGTACGTAATTACGTGGGCTTATGCAAGGCTTACGTACTCGTATGATCGTATCAGATCAGAGTATCAGAGGTTTCTTTAGCGCCACTTTTAGTATTCTGAGCTCGTGGTACCGTCAATTTTTTATCCCCATCTGATGTTGAGAGGTAGCTGGTTACCACTGTCTATAACGATGCATCGCCTCACCGATTACGTCCACTGAGAACGTGCCCTGTGATATATGCACTGCGCCCATCACTCTGAGAATGTGTGTGTAATTAGCACCGGCACCTATACTTTTCAAACCTCTGAGAATGTGTGTGTAATTAGCACCGGCACCTATAATACTTTTCAAACCGCGATGCCATCACAATTTTTAACGGTGAAGGAAAACATCGTAAGGAAACCCTTGGCTTAGTCAGCTCCGCACGTGTTGACCTTGTCATTCCTGTGGGTATGGCTGACTAGGCTGAGAAGGGGATGATCGTTGCTCACGTCCGTAGGAATTGGCACCATAACCCTACACGTATCCCCGGGGTGACGCTAAACGAGCAACAACACTTGGCTGCTGCACCTGTTCCTAGAACCTCACAGCACCACAATCGTTCAGCAACAATATATAATATTGTGGGCGATTGTTTGAACGCCATACGAACTAGTGGCTCTGGGAGCTGTAGACCTCGCGAGCATACTAAATATTCCAATATTCAACATCATCAATCAACATCATCAATGTCGTGTAAGGTGTTTTCTGAAAGTCTTTAAGTGCCCTTTTATTAATTTCTAATTTAAGGGTTATTAGGTATTATGCTGATGCTCTCATTCAGTGAAGGAAAACATCATGAAGATAATTATCAGTTAGTATTCTAACAGCGACGAAACGTTTGCAGCCTGTCACGTATTGAAAACTAACTATAATGCAAAATGTTGTGTGTGTGTGTGTGTGTGTGTGATGTGATGTTTTTTCTATTTAATTTTGTAATTTTTTGAGGAATGTAATGTGCAAGTGCATTATCCGTTTTGTGATTTTTTTGATCTTTTTGATTTTTTTTGCATCATCTTGTGTAGAATGAGGTCCTTTGTGTTTCTCTCAAATTTGATTGAAAACCATCGATTGTTTGATGAGCTATCCTGTTCATCATGCTGAAGATCCTTATCAGATCTTCGCCAAACTTTTATGAGACTAACTTATAGTTAAAAAAAGAAATCAAATAAAAAAAGAATAATCGAAATCGGATCTCATTTGGTGGAGATATCCAGTATATCAAATAGCCCCCTTTTTGCCCTTTTTTTGGGGCCAGTACCCCTCCAATCAAAAATCCCCGACGACAAAAAAATTCTAATGAGTCATATAACCTGTGTACCAAGTTTCGTCCAGATCGGTTGAAAAATGCGACCTGTAGAGGAGAACAGACAGACAGACAGACAGACATCCGGACAAACGCATTTTTGGCCAATGTGGAAACTGAGACGCTTCGCTCGCTTCGCTCGCTCGGTCAATAAATAAATCACAATTTTGCGGCAGAAATAGGTACAGTGCTAGCTAGTACTTCCTTGGAGAAGCTCCTTCACAAGAAGGTCTACTACAACTGGAGCTAGTCAGTCAACCTGTCTAATCGAAACCTTCTGGCAATTCTGAGGGGTATTTGAATAAATTATTGCTTCAGTTTGTAATATTTCCACGGTACACTCAATTGGAGCAAAATATTTGTTTCCGAAGCGAAGACAACTTTTGCAGAGTTTGTTCGTGGAAAGTTTTGGTGGAATTGCTATCTGGCCTTATTTTGGTAGACGGTTTGCAATTACTAAAGTATTATGTCGAAGAATTTTCATTTCTGCCTCTTTTACCTTATAGCCGCCTGGTAGGTACAGGCAGGAGGTACCCTAATGATTTATTTGATCACAAAAATAAGTCCTGAATTTTCATCGTTTACGACTAAGAAGTACTTTGTCGGTGATTAATAAAAGGTACCTCAGAATTCATGGTTATGCTTGGCAGGTTGTGTTGTGCAGTGAGACAGTATTTAATTTTTTTTAAAATTTTGAAATGTCTCCCCCTTGCAAGCAAGGCATTATTTATTTATTTATTTATTTATTTTTTACTTTAACTAACACGGTTAGACCAATTACATTAGTTAAAGAGATAATAAGTCACATGCATAGAAAGAATTAAGAAAAATAACATACCTTAAAAATAGCGTGACTAAATTGTCCTGGGAAACTACAACCTAGCGCAATTGATATCAATTAGAAATTAATTATGAATGCTAATCCACCGAGCGATCTGTAGGGTTGGCTGTCGTCGATATCGACTTATCGATTATACTTCAAGAGTTTTATTCAATCGATAAAGATAAAGATTATGTTTATTGTTTAACTGTGTACATAAGGTGTTACAAATTTAAAATTGAACCAAAAGTTTATCCTTATTCAAAATTATCTAAGCTATTATCTAAGCAATTATCTAAGCTATTCAAAATTATCTAAGCTATCGAAAAATAGTCGTATACGCTAGTTAGTTACCTGCGTGAGTGCCCAAGAGGTAGTCTACACTCTAACCTAGGTAGGTAGGTACCTACTTGCTGCAACTCATAGCTTATTTAACTTTTATTAAAATTATAACTTTTATTTCTAGATAAATGTAGGTGATTCGAAATCATTCATCAAGTCAGTGAGTTGTGGTTATATTTACTTTGGTAGGTACCTAAATTATTTTATTTTACGTCATAAATGAATAACCGTTTGTTATTTTCCTTGTCGATAATGCTAAAAATAAAGTGACTTCTAAATTGTATTTATATTTGTGAGTCTGAAAACAAGTGAACGGGCTTCGATCGACTGCAGATGTACCGACACGATGAATGAATTTATAATTAACGGTGCATCAATATGAACAAAACGGTGAAGTACCATCCCATCTCAACTCCTATCAGTGAAGCTCCTCGCTAGCCTTCGCTTATTTTCATTCGGAATTGCGTAACCATGATTACGAATTCCATTGTAAATGAGTTTTTAAACATCGATAAGTAATATTATAAAAATCGTTCTTTCCCTAAATTCGATTAAATTACTTCATTGTCATTCATCAGTAGAAATCAAAAGCACAAATCATTGAAACTAACAGAAAGTTTTGCCTAAACATAACCCACACTAGGTTTTCCTGTTTCGAGGATTCATAAGTACCTAACCTACTTACCAACTACGATACCACACCATTCAGAATTTCAAATACCCTGTAATCTGAGTTTCATTTTGTTGGTTTTTCAAAAGTGAGATGTGGAAAAATAAGGCTCGTTTCACCAATAGATTTTTCGTCATACAAGAACTGCGAGCAACACTCCCAAGAGTTTCAAAAGATAAAGGCCTCACTCAAATGAATCTATTTTTCAAACTTTTGTCTAGATTCTTGTTTATAACTCTTTTCAAAGTTATTCTTATGATTCTAATTGACTTTGATTGAATTGTGATTTCTAAATATAGATTTAATAAAATATCGATATCGATGATTCTACTATTCCCAGTTTCCCATCACTACAACACTAATGTAATTGTACAAGCTACGAGTATTATCATACGAATGATATTCATTACTAATGTCCTGTGTCCATAACCATTAAGTATTTCTTACTTAGAGGTTTTACGTAGTTTTACTCGCTTTTGTTTCTTTCACTATGTTCCGTATGCTGATAAAGAAATCGTTACTGAAGTATAGATTGAAAGTAGAGATTTTCGTACAAAAATCGATGCTAGAGTCCGGATCAGTGCTTGAGCTGTAAATCAGTATAGGTACTTGGGTTATTCCCATCAAGCCGACTTATTTGCATAGTGGGTTCGTTGGGCCCACCAGTGAGCCCGTACAATTATCATATCTCCATTAAATTTTTAGGGTAAATATACTGATGAAACGAGAAAGTTTTTAAAATATTTTATGACCAAACTTGCCTATGATTTAAGGTCTAAGGGCCTTACGCTCAATTCATCAGAGATTGTACTCCAGGGATGACGTCATATCTCGGCCGAAAAATTTATTTCAATTTCCACCACTGGTGAATCGAGTTTTCAACGTCTATTAGAGTAAAATCTCTGCTGAATTGAGCATAAGGGCTTTATTCAGTAGAATCTAATTCATAGTGCCAGGTTACTATGAATTAGTTTATTTGATAACCGCCTACACGTGAGGATATTAGCATCCGTTGTTATGTTATTTCCTTTGCACTTGGACTGACCTTAGGATAACAATGATAAGCGGATTCTCAAAAAGGTTAAGTACATTTATTTTAAAACAATTAAATTACTTAATTAGGCCGTGAAAATCTTCATAGCTTAAGAAAAATTGGCTAAGAAAAATCCGGAACCAAAACCCTTATTTCAATTTCTGATAAGCCACAACTCCTAGCGCCATTCAACCGCACAGCATTGATTTCACATAGTAAACATAAAACCCAGTAGCGCAATACCTTATTTCCTTAGAGAACACTGAACCGGGCTCAGTATTATTTTATTAAGTAATCTGACGCTCTTTACGGTTACGTCCTTCAATACGAGCATTATTGCCTGGGGACAGAAATAGGATGCTGGTTAATGTTTGTACTGTACACCTACCTACCCCTTTATTTGTGACAGATTATATAGTTTGCACACTTTTGGCAATAATAGGGTTGTTTGTTTCGTTTTATCACTGGGAAAACAAGTTAATTTTTCATAAATAGTAAAATGAAGATCTAAGGACATTTACATGAAAATCTCGATCCTCTTCATCCTGGCTGGTCTTCGTCAGACTTTGAAGTATGGAGTTAAGTTTAAATCTGAATACATTGAGATAAACGTAATCCCCCAATTTATGTTTCCAGATCTATCTTGGATCTAACAAAAACCGCCAAAAACCGCGTGTGTTTTGGACTTAACCCCTGTCAATAAGTTGTCAGATTTATATGTTACAATAGATCTGACAACTTATTGACAGGGAACTAAGTCCAAAACACACGTGGTTTTGGGCGGTTTTTGTTAGATCAAAGATAAATGATAAATCTGATAACGTGGTAAGGCCGAATGTTTCGAACTTTTTTAGGAATCTCAGGTTGGAGGTTTTCGAACAGATGAATATCTTCAAACTTGGAAACGGCTGCACCAATTTTCACTAAACATAGCTAAGAACATGCAACGCCCTTTAGTTTAAACGATCTCATGTACGCACGAAAGAACTTTATAAATTGTAACAATGACATCGTATTCAACTTTGTAATTTAAATGAGAATGCCTAAGCGAGTGTCTTCGATTGGCTGACGTATTTCGCGTGTGACCTCGGTGACCTCTAGCTGTTCTTGGGACTTCCTAAACAATATTACGACATAGCAACTTGATGGTTTCTCTTCGTTCCTCTGTTATTGACCATAGGTTTATGGGATTTTGCTTTAGTACCTCCCTCTATATTATGTAGGTAGACGAAAGGTTGACAAGCGTAAATGGGAGTTTTTGATGTCAATCGCTACTAATTTTGGTATTGGGTAGGGTGTTCGAGTTCAAAAGAGTTTTCTCCAGTGCATGGAGATTACGATCGCGGTTTTTATTCCGTGGTCAAGATTTATTTTTCATCAAATTTACAGAAACCCGAGTTCGTTATTTCCTTGAAAGTTAAGGAACTTTACATTTTTTTCATACGATGGTTTCATCTCTTGTCGAATATGGAAGAAACAAAGCGCTTTCGCTTATCTTACTTCAATTGGTTAGGAATATCGGGGTAAAGGGATGATTGCAGTTTTAAACTCAACAACAGCTGCTCGTCCAGTACAATTCTGAAACTTCAAACCAGATTTCAGAGTCTGGCATATGAATGACCTAGAACTTGGTACATAAACTTGGCATAATTGGATATTGGCCGGCCCAAAGTCAAGTGCCACTCAAAACTTTCGTTGTAAAATAAGCATCGACCTTAATACCCGGTCTCAATACTTATACTTTACTACTCATTGATTTCTCGCGGAGCTACGAGTTCAGGATTTATGACTCGGAAATGATTTGTAGGTTTTTGATAAAGGCCCTTTTTCTGCGAGTAGTTTTTGTGCGCATAATTACTTAGATGTGCACATTAATCTTCAGAGGAATGGATAAAGTTTGGTAACTACTTCGTTTCTAAAGTTTCTTCCAAAATTTAAGAAAAGCTACTTAAGAAGGGGAGTTGCGTATAATCAAGATTTAGTTTTATCAAGCAGAAAATAAGTATTTTTGAGTAATAGCTACTTTGCATTGAATAATCGTGTTAAGCACTTTGTATAGTACTAAGTAGAGAAAAAACCTTTCCAGAATTCCAGTCGCAAGACTCGCAAGTAAAGCAATAAATAATAATGAGCTGTTGATGAGGTGTCCCCACTGAATATTGTAATTTCGCTTTGCAAAGTTGTTTTCGCTCGTCTAGATAGCAACAACACAGACAGACGCACGGTTCAATGTTTGCTTCGAGTTCAATAGAAATCGGTCAGTAGTTTCGGCCTCAGAATACAAATAAACCCACTGACGCTCGAAGTGTTATTTTATATCCGTCGACGTATTGCCGGTATTTCTGCTCCCCTCTGAGTAGGGCTACCAGTTGCTAGATTCAAGAGCTTCGTTACTGTAGATAAATGTAGTAGTTGAACATGTTCGTTAGCAAATACTTCACATAAGCAGCGTTTGAGAGTCACAAACGTGGACGCAATACTCAAGTGTGCATTTCTGTAAACTTTTACATATTTAAGTGGATCGTATGCTTGTTCACTGGCTTGTTGTATCGTAAAAACAGTTTTTTGATTTAAAAAGGTGCATATTAGATCCCCCAAAAAAAGTTCTTCACGGGATCAAATTTTTTGACTACATGAATGAAGGCATGAAAATCAAAGTAAAAAAGTTAACATCAAATTATCGAAGAATTGCGGGCGGGTTATGTAAGCATCCTTCCTCATTGAAAATAACTGTTGTATGCTAATCATTGGAGTTTCCCAATCAAAGAGTTGTCAGTCACGAAACCATGTCATTGTTTCTGCATGTTCACTGTCACTGGATTTTCCTGCTACACTCGCATTGTTTTCTTGCTCTGAAGACTGCTGCTTTTGTTTTTCCTATACGTTTTACTATGATGCCTGGAAATATAGGCTGAGCATTATAAAAGCTTCGTTAGCGCACAAGATATTTATTATTTTTCAAGCCAACAAGCGAGCACACGGCCCACTAGTTGGTCATCGTAACATGATCTGTGCCGTAACCTATAAACGCTTACAATGCTAAAGATATCACTTATACGCATTCTTCGGCGTGTTTCGTTTGTAGTTATGTGAAGTTCGTTGTAAGCAGTGGAGTTACGCAGCAGCCCTGTGAAAGTTCAGCTGCAATCAATCGCTCCCCGCTGATGGTCCGACAAACAGACATCATGTCAGTTACACAGCGCTCTATTACGAGTACTACGGTTACGTGGGAGGGCACGCGGAGGCTTGTTGAAACCGTTGTATGCTCGAGGCCTTGAAGATTTGAAATTACACAGGCCCTTGTCAGGTTTCATGACGAACCTAGTTATTCTACAGTCCCTCCGTTCGCTTGTTCGAGTTAGTGGCCAACTCTGCTGACAGAGTTTTTAGCCCGTCTTAAGGCCTCCGTCATGGCTTAACGACTGCTAGAGCCGGACCGACAGTTTACGTGCCTTCCGAAGCACGTAAATGCCACTAACGGATACAGTCGCTAAAGGATTGAATAAATGAAAAATGTATGGGATTAGTCACGTGACTTATCCTAGTGGCTTGCATACATTTCGATTCGTTCTTCTTTAGCTATTGTAGAATACCAACCAACCAACCATGTAGAGGATCTAGATAGACTGGCTGGACAGGAGCGACACACGAAAGAGAGAAATCGTCTAGTTTATTTTGCTTAACATCCAGCTCCGTTTATTTTTCCTTTGCTAACTACATCTATATCAATAACCATTGTCCTTTTATCTACATCCACTAGTTTCATTTCTTGATATCCCAGCTCCGAAACTTTAAAAAACCAATGGCAAATCTTTTCCAGAATTGGGCTATCGTTCCATCTAACTGCCCCAAAACCTGAAGGGGATCAAGAAAGCTGATCGAGGGTTTCCTTAAATCCTTTTCGTCATTCCTGATCCGTCTTATGCAAGTATGTTATTGTGGGGTCGATGGCATTGGCACAGTAAGTGCAGTTCAGTAACGCAAATCCATTTGCGAAGTACATTGGACTGACATGTCTTATCAGTTATCACATCATACATAGTCGAGTCTGTAATTTGATTTGATTATCGAAATTAGAAGTCGGGGTACCTATAAATGTCACAAAATAGCAATTTGTATGAAAAAATAGTTAAGGTACCAACTCGCCCGCTAGAGGCGCTTATCGTGACTTCACACAAAAACTGACAATTTTAATTCGCATTCCACATTCCGTTCTTCAGCTCATGAGTATCTCCGGGCAAAGAATAAATAATAGTAGGTAGTTTAGCTACTACGTACGTGTACCCAACCTTCCCAGGCACCTATAAATCAACATTGCGTTACTGAGCATTATACTATGCTTGTATTGGCATAGTTCGATACGAACTTTGTTACGAGTAAATGGGGGTTCCTCCGCGTGATTTGAGCTGTAGGAGACGCCCCTACAAGCATTCTGATGTGTAATGATACGAATTGTATCGGGAAACGAAGAAAGAATCCATTCAATACATAAAACAGATGTTGACTGACTGACTACCTTATCTGTGATGTTTGAATTATGGAGACCATTGAATAAAAGATAGAGAATATTTGATTTTAATAAATCTAATTGACCGAGCGAGCGAAGCGAGCGAAGCGTCTCAGTTTCCACATTGGCCAAAAATGCGTTTGTCCGGATGTCTGTCTGTCTGTCTGTCTGTCTGTCTGTCTGTCTGTCTGTCTGTCTGTCTGTCTGTTCTCCTCTACAGGTCGCATTTTTCAACCGATCTGGACGAAACTTGGTACACAGGTTATATGACTTATTAGAATTTTTTTGTCGTCGGGGATTTTTGATTGGAGGGGTACTTCCCCCAAAAAAAGGGCAAAAAGGGGGCTATTTGATATACTGGATATCTCCACCAAATGAGATCCGATTTCGATTATTCTTTTTTTATTTGAAAGGTAGTAACTATAAGTTGGTCTCATAAAAGTTTGGCGAAGATCTGATAAGGATCTTCAGCATGATGAACAGGATAGCTCATCAAACAATCGATGGTTTTCAATCAAAGAGAGAAACACAAAGGACCTCATTCTACACAAGATGATGCAAAAAAAATCAAAAAGATCAAAAAAATCACAGAACGAAAAATGCACTTGCACATTACATGCCTCAAAAATTTACAAAATTAAATAGAAAAAACATCACATCACACACACACACACACAACATTTTGCATTATAGTTAGTTTTCAATACGTGACAGGCTGCAAGCGTTTCGTCGCTGTTAGAATACTAACTGATAATTATCTTCATGATGTTTTCCTTCACTGAATGAGAGCATCAGCATAATAATAAGCCTTAAATTAGAAATTAATAAAAGTGCACTTAAAGACTTTCAGAAAACACCTTACACGACATTGATGATGTTGAATATTGGAATATTTAGTATGCTCGCGAGGTCTACAGCTCCCAGAGCCACTAGTCTATTTAATATTTGATTAAAATAAGTTCAAATAATTTTGAACTTATTTTGATTACCAATTTTGGTATTTATGTTTTGTATGTTGTGTGCGAAGTAGCAAATAAATGAATGTCTATATCTATGTATTTTGATGACTTTTATGTAGTGTAAAATAAAGAATCTATCTAACATTTTCTTTGGTCGATGGGAAAAAATAACTTCGGTAATGGTAGATAGATAAGATACATGTCTTGAC
Source organism: Eulithis testata (assembly GCA_947507515.1). Classification (NCBI taxonomy): domain Eukaryota; kingdom Metazoa; phylum Arthropoda; class Insecta; order Lepidoptera; family Geometridae; genus Eulithis; species Eulithis testata. The sequence goes on along the minus strand of OX382215.1, from coordinate 1,624,739 downwards.
GTGTTGTACGTAATTGTAATCGATGTACCATTACAACATTAGGTATAACATAACTCTCGATCTACCGATTGTTTCCAAAGGACACCCCGGCTCCCAATCTTATTAAAGAACGCCCCTGTCTCCGGGCTAGGACCTACCCAATAAATACTTCGCCAATTCAATATCCTTATCAATTTACGGCACACGATCGAAGTCGTGGGCGTCCGCTAGCTTTGCTATATTGAGCGTAAGTAGGTAATCGCCGGCGAAACTTTTCAATATTGTCAGAATTTTTCGTATGCTTCGTCCAACTTGCCCAACTTCACGGAGTTTCCACATCCGGAAAACTTTGAATCGGTGCCATGAAACCCGAAGTTTTTGTATCTGGATTGCCAACTAGTTTCTACCCGCGGATATATAAACCAGAAAAAGAAACATTGTTTGCGTTTCACTCATCATCAACATCAGTCAACTGCTGGACGGAGTCTCTCTCAAGACACACTATTGGGCACGGTTTTCTGCAGATTGATTTTATTAGTAAGTGCTGTCCAAAATTTTAGAAAAACTCCATATTTTTTGCCAATATGGGCAGAACACAAGAAAAACCTTGGCAGATCAAGAGCCATACACCTTAGGGTGGACGTCATAAATGCACGGGGTGCTAAAAAACAAGGCTAAATACTACCTAATTAAATGAATGATAATCCCACTAAGGGCATTGTGAGGTTACTATAGTAACCTCTGTGATCGTTGCATGAATTGATCTGAACAAGGCAAAATATAGATTCACTCTGAGTAATGGTAGGACTATTGCGAAGTTTTTCTTCGTCAAACAAAACTCGTATCTGTGTAAGTAAACCTTCGTGACTAGTCTCCGATTAGGAGCCTTTATTAAATGTCATCGGCACAGAGTACAGACGCGACCATGATTTGAGTTGGCACATGCTCTTTGACCCTTACAAAAGAGACGGGTGCCACGCCATATGTGGTGTCCAGACCGTCCCGATATGTTGATGATCAAATGAAGAAACTGGCAGAAAAAAACAATATTTTATGATTTTCAAGAATTCCGAAGGTTCAATAATAATTTAGTTACCTCGGTTTTTTAGTTCGATGGATGTAAGCCATGCTTGGTAGGTACTTCGAGCTTCGTTTTGTGTAAACGTGTGCCAGTATTGGCCGATGAGAAAGTCTACAATCTGCGAGAGTTCTAAGAGTAATGATTAAACTTATTTATTTTATTACATCTTCAGAGCAACGACCTCGATCACTGAGATCGTTGTCTTAGCACCGAAAGCAAACGTAATCTATTCCGACATGGTTGTGCCTACAAATTATTCACTGTCAGATTTTTAATCAAAACAAACTTTATTGGGATTCAGCGATCCGTAAGCTCGGCGAACGTCGCAAGCTAAGACATGATGAAGTGAAATTAGAGTGGTTCTTATTGTCTTCGGTAAATTGAGGCTTATTCTTGGCTGGGGTCCTGACTTGACCAAATTCTTGGCTTATTTATATTGTGGGTATTTGAAACTACGAGTAGGACTTTGGTTGGTCTGTTCGCCAAACCTCTACCACAGAATAGAAATAGTACTTCTATTCCATAGCTCTGCCGGCGCAAGGTTTCGCGTAAATTATGCAATCACTTCTGTCCACCAGCAGCACTTAGTTTTTGTTAACCTAACATAGAAGTAATAATTGCATCAGCTATTGAAAATGTCTTGGATCTCCCCTACGTTTTGCCACCTCTTTAAAGCAGTGTCATGTCATCAGATTATCAGTTGTAACACCCTAAGGTTATCGTGCCATAACATCTACAGTTTGTCAATTTCTTAGTCTTATAGTAGTGTCTCTTGTTCCAGATGTAGGCTACGACTACGTGGTAGATCAGCAGCCGATCGGCAAGCTGCTCTTCAGACAGTTCTGCGAGAAGACAAAACCTGACTATCATAAGTACAACACCTTTTTAGATGCAGTAAGTATATGAAACTTTTGCTTGCGTAGTTGCGTGTGGATGTCTACAGTCTCAGCCCGTAGTCTGAGTTTTGCTACGTTGATTTGCGACAAACGAGAATCGAGAAACTCGCAATTTTTGTTTGGAGAAAAATAGTTTTCAAATCTCCCGCTATAGGCGCTTATCGGATTTTCATACAAAAGCTCAAGCAAGTCGCTTCTCGATATGCGTTTCGATCAACAAAGCACAACTCAGACTACGGGCTCTGATACATCCAACATTTCCTACTTCTATAAACAGCATGAAACTGCATGAAACTGTAGCAACCTCTGGTCCTACCCCACAATACCATCCACTGTTTCAGGCAGAACGCTATGAGGTGGAAGTGGATGAAACGAGGGCGACCCACGCGGCGGAGATGTTCGGGCGATACCTCAAGACGGAGGACGGAGAGTCTGTCACTGACGTCATCACCAAGCAGGTCATTGATGATACCAGCGATCAGTTAGATGGTAAGCACCTTCGCCAAAAGAGTTATTAGAGTTAAGGTTGCCTTTGTTTTAACTTGTTTGTTCATATTTTTCTGTGTGCGATAAAGAATTTAAGAACAGTGTGATGTAAAAAACTGATGGAAAATACAGGTATTCGAAGGGATCTTTGCCCGATGGAGTATATGTCAAAAGAGTTGAAGAAATACTTCAACAGTCGTGCAAACCTATAGAGAATACAGGTGCTTGGCTCGGCTGTAGCAAAGACATCGTAAATATCACGAAAGGTCGATGGATGGAAACCACATGAGTGTTAGTCAATCAGTGTACTTTTTCAGGCCAATATGAATTTGATGAGGATAATGCAATCTATAATGAATATGCCATTAGGCAATGATAGATTATTATTTATCGAAACACGATCCGTAGATTAGAGGAATCAGGAGTATGCGTGGCCTTATTCAATCAGACGCGTCACTCTATTTGCCCCAGTAATTCATTTGCGAATTAAACCAGTATTAAAACCACTACTTCTAGAGAAATAAACTCAAATACTACACGGTTGATATATATTATGCATTTGTTACTATTCCTCTGTATTTGTGTTGTACACGTACCCACTTCTATTTTCCCATCTCTCATCTTAAGGTTTGCTGGGAGAGAACTTTTTGTAGGGCAAGCTTGCCTATTAAGTTTTACTGTGTACAATAAAAGCATAAAGAATTTGACTCTCGCTGTGTTCTGATACCTGGTTTCCTTCATTCATTTATCTCCTTTCAGGCAGCTCCAAAGACATATTCACGGAATGCGTGAGATGCGTGAAGAGTTTCCTAGCGGGTACCCCCTTCTCGGAGTTCGAGCATTCCATGTACTTCCACCGGTACCTGCAGTGGAAGTGGCTGGAGGCGCAGCCGGTCACGCAGCACACCTTCCGGATGTATAGAGTACTGGGGAAGGGGGGGTTTGGTGAAGTTTGTGCTTGTCAGGTGAGTTTTGATCAGTTACGTCGTTTCTTTTTCAGTTAGGGACTTATTTTGCTGAGTTTGGGCATTCCATGTAGTTCCAACACCTTCTAAAAGTCCTGGGGCCAGGGAAGAAAGGTTTGACGATGTCGGGTGGCTTAGTTCTGTGAATTGCCCTAGAGACTTGCTCTTCCATGTGAATAAAGCTGGATTCTGTAATGTTAGAGTTTCATAGCGACTTCCTAAATAGAGTTTGAGCATTACCAACACCTGGATACACCAGGTGCTGGGCTAAGGGGAGGTTCGGTGAACTAAAGCGAGTTCTTAAGAAAAGTTACGGATAATTTAAGAGTTTCCTAGCGCGTCCCTTCAGGTGCGAGCATTCCGTGTACTTGCACGTCAGTAGAGCTGGATTTTTAAATGTAAAAGTTTCTTAGTGAGTCTCTTCTAGTTTTCATTTACTTCTATCTAGCACTTAGATTTATCAGATAGGTACTTGAAAATGAAGGGTTTGATGTTTGTTCTGTGTATTTCTTTGAAAAAGTAAAGTTGGATTCTGTAATAATAAAAATTTCCTAGCGATCATCCGACTAACCAAGGGCGCCATAACATTGTGTAGGTATTGATTCTTCCATCCGGAGGTCTCACTATTGTTTGTGGTGGCGTAACCGAAACGGATGCCCCAATTTGAATACCAAGAAAGGTGCTGAAATTTTAACTTCCGTTTCGGAGATAAGAAAGGAAATATGTACGTAAATACAGTTTGAAAAGGCGTTGGGGCATTTCAGGTCTCGATTCGCATACAGTTAGTTCATTTTTAGATTAATTTTGTTATTTATAATTTCTGCTGGTTTTATCATAATCAATTATGCAGTAGCAGTCACGAAAATGCAAAATAAAGTAATTATTTTGACGTAAACACCTGTAAATATGATAACCAACATTGAAGTAAAATGTCTAATAACTAATGGTTCCTGCTGCCTTATAATGACATTGTTACATTTTTACAAACTTCATTGTAAGTATGTATTGTAACAAACAAAGTTCCATCATTGCATTTTAAAAAAAAATGTGGGACCTGGGGCTCCATCCAATTTACCCCAGACCCTTTATACAACTTTAGAATTAATCTGAGAGTGCTACAACTATTGATAATCTCCAGGTCCGTGCAACAGGCAAAATGTACGCGTGCAAGAAGTTAGAAAAGAAGCGGATAAAGAAGCGAAAAGGAGAAGCTATGGTGCTTATAGAGAAGCAAATATTGCAGCGAATCAACTCGCGGTTCGTCGTCAATTTAGCATACGCCTACGAGACTAAGGATGCGCTATGCCTTGTACTCACTATTATGAACGGTAAGATTAAAAAACATAGTGAACACAGAAAAAAAAACATAAAAAAACATAGTACAAAAAGTACGTTCTTTGACATGTTAATTGTCGCAGCCGGTGTAATAGGTGACAGCATTTGGTACATGCAACGAATTTATTGCTGTAAATAAATACCTAAGTAAATAAAACTTTATGGATATTTCACAAAACGCCTTCTACTCCCAAACTGAAAACTACTAAGCAAAGCTTACTATGGCAATTAGATTGTTGATAGAATACGCATTTTATTTGTAACTAGGTGTGCCCGTGACTTCGTCCGCGTGGAAAAGTGTCTTTCGGGTAGCATTTTTAATTACTTCCATACAACTTTTCATCCCCCCCCTTTCAACCCCTTACAACCCTTTTTTCACATTAAAAAGTAGCCTAGGTCCTTTCTCAGGCTCTAGACTATCGGTGTACCAAATTTCATTCAAATCGGTTCAGTAGTTTTTGCGTGAAAGCGCGACAGATAGATAGAGTTACCTTCGCACAAACATCCATGTTTCCACACACAAATGTTCTTAGTAGGGATTAAACCCGACCCACAAACCACAGTACGGAAGGCAGAGCTAATAACTAAGCTGTGACGCTTGTTAACTTTCTTGTTAATATATCTTTAGGTGGTGATCTAAAGTTCCACATATACAACATGTGCGGCGCTGATACAGGACTCGGCATGGATCGGTCGCGATTCTACGCGGCGCAAGTCGCATGCGGACTCGAACATTTACACAAAATGGGCATTGTTTACAGGTTAGTTATCAGTGATAGGCCTTTACATAAATATTCAAAATAAATAAATAAATATTCACGGACACTCAACACGCCTTCTAGTCCCAAACTAAGCAAAGCTTGTACTATGGGAACTAGATGGCTGATAGAATACTTACATACATATTTTTTTTTGTAAACACATACTAATACATAGAATAGAACACCCTGACACAGAACAAACATCTATGTTTACAACACACAAATGTTTGTTCTCGGTGGGGATCGAACCCATGACCCACAGCACGGAAGGCAGAGCCACTACCGACTGAGCCATGACGCCTGTCAACTGTTGAATATGATTTATACAGCGTCAACAGGCAACCTATGCCTACACTTAGCCGAAGGGTAAAGTCTAGACAACCTTCTCGCTCGCACATTTCAACATTTTTGAAGATATAATATAACTGAATGTAATTATGTGAAATTGCAGAGCTTCAGGGTCGAGAGAATAACAATGCGAAGGTTCAATAAAAATATCACATTGATCCAAACAAGTTTTCTAACCAAAAAATGTGCACTTTAATTTATCGCATTTGTACAAGTTTTTTGGTCGGAAACTTGTTTGGATCAATGTGATATTTTTACTGAACCCTTTGCATTGTTATTCTCTCGACCCTGAAGCTCTGCAATTTCACATAATTACATTAGTTACATTATATCCTCAAAAATTTTGAAATGTGCGAGCGAGAGGGTTGTCTGACTTTACCCGACGCCTTAACGATACACTGTAGTGCCTGGGACAATATTTAGATGGAGTAGGCTTGCCCAGCACCTATACCATCCTCTCAGTCTAGTCAGCCATATCCACAGGAAAGACAAGGTCAATGGTATAGTAGCACTCAAACCCAGGTGTAGATTTTTGCAAAAACGCCGGTTTGAGCTTGAATAAGCATCCTTTACGAAAGTTAAATTTAAATCAACCACAATCCACTTAGGTACAAGTAATTAATACGATTTTTTATCGCTTGTTACTACTTTTTTTTACATACGTGTTTGCGTAAGTTAATCAGATAAAAATACTGCGTGGAGTTCCTCCGCGCGGAAGAAGTGAAACTTCGAGTGCCACGCATTCACTCTCGCTCTGTCTCTTTCTATTCCCGCGTTAAAAGTTTAACGCAACCTTGTTGAAAGTCGCATTAGAAGTTTCACTTCAAAATGTTTATTTCAGAGATTGCAAACCTGAGAACATTCTGCTAGACGACGAAGGACACGTCCGGATCTCCGACCTCGGACTAGCAGTGGACGTGCCTGAAGGAGGTAGTGTACGCGGCCGGGTCGGCACTGTCGGATACATGGCGCCTGAGGTAACTACAACATGTTATAGCTATGGCAACACTAAGGGCCGGTTTTTTGATGCCTAGTTAACTCAACTAATAGTCAAATTTGGTCCAAATTTCACTATTCGTTGATCCAAATTTGACAATTAGTTGAGTTAACTAGGGATCAAAAAACCTTGAAGAGACTGAGATCAGGTTAAGATAAGATAAATCCTTAGTTAACTCTTCTCCATCCAAAGGTTGTCTGGAAGAAAACGCTCCTTAGCGATAAGACCGCCCATTGTACGTAATAGTTTAATCTTATTTTCTGTATAAGCTGAAATTACAAATGATAACAGATGAAGCTGTAAGATCCCTATGCTTGTTTACTGCTCAAGCACTGATCCGGACTCAAAAGCATAGATTTTTGAATGAAAATGTCTACGTATATTCCAAGTTTGATTCAAATCGGACTAGTACGTATGTCAGTACAGAGTTTGTCATACGTTACAGTTTTATACTCCAGCAGATGCGCACCGCGAGATATTTGTCATGTAGTTCTGTAAAAATTTAAGCATTTTGTACTAGTTTAGGAACTATTGCATTATCTGTGGCAATGCTGTCGAGAAACCGCGCCTTTGAATTTTCAACTTTTGACATTTCTGCATGACTATTATCTCGCCCTCAGAGAGGTACGACGACTAAGAACTGTCAAAAGTGTACATTATGGCGCGTTTTGTCGACACCATTAGGTACCAAAGATAATGCAAACAAATAAATGCCAATGTAAAAATCAAAGAAGATAATATAGATCTCGTGAACACCACAGTATTTTTAGGCATAACTCTAGATAATAAACTTCAATGGGGCCCACACATAGATAAATTGTCGAAGAGACTTAGTTCTGCAGCATATGCAGTCAAGAAGATCCGCTTCCTTACAGATGTGGAAACCGCAAGACTAGTCTATTTCAGCTACTTTCATAGCATTATGTCGTACGGCATTTTGTTGTGGGGGAGTGCTGCAGACATAAACACCATATTTGTGTTGCAGAAGAGAGCTATTTGTGCAATTTATAACATGGGTCCCAGAGAATCACTAAGAAATAAGTTTAAGGAAATAAATATAATGACAGTACATCTATGAAAACTTATTGTATGTTAAAAAAAATATCAATCTATTCAACAAAAAAAGTGATAATCATAATGTTAACACTAGAAATAAAGACAAACTCGCTGTTCCCACCACTAGGCTCACAAAAATTAGTAAATCTTTCAAAGGGCAATGTGTACGCTTCTTTAACAAAATCCCAAGTGATGTGTCTCAGTTGTCGATTGGCAAGTTCAAAAACGTAATAAAACAGAGACTTCTTTTAAAAGCATACTATAAAATATCTGATTATTTAGAAGACAAACAAGCTTGGGACGAACTAGCTCCAACTCATCCAATAAAAAAAAATGCAATCATACCTAATCATACAAAACGTAATGACGATTTAAAGTGATGAGTGAGATTTTATTGAATAAAAGATTTTTGACTTTGACTTTGACTTTGAGTTCCTAAACTGGTACAAAATGCTTACATTTTGACAGAACGACATGACAAATATCTCGCGGTGCGCATCTTAGGCCCGCTGGTCTAGCTCTTCAAAGTGTACGATGATCAAACAGTTAAGTTTAAATTACTAAATTACTCATCAGACACTTTGAAAAATGTGCTCAAGCCTTCGTCTCAGCACATCGTCCCGTTTCCTTTTCAAAATGCCTATTCAAAGTCCCAAAAAACCTGTGCGTGCAGTGTAGCGTATTAGTCTCTTTCTATTCGCTCCGCTGTCAGTTGGAAGTAATCTTCAAAAACACGGGCGGTCAAATGTTGAATTGCTGAACATTGCCATCAATATTTGATTGTAGCATTTGTAGCGTATTAGCCTCTGTCTCTTTCTATTCGGGGGGAATAGAAAGAGACAGAGACTATGTCCTCTCGAATAACGCAACCTTGTTGGAAGTCGCATTAGAAGTATAACTTCAAAAAAGTTGGTTTGTAAACATAATTGGTGTGTACAGGTGATAGACAACGAGCGTTACACATTCAGTCCGGATTGGTTCTCGTTTGGTTGTCTCGTGTACGAGATGATAGAAGGACGTGCGCCATTCCGCGCCAGGAAAGAAAAGGTTAAACGGGAAGAAGTCGACCGTAGAGTCAAGGTTAGGCTTAAACGAAACTAATGCACTGAATGACAACAGGCGTCATGGCTCAGTCGGTAGTAGCTCTGCCTTCCGTGCTGTGGGTCGTGGGTTCGATCCCCACCCAGAACAAACATTTGTGTGTTGTAAACATACATGTTTGTTCTGTGTCTGGGTGTATCTATGTATTTTATGTATGTATTTAATATCTGATTATTTAGTAGACAAACAAGCTTGGGAGGAATTAGCTCCAACTCATCCAATAAAAAAAAAATCGAATCATACAAAACGTAATGACGATTCAAAGTGATCGTGAGATTTTATTGAATAAAAGCTTTTATACCATTCCCCCTCTAAAAAGGTTATTTTATTCACTGAAAACAGAAAAAGCACTTTAAGTCACTGTTTTGGTGTTGAGAATTTAGAACACACTAAAATATTTGACCTCCATCTAATTATTGTTTTTGCGCCAGTATGTTGTATAGCAATCTCTCTTTTTTTTGTAGTCATGGTATGAAGTATAGTATGCAACTCTTGAATAAAACGGATTTATACCGAAGGCCATGAACCACTCACGTCATTCAGTATTCTAACACTTGAATCCATGAATCAATCCCTACGGTCGTGATTCAGTCGTTAGAATTCTTCACTTGCTCGTGATTCATTTATTGCCCTCACTTTAAATCCGTCTTTTATTCACTAGTTGCATAATATTGAGTTTGAGTTTGAGTTTGACTGTTTCAGCACGAACAAGAGAAGTACTCGAGCAAGTTCTCAGAGTGTGGCAGATCGTTGTGTACAGCGCTGCTGTGCAAGAGTGTCGCCGCAAGGCTCGGCTGCGGCGCCGGAGCGCCCTGTCCCCGGCGCGGAGCCCTACAGGTACCTACCTATTACTAGCTTCCGCATGCGAGTTTGTACGCGTACCGTTTGCTCACTGTTGATTGGTTTTTATTACCTTTTTGAAGTGAAAACTTCTTTAGTATTGTGGTGATTTGAAAGTCTTTTTGAAGGTTTCACTTCTACCACGTGTGAATTACACACATGTTTTTTTTTTATTTTGATTACTAATAAGTTGTGTACAATAAGGAATATTATATCTATTTTCCGGGATAAAAAGTATCCTATATGTTAATCCAGGCTACGAACTATATATATTCTAAGTTTCAGCCTTTGACCAGTAGTTGTAGCATGATGGAAACACAAACAATTAAACTTTGATATTTATAATTGTAGTAATAATAATAATAAGTTTATTATTGGAAAAGAAACAAGGCACAAGTTAGTAGAAAACGATAACATCCGCAGAAGTTTAAAAAACTGTGTCGCGAATATTAACGCCCTCCTCCAGTTTACAATATCCAAAGCATAAACAGGTAGGTATAACTAGGTTGACTCTAAATTTAAACAATTATGACAAAAGTAGATAAAATAAACTAAGTGTAAGTGTGGGTATGTGGAGGTACGAGATATGGGTTTGAGGGTGTGTATATGTATGTGTGCGAGAGGGTGTGTTTGTAATGGTGTAGGGTGTGAGAGGGGGTGTTGGATGTGAATGTAATCTGAGCAGAGTGAAGGCGTGTACTCCTAAGAACACTAGGCTCATAAGAGTCTAGGTTTCATAAAAGTAGCTTTTGAGTATTTCTTATAGTAGGAAGTAGGATAAATAAATATTCATGGGTGTTACTACGTATTAAAAGTATGTATTTACAAAAAAAAAAGTATATCAGTATTATAACAGCAATCTGGTTCCCATAGTACAAGCTCTGCTTAGTTTGGGACTAGAGAGCGTTATGTGTAACGTCCAAGAATATTTATTTATTTATTATTTTTTATACTAAATACAACGCCCCCAATCCCAAACTAAGCAAAGCTTGTATGGGAACTAGATTGCTGATATAATACAAATACATAGTAACACCCAGACATAGAACAAACATCTATGTTTGCCACACACACATGTTTGACAATAATTATATTATTTATCGTTATTACAGGTGAAAGCCCATCGCTTCTTCAATCAGATGAACTGGGCTAGATTTGAAGCTGGGATGGTGCCGGCCCCTTTTGTTCCTGATGTAAGTATATTGCAGTTTATATCCTAATAATTATATTGGTTTTTGTAAATACATACTTATAATACATAGTAACACCCAGACAGAACAAACATTTAAGTTTGCCACACACAAATGTGTGTTTCATATTCCACAGAAGTCTTAAGGCAGTTTATTAGTTTTATAAGTGTCAAAATGATTCTCTTAACTTATAAAATAAAATAAATAAATATTTACGGACACTTAACACAACGCCTTCTAGTCCCAAACTAAGCAAAGCTTGTACTATGGAAACTAGATGGCTGATAGAATACATATATACATTTTTTTGTAAATACATTTTTATAATACATAGAAACACCCAGACACAGAACAAACATCTATGTTTTGCCAACACAAATGTTTGTTCTCGGTGGGGATCGAACCCACGACCCACAGCACGGAAGGCAGAGCCACTACCGACTAAGCCATGACGCCTGTCATCTATACTATATATTATATATAATATTATAAAGAGGAAAGGTTTGATTTTTTGTTTGTTTGTTTGTTTGTATGAATTGAATAGGCTCCGAAACTACTGGACCGATTAAAAAAATTCTTTTACCATTAGAATCCTATATTATCCCTGATGAACATAGGCTATATTTTATCCCGGAATTCCCACGGGAACGGGAATTACGCGGGTGAAACCGCGAGGCGCTGCTAGTATCTTATAAAACGCTGATTTTTGTTTAGATTTTTGTATGAAAATCTTTATTTAAATCCATGCTTGTGTAGCAATTTCTTTATCAGAATACGGGTCTAAGTTTTTGAAGTGAAAACTTCTTTAGCATCGTTGTGATTTGAAAGTCTTTTTTAAGGTTTCACTTCTACCACGTGTGAATTACACACATGTTTTTTTTAGGTACCTGTATTTAATAATAAATCAAATTGTAACTTTGTAATATTTCCAGCCCCACGCAGTGTACGCAAAAGACGTACTAGACATAGAACAATTCAGTACAGTGAAGGGAGTGAATCTCGACGCTGGAGACGACACGTTCTACGGGAAGTTCAACACAGGCAGCGTCAGTATACCGTGGCAGAGTGAAATGATTGAAACTGGATGTTATAGTGAACTTAATGTCTTCTCTAGAGGTGAGATTTTATTTATCCTACTAATATTGTTGTTTGTTACTCTTTCACGTAAAAACTACTGATCCGATTTGGATGAAACTTGGAATATGTTGTGACCTGGATTAACACATAGGCAACTTTTTATCCCGGAAAATCAACAGGATCCAACGGGACGCGAACGAAGTCGCGGGCGGAAGGTTGTACCCTATAATCCCCTAACTTGGATTTTGGCACATTCAGGCCGTTTTTCGAACTTGAGTTTTATACTAAGTTCAATAACCAAAATAAAAGTTTGATTCTTCGTAAATTGATTTCTGTAAATTATTGCATGAACACATTGAAGTTTAACAAGAATATACAAATCGAGACAAACTAATTTTTACGAAATGCATGTTACAAATTAATATTTTTCTCGGTCTTATCTTCTAAATATATAAAACTCTTTTGAAGCTGACCGAAAATCAACGCACAGCCTAAACTATAAGTCCTAGAGGTATGAAATTTGGAGTGTAGTATCCTTAAGTAGTGTAGGGGTGCACTAAGAAAGGAATTTTGAAAAGTCACACTCTAAAGGGTCTAGAACGCCGCGGGCGACGGCTAGTTTAAAATATCCTTCTTATTATGAGAAGAATCAAACCTTTATTTTTGTGATTACCTAACCCTAAACTTAGTAAAACTCCGAGTTCGAAAAATGGCGTAAATAGACTAAAATCAAAATACATTAAGGTATTTTGAGAGTTTTTGATCATTGAATATTTGTAAATGGCAATACATGTAATAATAACATATCACTAGGTGACGATTGTCGAGAGGCGCCTACAAATGATCTACAGCTGGTGCCCACGACCAATACAGAGGAAGTAGATCAGGGATGCTTCATGTTCGCCAGAAGAGTAAGTTACAATTTATAGTTTATTTTCAGGATTAATACTCATTTTACTTATATGTAGTTTAATACATTATTCACACTTTGTAATCAATACTCTTAGATATTGATCAACTGTTTTGTTTTCCGCGCGTTTTGGCGTATGTAAAAGGCAGACCAGCCTCTCGCTCGCACATTTCAACATTTTTGAAGATATAATATAACTTAATGTAATTATGTGAAATTGCAGAGCTTCAGGGTCGAGAGAATAACAAAAATGTGCACTTTAATTTATCGCATTGGTACAAGTTTTTTGGTCGGAAAACTTGTTTGGATCAATGTGATATTTTTAATTGAACCTTTGCATTGTTATTCTCTCGACCCTGAAGCTCTGCAATTTCACATAATTACATTCAGTTATATTATATCTTCAAAAATGTTGAAATGTGCGAGCGAGAGGGTTGTCTGCCTTATACATACCCCTTAAGTAATTCAAGATTTGTTTATTTTTTAAAAGAATATTTTTATGTTTGCGCCTATTGTCATACGATTAAATAAATAAATAGATGTAAAGGCCTTAGTTAGTAGTACCAGTAAATACAAGCATAATAGAGTTCGTTCATTTTGTTTCCAGGTGCTGTGTCCGCAGAAGAAGGTACCAGCTCGGTTGCGTCCTATCCCGGTGCCGGAGCACCTGCTGCCGGAGCCCTCTAACAGCTGACCTGCACACTAACTACACGATACTCTGTGTCTATCCTCTATACATTCATACAAGACTAGACGTCGCCCGCGGCCTTGCTCGCGTTCTACACCCTTTAGAGTGCGACTTTTAAAAATACCTTAGTGCACCCCTACACTACATAAGGATACTACCTTCCAAATTTGGGGTAGGTCCCATTTGTTCTATAGAACATGACGTGATAGAAAAATTTGAGAAAATATTGTCCCTATTTGTACTGTAGAACTACATACTAGCTTTTGCTCCTGTTTTTATCTGTCTGTGAATGCACAGAACTAAATGGAAATCGTTTTTCCCAAATTCTTCCATTATGAGATATATACATAAGACGTGAATGACATTAATCACTGACGTTAATACTAGGTACAGTTCAAAAAAATGAAACTACTCGCTGCATAATATTTTTATTTTGCAAAATAAAAGCAAAATAGCAGTTTAACAATAATGTACTTCGATTGTTCTATGGAACAATTTGAAACAAAAAGTACAAACTGTTCTATAGTACAAAAAGGGAGAATATTTTCTCAAATTGTTCTATTACGTTATTTTCTATAGAACAAATGGGAGCTACCCCAAATTTCATACTTCTAGGACTTATGGTTTAGTCTGTGCGTTGATTGTCAGTCAGCTTCAAAAGATTTAAATATATATATATATATATATATATATATATATATATATATATATATATATATATATAGATGATTCCTCACGTAACTCGCTCCTTAATATATTCATGGATTTATGATTAAGCTTCCGCCCGTTGGATTCCGTTGATTTTCCGTGATAAAAAGTAGCCTATAATATTAATCCAAATCACTGGCAATATAATATATTCCGAACTTCATCTAAATCGGATCAGCAGTTTTTGGGTGAAAGAGTGAAGGCTGGGACACACGACACACGCCACCGACACTCGACACAAATGTCGAACACTAGTGTCGATTGCGTCCACACGGTAAGGATTGCGACACACACTGAGCGACATCGCCACTACATCTGCAACTAAGTCTCGCGGCAACACACACACAGACAGTCGATGTATACACTGAGTGTCTAGTGTCGTCGTGTATCCTTACCCTTAACAAACATCCATACATCCTTTCGCGTTTATCCTACAAATATTATAAACGCGAAAGTTTGTAAGGACGGATGAATGAATGAGTGAATGAATGAATGATTAACACATAGGCTACTTTTTATCCCGGAAAATCAACGGGATCCAACGGGACGCGAACGAAGTCGCGGGTGGAAGCTTGTGTTATTATATAAGTAGGTTTTGACGAACATGTCTTGTGAGTTAAGTTCGATTCGTTAGAACTAGCTTCTCAATAAATTCATAAAAGTTGGATTCGTCTCGTGTAAGATCAATATAATCTGAATTAGTTGAATTCGTCTGTTAATTTCAAACCTCGCAAAAGGCGGACTTGTAACTATAGTAGGTGCCAAATAACACCGCAATACAGGTCATTCACCCACCTTCACCACGATGTCGCAAAATTCAATTTATGAATGGCTAATTATGTCGCTTTCCATACAAACCTGTCGCTAAGACGGTAATCGCTCGAATCTCGTAGTACTGTTTGTTTACCATACATAAATTGAATTTTGCGACATCGAGGTGAAGGTGGGTGTATGACCTGTATTGCGGTGTTATTTGGCACCTACTATAGCTCCTAACATTTATAGAATTACGTTAGCCCGCGGCTTTGCTCGCGTGGTAGCAGCATACGCATTATTTGGTTAAAATCTTTGATCCTAATTTTAGACCCTTTAGGATGCGTGTTCAAAATTCCTTTCTTAGTGCACCCCTACACTATTTAAGGATACTACCCTCCAAATTTCATACCGTTTTAGGATTTATAGTCTAGGCTGTGCGTTGATTGTCAGTCAGCTTCAAAAGAGTTTTATATTATTAAGAAGAAGATAGATAAAAACATCTGAATTAAGTTGGATAATGTGACAATCACCAAAGCCAGACAAATTAAATTGAAGTTACATTCGTCATGTGATGTAAAAAAAAATAAGTTGGATTTGTATTCGTCTGTCACGTGATTCTATATACGTAACGGTACGCCTGTGTCATTAACAATCGTAAAGTTATGTAGGTACATTTATTAATGAAATTGCTAATTTATACATAACGCCATCTATACCACAACCACTTGAACTTATCTTGGAATTATTTTCTTTTTGTTAACCCATACTGTCCCACTGCTGGGCAAAGGTCTCTCCCATATCCCGCCAGTTTTTACGATCACCGGCTGCCTCCCACCAGGCTCTGTGGAATGCGTCGAGTCGAGTTATCTTGTAATAGAAATAGAAAAAAAAAACAATTTTGTTCATTCCCCTCAAGTTTAGTTCATTCGGTCACAGATTTAGTTCATTCACTTGAAAAATTTTGTTCATCCAATTTAATTATTTTTGCGTGGTAACATTGAATGGCATTATGTATGAATTAGCCAACTTGTTACCGACATTATTGTCAAATGCATTTAGCTAAAACGTATTTCACCTTCGCGTATTGTGCGTGAACAAATAATGTATTTAACTACATTGTAAATATTATTTTTCCATAATCAGGTTACATTGCATTTAGTAAATGGTTTATTATTGAGTTAGAAATGTGATGTTTTGCAATATTTTTTTTCTTATTAGTACAGTCGATAGTAAATATGAAATCAAGTGTATTTTTGTTGGCGGCTGTACTAATATAGTAATTTTATATACAGTACATAATATAAGTCAATGCACAATCAGCAAATCAATGTTTTTCTAGTATTTTACTTCAATTGATATTAGTATAATCAATGCAATACATAAATAAGTCTCTAATTATAATTTATACGTAAAGTAAAATACCTATATTTTTTTAACGAGAATATATTTTTCTGCACACAACGTTATAACGATTTTGAATAATCGGATTTCGTTAGACTTTTATAATCGAGCAATAATTATGAAACGAATACTACTATAATCTATGTTACCTTTTGTCTGTGGTGAGTGAATGAATGAAAAGAACGATTAGAATTTACCGCCAACATTTAGGTATTTATTATTTAAGTGTAACGTGAATGGAGTTGATTTGTAGTATATTTTTACTAAACTTAATTTGAAAGCGCTGAAATGAGCGTTGTCCTTTTCTTAGTGACTGAAACGACAAGGACATACATTTTAGCTCTATCGAATTTAGTTTAGCTTTCAATTCAGGCTTCACTGAATTAAATTATCTAGCTAAAGTGACTATAAGGGCGTATTTCCACCAGAGTTAAGCTACATTGCTAAGGATGTGTTTGACATCCACTAATACGAATCGTTTAATATAGCAAGCAAGCTCGTATGAGCTACTGGCCAACTCTGGTGACGGAGTTTTTAGACCGCCTTAAGGCCTCCGTCGTGGCTTAACGACTTCTAGAGCCGGGACGACAGATTAACGCGCCCTCCGAAGCACGGAAGCGCTCAGATGTAAATGCCACTAGCGGTCACCCATCCAAATAGTGACCGCACAGAACGTTGCTTAACTTAGATTATCGGTTAAGATTGGCTAAGCAAGCCTAGCCACGAGAGCTATCGTTTAATATGAAAACAAACGATCCCTTTTGGTGGATTTAAAACACATTCGTACCAACGTAGTTTAGTTCGTTCTAGTGGTAAAGCACCCTAAGATTGTTCGCTACGTCCGTAAGGATAGGCACCGTTTTACAAGAAATATGTATCGCACAAAATAGTAGACGAGAAGCATCCTATTAACGCCCCAATATGTATATGCACACGAATAGTGAATAGGTACGACACGGGTTAAAATTTGCTCATTTATGTTTTGTTTTTGAACGGATATAATCTTCATAGCGTGTGTATGGTTGGGCGTTGAATAGGCGTTTGTACATTGCCAGATTTACTTCCTTAGAAATTATTAGGTGTAAGTATTAAATTTTGATGTGTATGTACCTTTTACTGTATTTTAATATTTCGAAGCCTAAAACGTCATGTTGTTAGCGTCGCCGTGTTTTTTAATAGACATCGGAATTTAGATTTGGAATAATAATCGCGATTTTCGATGTTTTTTTTTCCAATCTGTTTTCGATTGTGATAACAGGTTTTAGTCCATGGAGTTTAGAAGATATATTGTTAAATCTGATATGTTTTCAATATAGATATAAATGTAAAAATAATTGTGGTTCGCACAAATTAATAAAGCTAAAAGATTGTTTTGCACAAATACCTACCTACTAGTAAGTTCACGGTCGTTCATTCGGTCATTCGTTGCGAACATGCCCATTGCAAATTACATTGTATTCTCACAAGCAAAAATAGTATGCAAATTTTGTTGAATGAACTGTTTCGCATAAAAAAAAGTTTATTCATTCCTAAAAATATATCTAGTTACTATACTTACATAATACCTAGTAGGTAGGTATGGTTGGTACGGTGCTGTACAAATGCTCGTAATGATCGGGTTATAGCCACATTATGCTGAATCATACGATGGTATGTAGCTTGACCTGTCCTGTAAAGTATATAAAAGCATTTCAGTTATATATTTTGAACACCTATGAATTTACAGTTTGGCAAAAAGAGTACGAATAATTGATATCCCCCACTGTCTTGGCAATAAAACAATTCGTTCATTCTTGTGTGAATAAATTAACAAGATTGAACGAATGATAATTTAGTTTCGTTTATACACTTTTCTGCCGAACTGTACTTTTTGCCACAGAATTTTGTATGGAATTTAATATTTATTATTGTATACCTGTATCATACTCATTTGATGCATTTTTGACTGTGGGTGAGTGGACAACTCATACAAAAACTAGTTCAAACTATATTAAAATAAAGTATACATTAGATTGTAGCTATCAAAAATACAATGTAATATGAACTCCCATATGTACGACTTTAAATAACGATGAGGTTCAGGTTAGGCTGGACATATAATAATTTTGGTTTTTATTTAATTTCTCTTTAGTTTTCCTTTCTTTAAAATAATTTGTATGACTTGCTCACTCGCTCCGTTTTGGAAGATATTATTTTTGATTAGATTGTTATATCGGGGCTAGACTATGTTCTAAATCAGCAAGCGGTTATGGATACTATGTTTATAGGAATAAGGTCGGGAATTGCTTGTATGATTTGAAGTTAGTGTAGCTCGCTATGTAAGATGCGTATGAAATACCTACTTTGTTTGTCTTATTGCGTGCCAAAAACTTGCACCAAAATATACAAGTTTGTCTTATATAGCCGATAGGTGGCGCTGGAAGTTTCATTTTCAATATCAATACAAATTGTAAGGCCCGTATGCCAAGCACTGATCCAGAGTCAAGCAAGCATAGATTTTTGTATGAAAATCTCCACTCAAATCTATGCTTGAGTAATTTCTTTATCAGAATACGGGGCTATGAATTAGATTAGGATTGTTATGTATTGATGTACTTAGAAAATGAGTGTAACCGCGATAAATGAAAGATCGGAGTAGCACTGCGTAGGGTACTGTAAAGCGCGGTTTGTAATGCGGGCGCGCAGTGTACCTCAAATTGCTAGGCAAAAAGTAAAAGAAATTGTCGGTCTTATGTGTAAAAGCAAGTGTTTCATATGCACTGCGGTGGTTACCGCAGCGTGCGCTGTAATTAGCTTCTAGTTAGTAAAAGCTTGGATACTGTTTGTTGTTTACAGTATTTTGATGCAAATATTATTATTTCTAAGCATATTCATAAATAAATTGACTCCGATATAGAATTTGGTGTTTTTTTGAACGTCTCTTAACCCTTGACATGCTCTTTTGGAATGAAATGCACTTCCATTTACAAATAATCTTCAAGTTTATTCAGTAGATACACTTATTACTATAGTAGGTGCAAAATAACACCGCAATATATCGGCGCAAGAAACATCCGGCTGATAACGTCACAATCACAACGGCGTAAACAAGCCACACCTGCGAGGCACACCTGTGTCTGACTCAGCACTCGCCCCACTGCGCGCTGCCTATAAAACCGGGTGACGTGCTCAACGGATTCATTCGCTCGCCGGCGCTCGGAGCGAACACATCGACTAAGAAAGAGTTTAATTATTTTGATTCGGTTAAATTCAATGACGTGTTAGTTTGGTTTGTTTCAAAGTTAAGTGATTTTTACTCGGTTACTGTAGGTTGAACTGTTTGTGAATTAGTTTCAGAGATGGATTAATTTGGTTTGTTGTGGTTCTGACTGATTAAAGAGTTTGTCAGTATTAAATTAAAATGTTTTTATTAGACCCAGTACCCCTTCTCTTACATCGGAAGTGGTTGGGCCAACGCCAACGACCATCGGCTCCTGCTTTTGGCATTGCTAAACCCGTGTCTATTTTGTTTCAGTGAACACTTTCGAGGACACCATGTACCATACCAGATGATGCATTTTATTTATCTCATTTTGTTTAATTAAAAGGGTTTTAAACCAACATCGTGAGGCTCTTAAGAATGTGATCAAACTAGCGGTTTCCTGTGTGAAAGACGAGTAAGGTTAAACGCAGAACTATCACGAGAACAACTGTTTGCTGAATCGGGCCGTTTAGTCAACCCGTATTTTGGTAAGGTTTACTATGACGAAATAACGATGATGCAAAATTTATATGGTTATGTTGTATGGTCCTTACTATTTTGGATTCATCATCAGACTGTAATGTAGTGATTATTCTTTTTCTCTCTTTTCCGAACGTGAACATGAGGATTACATGTGGACAACTACATTTGGGCCCCATATTGAGTAAAAGTTAGTGTTGCTCTATGACATTTATTCATTGTGTATTTCTTTGAGCCAGATGCCGCATAGCTTGCCGTTGAGAAACGCATCCGAGTGTGACGTGACCGTATCGGGATGTGTGATAGTAATGAAGGTAAAAGTATTTACTGATAATTAATGAGATTCCTGTGAGGTTTGAGACCCGATTACAACGTGATGACAAATGAATTTTCACGTGTCGATTGATTATCAATGTGCAAACGGGTGTTAACGTGAAACTTAATAACTGTGCTAACGTGTCCGTTGTGAAATTTAACGAGTTTATGTGGGTGACGTGAAAAACATAAACGTGTTATGAAATACGAAGCTAAATGGGCGCTGAGGCTCTGAGGCTTGACCAAAATTAGCGCTGAGGCTATGAGGTCGCATTTTGGTACGAGTGAACAAGTTTGATTAAAATTAGCGCCCGAGGCTATGAGATCAAATGCGTTCACTGTTTTCTTTGCTGTTATAATGTGCTGATGTGTTTTTATGCAGATTCATCTTATAAACGAGTCGCAGGGACGCGCCTGCGTCAGTATGGCCGTATCGGCGCAAGAAACATCCGGCTGATAACGTCACAATCACAACGGCGTAAACAAGCCACACCTGCGAGGCACACCTGTGTCTGACTCAGCGCTCGCCCCACTGCGCGCTGCCTATAAAACCGGGTGACGTGCTCAACGGATTCATTCGCTCGCCGGCGCTCGGAGCGAACACATCGACTAAGAAAGAGTTTAATTATTTTGATTCGGTTAAATTCAATGACGTGTTAGTTTGGTTTGTTTCAAAGTTAAGTGATTTTTACTCGGTTACTGTAGGTTGAACTGTTTGTGAATTAGTTTCAGAGATGGATTAATTTGGTTTGTTGTGGTTCTGACTGATTAAAGAGTTTGTCAGTATTAAATTAAAATGTTTTTATTAGACCCAGTACCCCTTCTCTTACAAATACAGGTCATACCCCCACCTTCACCACGATGTCGCAAAATTCTATTTATGAATGGCTAATTCTGTCGCTTTCCATACAAACCTGTCGCTAAGACGGTAATCGCTCGAATCTCGTAGTACTGGGCCCCGATTGCGCTAAATTTACACGGTCGACCGTGAGAGACGTAACGTGCAAGTAACGGTACGTCCAAACTACGTAGCGTTCTAATTTTTCCGGAAATCAGTATTGCGTTAGCTCAATATACGTTTATCATGCTTTTACGCTGCTGGTTCGTTGCCGTGGTCCACCGTTCGTTCAGCCGTTAAATATGTACGTCTTCTTCTTTAGAATTTCGCAAAACCGGTCAATCGATTCATCATTTTGCAGTGTCCAACCCTAGTTTTGATGGCTGACAGTGACAATAGTAAGAAAATGTCGAATGTGTACATAGAACATAATGCGTATTCTGTGGTAATGTATGTTTTTGTCTCGATTTTGTAAACAAACAATTTCATGAAACTCTTTCTATTTCTACATAATTTTAGGAGGTGGTTTGTAAAACTTGATAATGTCCTATTAGAACAAGAAAAGAAAGAGCCCGTGTAACGTTATTACCTACATATTTATAACAATATAAATTGTTTTGTGAAATGCTACCCATCTAACAAATTGTTTTTCTCTACAGGAATGTAACTACCACTAAATAGTTAAATACTCTTGTGTCAGTGCAAATTTGGTGCTATAGGTTATATACCGTACATGCTAAATAGAAATAGCTAGCAAGAAATAGCACCCAACATCCTAACCTGACTGATGGAAATAAATACCTACGCAAAAACAATGTTGGAAGGTGTACCTCTCCCCGTCTCCTGCTGAGACAGGACAAACTAGACTATGACGATGTAAGTATACAAAGCATCTACCTACCTATATTTCCTAGTAGTTAGGCACTAGAACATTTCAATGTTTTTTTGCAAATCTTTTGGGTGCAAAAACAGTTTCAGACAAATCAATCCCATTTTATATTAGTAATAACATAGAGTTATTATGAATGAAATGTAGCTAGGTACATCAAATTCATATTCAAGAAAACTTACCTATATTATTTTGTTTCAGTATTTGCATACCACCATCGGCTATACAAGTGATGTGACTAGTAGGTACTTACACAAACTTTGCTAGTTTTTTCATATTTTTGTTAACCGCCTAGTAAAGTAAGCTTAGCTATAGGTTTTATAACTGAATAAAATAACATTGATTATTATTTTACTTTATTTCAAGAGTTTTAGTCTTACTACCCCGGTCACATTGTAGGTATGTATTGCTAGTATATTAGCTCACAGTGGTGCTTGCTTTGCAAAATGGATGGGCATCACTTTATACTCTGTAGTACCTAAGTGTAATTCACAACCTCAAGCATGTTAGGTTACGGGTCTAAGATGGGTGTCTTCAATCTGCATCCAAAGAAGCTGAAATAAATAAAATTCATTTATCATGAACTTACATAATAAAATTATAGTAGGATATACTTGTAATATAATATGGAATATGTAGCCCTTCAGAAATATCATACCATGAGGTATGGGTATAGTTAGTTTTGAACTGATCGGTGAATAGCTTAATACAATTTTAGAACAGCGTAAGTTGTAAAGATAGGTAACTGATCAGTAGTAAGGAAGTATTTAATATTAATAATTCTGTAAGTACCTGGATGTCTATAACTTCTTCAAGGTTTTCTTCACTCTTCTATGAATTGATTCATCTCATCATGAGCTCACCTAAAACGATTGGCACTGCTTTATTCCTATTGGATGTAGGTCTGTATACTTCTGCATCTCAAGCTTGTTAAAGACCTGAAATAAAGAAAAGTTGAATTAGCAGGAAAAACTTACACAACATTAAGCTTATAACCTATTTACCCATAGTTTATTGTAGAATGATAGATGGATAGTTCTATAAAATAGTTTTTAGATGAAGGTGGGTAAGTATCTATAGGATTCCCTCTCATCATGCTGTAATGGGAAAGTCAGTAGGCAAGTAGGTACCTAAGTAAACTCAAGGTTACCTATGTAGATGTAAAATCTCAGAAATTGTAGTTATTTATGTACCTAGATAGGTACTTTAGACCTATCTATCTACTGTCTACTTGTGGAGTATGGAGTGGAACCAAACGGTAAATCATCTAGTTATCTAGCCTAGAGTGAGAGTTTTGCTGAGTCCACAGATGAGAAATTTTCCTAAACACAACATTCTTACCTTTGTAGCGTTGTTTGAAGGAAGTATCAACATATTATGTGATGTAGTACGATTGGTGGCAAGTGATGAGTAAACTTTCTAAACATTTGATGAGGCAAGTAGTCCAAAAGGGTCCATTATAGTGTAGGTATCTTTTCGACAAATTGCTGATCACTCCGCACTTTAGATAGATGTATTTTGCATTCTTGGCTTGGACAACGCATCCAATTCATTTGCCCTCACTAGTAAATCCTTACAAGTGCACTTTTAAATTATTTTCAAGGAATTTCAGTCACAAATAATTCTAAAACACTGTAACGTAGTAACAACGTTCACAAAAAGTACCTCCCGATGTACTTTTTCAAGCACGCTAATCAAACGTTATTCCGACATGTTTAGAGTAGAAGCAACGAGCGTCTGACGGATCAATTACGGTCAGAAAATTAAGGCGATACGATATCTGTGAAAATCGGCCATAACGAAGCAGTAACAGAAGCGGCTGAGCAGTTGCAACTTAGCGCGATTGAGGCCCTGTTTGTTTACCATACATAAATTGAATTTTGCGACATTGAGGTGAAGGTGGGTGAATTACCTGTATTGCGGTGTTATTTGGCACCTACTATACCTACTTATTGTTATTACAGGGTTAGTGATCTAGGTTAGGCCATGGAACGTCCTACCAGCCCCGTGGTCTGATGCAGAGAGAGGAAGAAGCTCGCAGAAGGCGTGCCTTCTGAGCTCTCTCACTGCAGCCAACCTCGGGGCGATAGCACGAACGCTTGCGACTGGCTACACAATCCAACATAGCCAACCGTATAAAACATCAGCTGGTATGAATAGGCATTCAAGCCACAATCATAAACGTGGTATGATTATGGATGGTCGCCACACTCTTCTTATCTCACTGACGAAAAAAAACAACTAAACAGCAGTGCAAGTACCGTTCTAAGAACAGTAAATAAGACTTATCGATCGCTTAGTTGTTGATCGCTAAAGTCGATAAACGTATCGAATCGTATCGTTTCATGTACGGATCTCTTGTCGACAAAAGATCCGTACTCCCAAAAATAAGGTCAGAGTTTATCGAAATCATTCGTTCACTGCTGCCATGATTTACTAGTTTACTGTCAATATCACTGTTAATAACTTTCGTTTGTCAGAATCAAAACATAGTAAACATACACCATTGCCAATTCGTTTTTAACGAATTTGTCTACCGATCGTCTAAGTTGGTAACGTACCCGCAACTGTCGATAAAACCATTTTTATCGTATTTTGACGATTCTAAATGTCAAATTATGCGATCGACAAGAACGGTACTTGCACTGCAGTTGGTATAAATAATAGTGTTGCGAGTTTATTCCCATCGTGCCCACTTACTTGCCCTAGGTAGGTACAGTCAGCTTCAAAAGTAGATCACTCAGAGTTTCAAAATTATCTATTGTTTTTGCTCTAATCACTAAGTACTGATTATGACTATTTTCAGTAAGAAAACATTTTTGAATCTGTCTCATTATCATTTACCTACTAATTAATGTAATGATCCTGACTTCACATGCTATTACTGCACTAAGAAATCTATTTTTTTATAGCATCTCAAAAGTTCAAAGGGAAGGTTCGAATCCCGCTGGATTCATAACTTTTGGGATGTTACAAAATCTTTGATATTCTAAGATTATTGGGCAGTTTTCAGAAAAAGAAAATACAGTTTCTTAGCACCATATAAAACTTTATTCAATACATTTTATTTTAAATATAGGTACCTACATAGTTATTTTATTTAAACTTTTATCCTACTATTCACAATATCCTACTAAAGACAGGCAGGACCTCGCCTCACAAATAACACCGGTTCGGCTGAGATTTTAATCTGAGACTTAACATCAACATGTCTCAGAGACTCCGCAATGAAATGCATCACAGCGCACGTCCTTTGTGGACGTGCTCAGTGAGGCAATGCATCGTTGTAGGCAGTGTTAACCACCAGCTTGTTCCATATATTTGAGCTAAAATGTTTAAAATGGCGTTGCATAACACATACAATTCTTCACATATTTACACACAAAACTACACACTGACTTTCTTTTTCTGCACAACTTTTTTACTCTTCTGTTCACTTTTATCTTTTACAACCTTAACATCTTTGTCTTTGTAAATCCTTTGAAATAACACAAACTTTCCGCTCTGAATATTCTTAGTTTCATAGATCATGCCCTCCATTTTCCAAGATGGCGTCTCGCAGTGTTGCCATAACCTGCAATCTTTTGGAATCTGCAGTTTATCTAAAAGCTTCTCGCACATATCCGGTATTATCGGTTGTAGAATTATCCCGGTTATTCTCAAAGTTTCCATTGTTATGTGTAGAATAACATCCAGTTCTTTTTGACATTCGGTTTTTTTTCGCAGTTCCCATGGTTTGCTAGTTTCGAAGAATAGGTTGGCGATGTGTAAAGTTCCTATGACGGCATCCACGACTTTGTAGAATTGGTACTCACTGTAGTGCTTGTGGCATATTTCTGGAACAACATGTATGGTAAACTAGCTGCCGCCCGCTACTTCGTTCGCGTCCCGTTGGATTCCGTTGATTTTCCGGGATAAAAAGTAGCCTATGCGTTAATCCAGGTCACAAACAATATATATTCCAAATTTCATCCAAATCGGATCAGTAGTTTGTGCGTGAAAGAGTAACAAACATCCATACATACAAAGTTTCGCGTTTATAATATAGTAGGACTTTATTTTGGTTACCTTTCCTAGACGATATATTTGAATCTCAACAGTAAAGTTCACTTATTTCAAATTGTTGCTACAATTTGTTAAAGCAACTTTGACCAATAGGTCCAATCTTTCTTCTTCTTCAATAATGGCCTCTGTCCGTCATTACGACAGACGATTATCCCACTAATATTATGAATGTCCAAGTATAGATATTTGGATGTTTAGATGTTGGTGTTTCAATCACGAAGCGCTCGTGGCTAGGCTTGCTTAGTCAATCTTCAGCGATTATCTAAGTTAAACGACGTTCTGCGCGGTCACTATTTGGATGTGTGACCGCTAGTGGCATTTGCATCTGAGCGCTTCCGTGCTTCGGAGGGCACGTTAAACTGTCGGTCCCGGCTCTAGCAGTCGTTAAGCCACTACGGAGAGCTTAAAACTCCGTCACTAGAGTGAGCCACTAACTCATACGAGCTTGCTAATCACGCTGCAACTGCGGGTCTGATTTGGATAAAACTTGAGATATATATACTGTGTAGCCTGAATTAACACATAGGCTACTATTTATCCCGAAAAATCAACGGGATCAAACGGGACTCGGACAAAGTCGCGGGCGGAAGCTAGTTAGCTATAACTAGCCGTCGCCCGCGGCGTCGCTCGCGTTCTAGACCCTTTAGAGTGTGACTTTTCAAAATATCTTTCTTAGTGCACTCCTACACTATTTAAGGATACTACACTCCAAATTTCATACCTCTAGACTTATAGTTTAGGCTGTGCGTTGATTCTATGTCAGCTTCAAAAGAGTTATATCAATATATGACTTAACTCAATATATGAGTTAAGTAATATATTGAGAATTTTATATATTATTGATAATCACCTGGCAAAGCCTCCACACTAGTGAGTAGACTATCAGCAGTCTCCCGTTGCTTAGCGGTGGTTAGTTCCCGAGGGTGTAGGGTCGGAAACTCTTCCCGCGGGTTCAGAGCGACGCCACAACATCGACTCACGAGATTACCCAACGTGTCTGCTAGTTCAGAGTTTACTGTGTTTATAAGCTTCACCTCACTGTAATCTGGATATAAACAAACTAGAGTTAGTTCACTTTATTTAAAAAAAAAACTCATGGGCTATGAAAACTGGAGTTTATATCGCAGTAAAGAACCTTAAACTTGGCACGACTTTGTCTAGATTTAATAATTTTTTAGAGATAAACAAGCAGCTCCATCAGGACTTAGCTAGCTTCAAAAGAGTTTTATATATATTGATGATGAATAACCTAAAAGCCTAAAAACTCCGTCACCAGAGTTCGCCACTTAACTCATACGAGCTACAGCTAGGCTATATAGCTAACCTAAAAGGGTGTAGTCAGAGGCAAAACTCACTGGCATCAGCGTGCATAGTTCCCTCTCGTAGCAACAGATATCTAAGAGCACTGGGTGATGCAGCCGTATGCAGAGGACTGACCACATTTCCCAAGGACTTGGACATCTTGGCTCCGTCCACTGTCCAATGTGAATGGCAGACTATTTGTCGTGGCGGAGGCCTACGGACTGCCATTAGAAACGCAGGCCAGTAGATGGCGTGGAACCTGGTTACAAGATAATAGGGTAAACTAACCTAATCTTGGCACCCCCACCAATTGTTGGCACTTCTCTGATTTACCCTATTTACTAAGAAAAAGCCAAACCTCACGATGTTGTTATATAAACAACAACTTAATAATAAACATCGTGAGGTCTGGCTTTTTCTTCGTAAATAGGATAAATCAGAGAAGTGCCAACAATTGGTGGGGGTGCCAAGATTAGGGTAGTTTACCCTAGGTGGATTTAA
Organism: Eulithis testata; assembly: GCA_947507515.1. Taxonomy (NCBI): domain Eukaryota; kingdom Metazoa; phylum Arthropoda; class Insecta; order Lepidoptera; family Geometridae; genus Eulithis; species Eulithis testata. The sequence continues at coordinate 1,596,533 of OX382215.1, read as the reverse complement.
TTTTTTCATGAGGGAGGATTGGTCTCTAGGTCCAAACTAGTCAAAGCTTGTACTATGGGAACTAGATTGCTGATAGAATACTTTATTACAGCTGATAAATGATAGAATATTACACATATTTTTTTTGTAAACATATAGGTACATTACCTACGTATTATTTATGGTAGCTTCCGCCAGCGACTTCACCCGAATCCCGTTTGATCCTGTTGATTTTCCGGGATAAAAAGTTGCCCATGTGTTACCTAATCCAGATTAAACTATTACAAGTTCTATCCAAATCGGACCAGTAATTGCAACGAAGCAAAAATACTTAGGCCCGTATTCCGAGATAGAAATCGTTACTCAAGCATAGATTTGAGTAGAGATTTTCATACATAAATCTATGCTTGAGTACGGATCAGTGCTTGAGTAAGGCAACGGAATACGGGCCTTAGACTTTGACATGTTAGTGAGAAGTGAGATTGTAACACTCAGACATAGAAAAAACATCTATCTAAACCACAAAAATGATTCTTCTCAGTGGGGATCGAACCTTTACGACGCCTTTTACTTACTTGAGTATATCCTTCCCGAGTACATGCACATCGGCTGGCCACGCCCTGCCGTGTGCTATCATGGCTTGTTCGTCCGGGTACCCGGTAACAGATAGGTAGTTAATTAGTGCGTCTAGCCATACGTAGACACTTTGTTCTTCGTCACCCGGCACCTGAATAAGAGAAGCTTTAGAACTAAACTTGGTTTAGTTTTTAACTTTCAAAAACTATGCTAGGTCGATACTTTGTTTTGTTTTTCCTGTAAATTCAAATATTCTCCTGTAAGTACATTGTTATTTCAAACTAGCTGATACCCGCGACTTCGTACGCGTGCGAAACTTTCCACCAAAATATCTGTCACCAGAATACGTTGAACCTCATGCCAAAGGCGGCTTTTGGTTTAGAGAGGTCAAGCCGTATCTAAGAACCCACGTCTTTCATTTCAATAAAATATAGCCTATGTTTCAATCCGGAGAAAGGGCTTCTGAATGGTATAAGTTTCATTGAAATTGGTCCAGTAGTTTAGGCGTGATCCGCGAACAAACAAACAGATAAATAGACGAACTCGATTTTCGGAATCAGAATCGTTTATTTAGTAGATCTGCATATTTAGTTTATCCATATCATTAATTTTAGTTTTATGGCTTTTTTACAGTTTTATAATAGTAACAGAAAAATCAGTATTGTCTTAGAATGTGAAAAGCAAACCTTTTCAGATGATATCTAATTCAATCCAGGGTGGTACCAATTTCAAATTTTTACCCTCAATTTTTACTCAAGTCAAAAGCTTTAGTACTTTCTGAGATAATCACAGACGGATGGAAGGTCACACTATAAGAGTTCCGTAACACCATGGATCAGAACCATTTTGAAACCAAATTATACTAGTAGTTCGCCCCGAACTGAGATCTCGTGATGGTCGGAGGTTAATAAAACCCAAACCATTTTTATTGCTCAATAATTGTAATAAACTTTGCAAATCGCTTCGAAATCGCCGTCTAGCTAAGTACCAGTCTTACTTGAACTATAAAATCATTGAAACTCCAAGAAATGGTAGCTCACGTTATACTGGCTTACCCAATTTTATAATTTTTACAACAACTCAAAAACTATTAGACGTAGAATCAAAATAAAAACGGTTTTGGAATGTTTACGCAAAGCCCTATCATATTATATACACCCCACTTGTTTTTTTTGTACGACTTTATTTTTTTTTACTCCCTTTGGAACCTCATAACATTCCAACCCCTTGACCGATTTACTTTATTTTTCAAACCAGTAAAACTTAAGAGTAATATCCGTATACCTACAAAACTCTGTGAAGATCGGATAAGCGGTTCAAAAGATCTCGACGAACAAACATACAAAGCATTTCTGTCCAAGTTGTCACTAAGATCTCGTTCGCTTCGCTCACTCGATCAATTAAATCCAAACGTACCCTGATAGCCCAGTGCACCCTGCTCGAAGGTCTACTGACGGATATATCAGGAAAGTACACTTCCTTCTCCAGCATATCTTGGACCTGCTTTTGGAATTTGCTGGGTTTTATCACACCATCTGAAAAAAAAAAACAATTGTTCTGATTTAATGTCATCATCTTTATTAGCATGTAGAAGGGAACTGTTCGACAATTGCACATAGGTTTCTCCCAGATATTTCCAGAAAGAACTATTTGCGATTGTATTTTTAACCAACTTCAAAAAAAGAGGAGGTTCTCAATTGGGTTGTTTTTTTTTTATGTTTATTACCTTAGAACTCCGTCATTTATGAACCGATTTGAAAAATTCTTTTTTTATCTGAAAGGGTATGCTTCCAGATTGGTCCCATAAAATGTTTTTTAAAATCGGTTTAGTAATTAGGCAGTTAAATAAGAATAACTGGAAAAAACACGTCATACGCGTACACGATATTGCATATTTTGCTTTTCTGTGACGTTTACTAGCAATAGAACGTAAGTACCCACGAACAAATCTGACAGTCGCCGCGTTAGCGTATTCGAGTTACATTGCGCGTCACTGCCAGCTCGACTGCCAACCGTTGTAGTGTCACCGCGCACTGTATCTCGGATACATTGCGTATTTTGCTTTTCTGTGGTGTTTACAATCAATAGAACAGTCTCAAAGAACTGCCATCATCATCATCATCATTTGATGATGAAGGCGTATCAAATTGAAGTCGGTTTATCCAGTTTTTTAATCTTATAAATTATTTAGCTTCATGTCTGTCTTTGGTCTGTAATACCGCGTGCACATTATGCCCATGCCGCTGCCAGCATTAATACCGCTTAGTGACAATAAAGGCGATGTTGCTGTGGCAATAAGTCCGCGGCATTAATGCCGCCATACATTCCGGCAGCGGCATGGGCATAGTGTGCACGCGGTACAAAGAATATTCGTAGTTTTCTTATGATGAAGGATGCTTGAAATACAATGTGGTGCGAATGTTTTTGTATAGTTCTTGGTAATACAGCTGGTAAGTTCTGGAGTGATTTATCACCTCAGCGTATTAATTAATATTGACTGAGTTTTGACCTATAGATACCGAGAAAGACAGTTTCAGGGAAGATAATATAAGTTTTACCAGTTTTGAGCCATTCTTGGAGGTGAGTTTTGAGAGCGCTCAGTCTGAACATGTAGTTTGATTCTTCGGTCCATTCTAAACGGTGACCTGTCTCTAATGATACTTTTACCTGAAAAAAAAATTACATTACACATCCTACTAATATTATAAACGCGAAAGTTTGTGAGGATACTGATCCGATTTGGATGAAACTTGGAATATATATTGTCCGTGACCTGGATTAACACATAGGCTACTTTTTATCCCGGAAAATCAACAGGATCCAACGGGAAGCGAACGAAGTCGCGGGCGGAAGCTAGTCTTCTATGTATTTAAACGTTCGTCCGCGACATCCCTGCAGATTCTGGATCCTGCAAATTTTTCAGGATTAAAAGATGCCCGGATATGAAGAATTAGAACACTAACTAGAGTCCTTTCCATGAAAGAAGTCCCGCAGACGCGGCGCTGTAGTCGACCTTAAGGATTATTTCTCGGGCAGCACTTTTAACAAACTTTAGGCATTGAAAACAAGACTTTGATCACAGAAACCAAATAAAAACGCACTAGCATCCGAACACATTAACAGCACCTGACAACTAATTTAAAATTTAGTTTTAAAGTTTAGTTCCGGAAATTTCCGCGGGACTTCTGTCATGAAAAGGACTCTATGTATACTCCAAGTTTCATCCAAATCGGATTAGTAGTTGCAATGTGATTGAAACACAAACTTCTAATCTCAATACTCAATATATTTATTGCTTTCACATGGTTTAGGTAAATTTTACATTGGTGGTGGATGTAAATAGATATGTCTCATGGACCCTGCTTAGGGTATAGCAATATGAAGGCAGGCCGAGGTTTATAGATAGCTAGTAGATCGTTAATTAGTATTACATAATAGGTAGTCATTTTATTTAGGATATTTTATATAATGTTCGGGTCGGTTAATAGAAAATATTTTAAGTTTTGTTATTCAAGTGTTCATGTAAGCGTGCGAATAGTGTTTAGTGTCAAGTTTTGTCATTGTTGTAATTTATTTTGTATCCTTCACATAGTATGCTGTATCTATGAAGTAAGCAAGCAAGTTCGTATGAGCTAGTGGCCAACTCTGGTGACGGAGTTTTTAGGCCGCCTTAAGGCCTCCGTCGTGGCTTAACGACTGCTAGAGCCGGGACCGACAGTTTAACGTGCCCTCCGAAACACGGAAGCGATCATGAAGTGCTTAGAGAACATGCATTGACTGAATTTTAGAAGATATAAAACACCTTCTGAATACCTTGTGAGACTGTTCAGGATGTTACTACGTTCCAGTGTATTATGTATGGCTCCAAATATATACAATAAAATACCACTTTGTCTTAGAAAACTACCAAAAGATTCTTTTAAAAAAGAGCTAAAAGAGCTCTGATTGTAAAAGCGTACTATACAGTTGATGAGTTTTTAAGTGACAGTGTTGTTTGACGGCAATAGTAATTTTTTCCGAAGTAGTTTTTCATTTTGCTAATAAGTACTTACTGCATTGTTTGTAATAACTTAATTGACATGCCTATTTTATCTAACTTAGTACCTACCTACTTACCTTATAATAACTACCTCTTATATGTTTGTACGCTAATGAGCAGGATCTAGTGATTCCCTTTTCTTTACATAACACCTTTATTGTACCTACCTAGATTCACAAACAATAAAACAATTTATGATTATAATGTTTTTTGTCCAAAAATTAAAAAAATTAAATTCTTACTTTTTCACCATCAATGATTTCTTCCTTAGTATGAGATTCGGGTACGAACGCCTCGTCGTTAACACTGTACCACCCTGAATAGTTTGCTTTGTAAATGTAATCCGCCTTCACTAGCTTATTCTGTAATAATAAACAGATGCATCTTAAAATAAAATAAAAATAAAATAATAATAATTCTTGGACATTACACACAACACTCTCTAGTCCCGAACTAAGCAGAGCTTGTACTATGGAAACTAGATTGCTGATATAATACTTATATACTTTTTTTTTGTAAATACATACTTTTACTACACAGTAACACCCAGACACAGAACAAACATCTGTTTGCCACACACAAATGTTTGTTCTCTGTGGGGATCGAACCCACGACCCACAGCACGGAAGGCAGAGCTACTACCGACTGAGCCATGACACCTGTCAATCTTATCCAGATGATTTAAACAGCATTCAAGCCTACTGCATTGTTCTGCCACAACCGAAGCCAGATCAAAAACGGGACTGCAGGAGCTGATCGGGTCTCACTCCTCGGCATCCACAACACCATCGGGGATGCTGGAACATTGCTGTCATCAACCCAAGGTCCTTCTCCGTTACTTTAAGGAGTTGGGCTGGTTGGGTCACTGTTGTCCCCCTGCTGACCTCACGGTCAGCAGGGGGACAATGCACAATGCACCCCAACGCGGGACGTCAGTGCAGATCTCATTCCCCACAACGAATTAGAAGCCTACTGCATCTTAACATTGTCCCAGGCACTACAGTGTCCCGTTAAGTTTAGGCATAGTTGCCTCCTGACGCTCTATAAATAAAAGCAAGCAAGTTCGTATGAGTTAGTGGCCAACTCTGTTGACAGTACAATCTCTCTTAGTACAATGTTTCTTCTTGGTGGGAATCGAACCCATGACCCACGGCACGGAAGGCAGAGCTAATACCGACTGAGCTGCGTTGCCTGTCATATTATCAACTAGCTTCCGTCCGCGACTTCGTTCGCGTTTCGTTGGATCCCGTTGATTATCCGGGATAAAAAGTAGGACAAAATATATTCCAAGTTATATCTAAATCGGAACAGTAGTTTTCATGTGAAAGAAGAACAATCATACATACATACAAACTTTAGCGTTTATAATATTAATAGGATAATGAGGCCTATATCCAGTAGACTTCTTGTTATTGACTTACCCAAAAATGTGCTACAGCCTTCTTATGTCGATCCTCAGTGGTCCGAATGAAGTCTGTGTAATCCACATTGAACTCTTTGAAAATACTCCGATACTCATTAGATATGTTAGTACAGTATTGTGGGAGGGAGAGGTTGGCTTTTGCAGCAGCTTGCTGAATTTTTGTGCCATGCTCGTCTGTGCCTGAAAGAGAGAGAGATATATTTAAAAGCTGTCCTAATGTTTTGTTTTAGGTTTAGTAATAGAACTATTTGTGAAAGAACTTGTATTATATTTATTTATAGTAATTTGTTACTTGTATTTTAAAAAAATCAGTTTTCGAATACAATATAGAGAATTGGTCCTAGATCAGAGCCTTGTGGGACGACCCTTCATATTACAATGCTTAATTAAAATTGCTCTATCATCACTACATAGTATAAAGCAAAGACGCTTCGCGCGTTTGTCCTAATGTCTGTATGTACGTATGCTTAGATCTTAGAACTACACAACGGATTTTGATGCAGTTTTTTTTAATAGATAGAGTGATTCAAGAGGAATTTTTATATGTATAATACCTCATCATCATCACTGCATAGCACCCGTGCGAAGCTGGGGCGGGTCGCTAGTGTTAAATAAAAAGCCCGTTGATTACCTGTGCTGAATATAACATTGCAGTCAGGGTTGGTAAGCTTCTCAAATCTCTGGATGGCATCAGCTACTACTGCTGTGTAGACGTGCCCTAAGTGTGGAGCTGAAACCATTTGACTGATTTTAGATATGTAGGTAATTTAATTTTTATTCACTCTTGTATAAACTTTACCATTACTAAGCTGAAACAGTTAGTGTTTTATCTCTTTTGATCAAATTTGAATGTGTTTGTCAATGCAAGAGACAAAAAATGGTGTAACTTTTCTAAGCATACATCGAGTGTAGTTTTAGCATATAGAACTAATCCTGAAAACTTTGGGGGTTTTGTACCTACTTGAATTCATACCCATACCCATCAATATGAATTCAAGTAGGTACAATCCGAAAGCCCCACTTTGGTATCATAGTGCAATGTTACTTATTCCTACGCTCACAAGGATCATTTTCCAACATATGGATGCAAGTCACATGTAGGTACATGTCTTGGATTTACAAAGTTAATTCCAACTTTGTTTACATTATGATTGTGAGATAATGATCTTACCCGCATTGACGTAGAATATCGGTGTGGTTATGTAAAAGGGTCGCCGCTGTACCACAGACGATAGCAGACGAAAGGTAACTCTCATCTTGAAGAGGCTACCATCAATGTACCGGTAATGCTGGCTTCTGAAAGGTTAAATGTCCTACATAAATATCAGGCTTGATATACAATTTGGAACTTAAAATTACTGTAATAAACTCTCTAAGATTACCCTCTACTGTGGAAGGAATAGTTTTATTATTTCACACAGGAAGCACCCACCAAGAAAAACAGCAAAATAACAAAGAAAGAAATGATGGGCAGGCAGCAAGCAGGCAGCGGAAAATAGCAATGATCACTGTTGACAATTTTTTTTTTTTTTTTCGCTACTCGGAGCAGGCTATAGTTTTAAAACCATACCGCCTAGTCTTACGTTATTGTTTTTTCCCCTATTATGTTCGTAGTTCGTTTGTTTAGGTGTTGGTCTTGCGTAAAATGACAAGTTAAGTCAAGTCTTCGCCAAGTCGGCTGTCGTTTGTTTTGAAGAGAAAATGGTGGATTTTCCCTCCAAAACCGGAATCGAATTTTCCCATTCAGAAAAAACACTTTACACACATTTATTCCAATGGCTCACACTTTATGTTACAACCTAAGTATTATTGGTTAAAATTCCACCCAAATTACACAACAATACTCACAATAAATCAAGAAAAACTATTAAAATAAAAATGCTATGTGTTGTTTTAAAAAATTACAAAATTCGACCCCCTTCACTGATGACAATGTTGACATTTTTTTTTTTTTTATTAATTGATTTCAACTCAATTCAATTCTTGTCTATGGCCTTTGCAGTACATTTGATTTGATTTGATGGATTGATTGAATTGGCAGACAAAAGATCAGCTGTTTTTGACACCGGGATTGTGATAATGAATTTGACGTTCGTTCGTTAGTAGAAAAAAGGCATGTATTTTTTTCTCTTTTCCTATTATCAATTTTTCATCTTTTACCTTTTTCTAATGTTATTTATAACACATTTGCACGAGTTCATACGCTACGAAACATTTGGAAAACAGTGATGTGATGTTAATCGACTAAATACAAATGGCATGTACACAAATCTAATCGTAGTCAAACGAGGAAATTATTTATTCAGTCGCGCTTTAAATATCGATCAAAAAAGGTTGTTGTGGTGTGAATAATGTGAAATACGCAATAAATTCAAGTAAATTGCATAAACGGAGCAAGAATGTCGCAGGGGAAGATCGTGTTGATGGCCTGCGGCAGTTTCAGCCCGCCAACTTACATGCATCTTCGAATGTTCGGTGAGTGCCCTTGGCCTTATGAAAAGTGCATAGCTCTAGAATTTTTAGTGATTTCTAGGCCAATATTTGCTCAGTAATTTCTCAAACACTACCATCTAGTCCTGTTCTATGCTTTACTGTTACAGTTGGTACTCTCCATAGTTTCCCTTACAATTATTTTACACCTAAGTACCTACCTATAACCTCATAAAAAAATAATATTTTTCTTTCTAGAAATTGCAAGGGATTATATCAACTCACTAGGGCTTGGCACTGTGGTTGGTGGTATCATGTCTCCAGTACACGATGCTTATGGTAAAAAAGATCTGGTGGCTGCCCCACACAGGTAAGTAACATTGAGCTTGGTCATATCAATATGGTTAATGTAAGTACCTACGTATCTACTCCTCGAGAATTGATTCTGTTGCGATTTTACTGTGTTGATCTGTAGACTGGTTATTTTTGGATTAATTCCGGTAATTTTATCCGTTGGGACTGCTAGTGGAAACTAATCATGATTAGTTTCCAGCTAGTGTGCATATTACAACGATTCAGTATTGCAATACTGAATCGTTGTAATATGCACACTAGCATACATCTTCATACTGATTAAGAGTCATAATACAATGTTAAGAGCCTCAAAGAAACTGGCCACAAACAAACCCTTTCATGAATAACACAACTCATAACTTTTGAGAATACCGATCTATGTAAAAGTAAAAAAAAAAGAAAAAATTCTTTATTTGCGAAAAACTGTTGCTGGTACAATTAAAAGCACATTTTCATCACACCTATTCGAAAAGAACGACTTGGTTTGCCTTTATGTGCACCCAAAGGTGGTGTTTTCTATAAGAAACAATAAGAGCGCGGCAAAGTTCATTCCGGCGCACTTATTTAAATAAGTGCGCCGCAATTTACTTTGCCGCACACTTTTTGAATTTGGAACATCTTAGTGTTCAGCGCCAAAGAAATCGAACAAATAGAAAACATAAGAAATAAGTGGTTTTCATTATAGATACTATTTATTTTCATTTTAGTTGTTACTATATATGTTTTATTAAATAATAATATTACAATAAAATATGAGGCGCCTTTTATTTTCTCATAGTTGGTGATGAAAAGTAGAGTGTACCACTCGGGCGCAAAATATATATTTGGCTCGGGCGAAGTACTTTGAATCCCTCGCTACGTTCAGGATTCTACTAAAAAATCCTTCACTTCGCTCTGGATTCAAAAAATCGCCCTCGCCGTAAAAATATAATTTTGCTCTCTTATGATACAATCTACTATTAAGGTTTATATATAATGGTAACAAGTATGTAGTACCGTTTAGTGACTCTTTTCCCCACACTAGGACAAAAAGCCTGTAAAGCGGGGTCACAGCAACTCTTCGTGGACTCTCTTAATATGTATTCCACATAGATATTATTATAAATAATTTTTTGAATAACAGGAAATTACAAAAAGCCTACTTGAATACTGAATACCTATTCATAATCAACAGTTATTTTCCTTGTAAAGAGCATAGGTTGGTTTTTTTAAGTTTGGAAGGAAAATAATAATTCATTCCTCTTACCTATCTTAAAACTGACTGTTTATAGCAAATTTAGAGAAGTTAGAAAAACAACTTAACAAACCCTGATAGAAAAACAACTTAACATATCCTGATTTTAAACTCGAAGGTAAAAAATAATTAACATCTTGGCCAAAAAAGTGTTTATTTACAAGTTTTAAAACATTTCTAAACCAAAGCATGTAAAATTAAAGGTATTGAAAAGACTATGTCCATGCCTCATTTATTCTTTCTGCTCTATAATCATACAATGTACAGGGTTTTAAAAGAAGTACTAAAATGATTAGTCATTCTCAGCAAAAAACCTTGAGAGAAATGTTAAATTGTAGTAATCAATAACTTAGAAGGTACAGTCGAATAGCTACTCTCGTACAGATGCAATAAAGTACAATTTAACTTGCACAGGACTGGATGCGCATAAGTTATATTACGCCTGGTTGCGCGATGTTTTTGCTGACAGTACCCACCGCGTCTATATACTAGGTGCACTGTTGTAGAGTGGTAATGAGGTTACCTCCCCATGACATAGAACTTTGAAATACAAACAACGACTTTACGAGTTTGTCTGTCTGTTTGTTCGCGGATCACGCCTAAACTACTGGACCAATTTCAATGAAACTTATACTATTTAGAAACCTTATTTTTGAATTGAAAAATAGGCTATATTTTATTGAAATCAATGACGTGGATTCTTAGACTTTTTTTTTTTTCTTTTCAAAATCAAAAATGTTTATTTGGAACAAAAATACAATGAAGACCAGAACAAAAATGGAGAACGATGATAGCTACAATAGTTATAAACTGTGTCGTAACTATCAACGCCCACCTCCAAAACGTCGGCATAGAGCGTTCCTCATTGGGAATTGTACGGAAAAAAGGCCTAAAAAGAAACTTATAATAAAATTAGATAAACAAAATGAACGAAACTAATATAAAAGAGACGTGTAGGCATTTATAATATGTATGTAGGTAAGTGTATTGAGTACAAAAGGATGTGAGAGGGTGTGTATGTAAGGGTGAGATACAGCTTGAACCCTCTAAACTAAAAGCAGCCATTTGCTACGAGGTTCATCGTAAGATACAGTATGGTCAATACGGTCATGTGTTCAATTTCAGGATAGCAATGCTGAAATGTGCTCTTCGATCATCAGGATGGATCAAGGTATCGGATTGGGAGACGCAGCAGTCTGGGTGGACACGGACTAGGATATCCATGCAGTATCACCAGGTATCATATTCACATTATTCATGATCAGTAATGAAGCGCTCGTGGCGAGGCTTGCTTAGTCAATCTTCACTGATTATCTAAGTTAAGCGACGTTCTGCGCGGTCACTATCTGGATGGGTGACCGCTAGTGGCATTTACATCTGAGCGCAATTGCGCAATTGCTATTTTAATTACTTATAATTATAAGTAATCCAAATACCAAAATCCTATCCTACTAGATTATAAACGCGAAAGTTTGTATGTATGGATGTTTGTTATTCTTTCACGCAAAAACTACTGATCCGATTTGGATGGAACTTGGAATATATATTGTCCGTGATCTGGATTAACACATGGGCTACTTTTTATCCCGGAAAATCAACGGGATCCAACGGGACGTGAACAATGAGAACATAGTCGCGGGCGGAAGCTAGTTGGTAATAAAAACAATTTATTTTATTTCATTTTCGACAGGCGTCATGACTCTGTCGGTAGTGGCTCTGCCTTCCGTGCGGTGGGTCGTGGGTTCGATCCCCACCGAGAACAAACATTTGTGTGTCGCAAACATAGAGATGTTTGTTCTGTGTCTGGGTGTTACTATGTATCAGAAGTATGTATTTAAAAAAAAATATATGTATAAGTATTCTATCTAGCAATCTAGTTCCATAGTACAAGCTTTGCTTAGTTTGGGACTAGAGGGCGTTGTGTGATAAATGTCAAAGAATATTTATTTATTTTATTTTATTAGGATGCGATCAATGATCACCTAACCCCGACATACGACACAGAGCCGCCATCTTGGATTCCCGACGATATACTCAACGTGAACAGCATAGACGAACGTGATGATATTATGGAGAGATTGAACGGGAACAAAGAGAGTGGTGTTACTGTTAAATTATTGTGTGGTGCCGATCTATTGGAGTCTTTCGCTACGCCTGGACTTTGGTCTGATGAAGATGTAAGCATTTTTTTAGTTTTTGGAACGAAGTTCCTTATCGCGCGGTGCGAAAGGGGGCTAGACGGAAAAAAATTAAGACCAAAGTTGTAACGAAACTTTTTTCAAACTTTGACGGGAAAAATTAAGACCAAAAGTTGTCGCGACACTTTTTTCAAACTTTGACAACGTCATTCGAATAAATTGGAGCAGGAAGTTTTTTTTTTTAATTTCGTGTGCCTGTACGTTCTCAACCGAAACAAATGAATGTAGGTATTGTCGGAAGTTTTTGTTTTTAGGGTTCGTTAAGGTTCTTATAGAAAATATTATAAGAAAACAACACCTCAAGGAACTTCGTTCCATCCGGGTGTCCCTTGACACCTCTCAAGTTATTTATACATATATTAGGCCCTTACATCTATTGAAGATGATTTATAGAGCGTCAGGAGGCAACCTATACCTACACTTAACGACACACTAGTGCCTGGGACAATGTTTAGATGAAGTAGGCTTGCTCAGCATTGTTCGTATCATTTGTCAAAATCATATGAGTATTTTCGAAGTTATGAGGGAACAGATGAAGATACATAACGGTCAAAATAATATCCCCTCCTTTTTCGGGTAGTTGGGTAAAAGTAAATCTCAAACCCATTAATTTATTCATGTTATAGAGTTACCTCTGAACATAATCATCTATGTGCTTGAACCACAACTAATTATCTATAGGTACTAATATTATAAAGAGGAAAGATTTGTATGTATGTTTGTAACGAATTGGCTCAAAAAGTACTGATCCGATTTGGATGAAACTTGGAATATATATTGTCCGTGACCTGGATTAACACATAGGATACTTTTTATCCCGGAAAATCAACGGGATCCAACGGGACGCGAACGAAGTCGCGAGCGGAAGCTAGTTATAAATAAATGTTTTTCTATAACAAAGTGTTGTATTTACAGTTGGAAACAATAGTGGGCCGACATGGCCTAGTAGTTGTGTCACGGGCAGGCAGCGATCCGGGCCGGTTCATATACGAATCTGATATGCTGTACAAACATAGGGTATGTTATCTATATCTACTAATAATCCTACAAATATTATAAACGCGAAAGTTTGTGAGTATGGATAAATGTTTGTTACTCTTTCACGTAAAAACTGCTGATCCGATTTGGATGAAACTTGGAATATATATTGTCCGTGACCTGAATTAACACATAGGCTACTTAGTATCCCGAAAAATTAACGGGATCCAACGGGACGCGAACGAAGTCGCGGGCAACTTTTAATGCGACTTCAGCAAGGTTGCGTTAAACGTTTAACGCTACCATGGAGGGGGTATGAAAGCGAGGGAATGGAAAGAGACAGAGGGAGAGTGAATGCGTGGCACTCGAAGGTTCACTGCTTCCGCGCGGAGGGACTCCACGCACTATTTGTTTATTTCAGAATAATGTACTCCTAGTGACAAACTACATAGCCAACGAGGTCAGTTCTACCGTCATCCGTCGATTGGTTCGTCGCGGTGAAAGCGCCAAGTACCTCACTGACGATTCCGTGCTGACATATATACGCACGCATAGACTCTACTCACCACATATGCACACGTGAGTGAAACCTCTTTTAAAACCCATTAGGTCGGGTAACTCCCATTTGTTCTATAGAACTGCTACGTCTAGAACTGTTAATTTCTTTTTTATCCCTAATATCTGGTAACTTCCATTTGAGTATAGGACTATTGAAACGAAAACTAGCTCTAATGGGCTAGTTTCAATAGTCCTACCTTTGTCCTATAGAACAAATGGGAGTTACCCAACTTAAGTAGATATAACCTAGGTATTTTCGAGAATATAGTGTATAGGTGGATTATGGCTAATCGTGCTCCACCTTGGGCTGCAGCTACACTTACCATCAGGTGAGCTGGCAGACAAACGCTTAACTATACTATAATATAATAGAAAATATAACTACAGAAGGGTGATCCCGATCAAATCTGATTTGAGCGTTATGTAAACCTAAGGTATTCAAGTCACATTGCGCGTCAATACCTGCTTGACTGACAAGGGTTGTAGCGTCACCGCGCAGTGTATCTGGAATACGCTTGCGTTACGTTTACGATTGTCACATTTATTCATGATCAAAGCGCAACGTCATGACTGCTATTAAGTAATTATATTATAAAAATAATCATACAAAACTAAGAAACAATGGTATCGATTTGCTTGTTGCATTTTTCTAAACTAACCTAATTTGACAGCACTAAAAATGTAGGCGTCCCTTTCTCATAAACTGAAACGATAAGGACGGCCATAATTTTAGAGCTGTCAAATTAGGTTAGTTTAGAAAAAGGCAACATCCGAATCGATACCAATAGCGTCGATTCTGTTGTTGCATTTTTCTAAACTAACCTAATTTGACAGCAATAAAAACCGTCACATTCTCATAATTTAAAATGTCAATAATAATTGTCGATTTAAGCGCTGTCAAAAAAAATGCACAAACAGTCGACATCTAATAGCGGAATACTCAAACGCCACTCAACCCCACTCAATTTAAGTTCCGCTTAAATTATTGCCATCTCTTACAAATGAGTAATGTCAAACAGAGGCAGTGCAATTTTAAGTGGTGCTCAAATTTGAATGACTTTTGAGTATTCCAAAGTTACACTTATTTGAGTTCTAACGCCCGAATATATTACGCAGTGATTAACAAGCCAATTCCTTCCACGCTTACCTGGAAACAGTGAGTATTCTATCAACGATATCATATCCTACGGCAAAAGATCACCCCAAGACATCAGCATGCAATCTGATGATACATACAAAAACATTCTAATTAACATACGCGATAAACGAATCACTGACGAGCCCGTCGCAATCAAAAAAGCTCGAAAGACCAACTTTCTCTTACCAACACACACGGATTCGATCAGCCCTATAGCTGATAGCATAAAGCCTAAAATGGCGTACGTAGATAAAGTCTCTCCATCGTACGTACCAGGAAAGGCTGTGAAAATTGTCAGTGATGTTTCCCAACACGCTATTCAGGACGATAAGGTAAGCATTAGCGAAAGTACATACTGCTCCTTAGATAGTTACTTACGGAAGGACGACATTGACTATGAACTGTATAGACGTCGCGTTTCCGAGGGTAATATGGAAAAGGTCGATGAACCAATCAAAAAAAGATGCTCCTCAACTATTAGGAAACTGCGTCCGGAAGATATGAAAAAGAGTAAGTCAGAAGTGAGTAAGTTATGTGATAAAATGAAAAGTATTAAGTTAAAAGATAAGGAGAAAAATTATAGGACGCGCAGTTGCAATGATATTGTTAGATTGATTCTAACAAAGCACGGTATTCATGTTATAAGTGATACTGAAGCTATTGTTTAGAATTTCAATCATATTTTACTAGTAGTTTAACAAACTTATCTGGCCGGTGTTTAAAACTATTGAAGGTATACTTCTGATAAGTTGACAGGCGTCATGGCTCAGTCGGTAGTAGCTCTGCCTTCCGTGCTGTGGGTCGTGGGTTCGATCCCCACCGAGAACCAACATTTGTGTGTTGTAAACATAGATGTTTGTTCTGTGTCTGGGTGTTACTATGTATCATAAGTATGTATTTACAAAAAAAAATGTATGTATTCTATCAGCCATCTAGTTCCCATAGTACAAGCTTTGCTTAGTTTGGGACTAGATGGTGTTGTGTATTTTAAACACTAATATATATTAAAAAAAAAGTGTTAGAGAGCTTTAACTTGTTTGAAAACTTCACTACATAGTATAAAGCAAAGTCGCTTCCCGCGTCTGTCCTAGTGTCTGTATGTATGTATGCTTACATCTTTAAAACTACACAACGGATTTTGATGCAGTTTTTTTAATAGATAGAGTGATTCAAGAGGAAGGTTTTTATATATAATACATCATCATCATCACTGCATTGCACCCGTGCTAAGCCGGGGCGGGTCGCTAGTAAATTATAAAAATAATCATACAAAACTAAAGAAGTGTCTATTCTGTTGTTGTATTTTCATAAACATACCTAATTTGACGGCACTAAAAATTTGCCGTCCCCTTCTCGTAACCTGAAAGGACGAAGTCAGCATTAATTTAGCGATGTCAAATTAGGTTCGTTTAGAAAATTCACCATTAGAATCGACGTCATTTGTATTTCAACTTCTTGGTTTGTGGCTTTTGTGGCTAGTTGTCACAATTCTGTCAATGTACTCCTATACTCCTTATTATTATGGCCTCGGTCTGTCATTTTGACTTAGGGCGACAGGCGTCATGGCTCAGTCGGTAGTAGCTCTGCTTTCCGTGCTGTGGGTCGTGGGTTCGATCCCCACCGAGAACAAACATTTGTGTTGTAAGCATAGATGTTTGTTCTGTGTCTGGGTGTTTCTATGTATTATAAGTATGTATTTACAAAAAAAAATGTATGTATGTATTCTATCAGCCATCTAGTTTCCATCGTACAAGCTTTGCTTAGTTTGGGACTAGAAGGCGTTGTGTTATGTGTCCGTGAATATGAATATATATATATATATTCAAAGTAAACGCATTCTGACTTTGACTCTTTTATTATCTATGTCCACACTGTGCATTTTCATCTTCAACTTTCGTCTTCATCTTTATATTCAACTTGCGTTTGACGCTTTCAATAATTGAATGCGTTAATGAAAGCAACACCACCAGTTCAGTCGTAGTTTCTTCTGTCTATTGGAAACATGTGCGACGAGAATATTTAACTTGGTGGAATATGTGCAGCTTACTTGGTTATAAGAAATTCCAGAAAAAAACAACCAAGAGAAAGTTTTGGATACGAGGTTATTATAATAATCGAAGTAGTTATTTTGATCCCAAAGTTGTGGAAAGCTTCTGTAATCTTTAATAAACATTAATGTAAATGTTTTTCTTCGTCCGCCATCTTGTTGTTGAACGCTTTATGGCACAGAAATCCACCCGAGCCGGAAAACGGGAATTACAGCGCGCGCTTTGCTTTCAACTCTCATCGCGCATGCACTAAGGGCATGCCTCACGTGCGCTGTTGACTTGCGCTATGACGCATGCCCCTATTGAACAAAAAAATGCACAGTGTGGACATAGCTAATGACACCCAACGCCGCCACTGAGCCAGATAAGTTTGCGGTATTTTCTTAAACGATTGTTAAAAAAGAAGGCAAAAATGTTCAGCTGTGAAAGCACAAAGTTAGAATGTAGTGCTGAATGAATTTATTGTAAAGACTTTCGGAAGTTTCAAGTAACTTTATCCATTTGGATTTTGCAGTATTTAATTTTGGGCTTTTAGTGAAGATAGGTATTTGTGATGTGTACATTAGTCTCGATTCTTTTGTTGCATTTTTCTAAACTATAACCTAATTTGACAGTTCTAAAATTATAGCCGTCCTTGTCATTTCAGTTTATGAGAACGGGACGGCAACATTTTTAGTACTGTCAAATTAGGTTAGTTCAGAAAAATGTTACAAGATAATCGATACCAATGATTACCAGCGTAAAATAACACTACAAAAAGTCTCACATAGTAATATAGGTACCAATTTCCCTGCCGTTGGGGAAAAAGTTCAGTAGACTAAGTAGATGTTTGATGTTGAATTTTAGATGTCAATTGTTAAAGTAAATTTTAAAGTATATAGTTGTCTTGTATTGAACCAGTATTAAATGTTAGAAACTATGCTCATTTGGTACGAAATATTAGTGGGTCAAAATTAGTTCGGGTTAAGAGATGACCACTTTATGGTATCAAAATATGATACACATAATAGACAAATGGTATCAAAATATGATACACATAATAGACAATGCGGGCAGATGTTAATTAGTTATTGACAACGGCCATTAATAGTAATTATGGTTATTTACGATCGAACGAATGAATGAACGAACGAAAGCATTGTTGAGATGCGAATTTTAGAGATGAACGTTTAGTATTAACTTTATCTATCTTCCAATATAAATATACCCCTTGTACTTATCTCGTTTATGAAATTATACAACTTTTATACCCATTTAAATGTATACCCTGTTCAAGTTCTTGTATCCAATTTTACATCTTTTTAATGTTGCTAACTTTCCTAGTTGTAGAATTTTACCCGAAAAGGGTATTTTTATCATCGATATTGAGCCCGATTCTGTTGGTGTAACTAAACTTATTTGTCAGCACTATAATGATAGCCGTCTTTCTCGTTTCAGTTCATGAGAAAAAGATGGCAACAATTTTAGTGCTGTCAAATTAGTTTAGGAAAATTAAACAGAATCAAGGGCATTTATCGGTAATTTTGCGATGCTTTTATCAAGTATTTTTTAAATATCTTTCTAGATAATAATGTAGGTTTTATGCTTTATGTGTCTATCGTATAAAACTTAAAATTTAAGTAGCTACTAATAAATAAACATTGTTATTGTTAGAATCTGTACTTAATAGAAGGTAATATTATTTTATTTTGTACTATGGAAAAAACAGATTTATTCACAAAGAAAATTACAACTAATACAGTATTTACAATATTAACAAAATACCTACACACGAAACAGTTGAACTATGTAATTCATTCATATTATATTTAATACTTACTTATAAATAAAAATATAATAGACGAGGTTCATCATCGAATCACAAATCTTGATATGCTTTAAGCTTTGTGCTCAAATTATAACTTATGAGAGAGACTGTTTTTTTGAGAACTATTCCGAAATCTACATATTTATTAGTACATAGCTACATACGTCGAATAATAAAGTTTTTAAGATCCAAGTAAGTAAATAAGTAAATTCAGTCGCAAAAGCAAAAGGTTCTAAGTATAATGAAAATTAGCTCAAATATATACAAATCTAAGTATGTACCTAAATACTTTTAAAAGTTACAAAACAAATAATCAATGGCGTCGGTTGTGTTGTGGCATTATTTAAAACTAAACTAATTTGACAGCGCCAAACATTTTGCCGTTCCTTTTCATAAACTGAATCGACAAATGACTGTAGTTTTAGAGCTGTCATATCAGGTTAGTTTAGAAAAATGCAACAACAGAATCGAGACCATTACCTCCCAAAACAGTTGGACAGCTTACAAGCGGTATTGAACCCTTAAGTCTGAGAAGAGACTTCTCATCTTTGTGTGTGTTCTACCGCTTGTATAACGGGCTGTGTTCTGAAGAATTATTCAATATGATGCCTATAGCCACTTTCTACCATCGCACTGCCCGCCAACGACAGGGAATTCATCCACACACCCTAGAGCCAGGGTGGTCGCGCACCGTCCGGTTTCAGAGGAATTTCCTCCCGCGAACACTCAGGTTATGGAACGATCTTCCTGTCGAGGCTTTCCCTAGTGACTACAATATGGGGCACTTCAAAAAGGGTGTTTTAAAATTCTTCAAGGGTCGGCAACGCGCATGTTATACCTCTGGTGTTGCAGGCGTCCATAGGCTACGGTAACCGCTTCCCATCAGGCGGGCCGTACGCTTGTTTGCCTACTTAGTAGTATAAAAAAAACAATGTTAAATTGTTCAATATCTTATGTTTCTGATTGTACTTTTTATTAACTTTACAACTATATCCACCTGTGATAGTCTAGTATTGCCAAATTTGAGATTCCATTATGATAAGTAAAGTTTTTTCTAATTAGTAATGTTTGTTAGTTACTAAAAAAACTACGTATGAAAAAACACGTGTACAGATGTTATCTTGCAAAAGTTTCAACAGTCTACCCATCTACTAGTAAGTGAGTTCCCATCCGTGCAAATGTGTCTCCGTATTGAACTTTGATAACGTATTCATTTTTGATAATATCTGGATAGTTTTTGATTAATTAATCCATTATTTTAACCTACTTCGAATGTTTGTTTGTTTGAAAAATTTTCTGAATTGAATATAGTTTATTCACAAAGAAAATTACAACTTATACAGTATTCATATTCACTTGAATGTTGTTTGACGAATGCCTGTTTCAGCTAATTACCTACAGATTGAACTAAAATGTACCTACCCATGCTTTGAATTGATTATTTCTAGACAGTGTATTGTGGCTTAGTCGATTATTTATTAATGTCGATTCTGTGCATAACTAACGAATGTTTTTTTTTATTTTCGGTAAACTGTTGATATGTACAGAATCGACGTCGCTTACATTACAATTGTTTACTTAGTTTCTCTACTTTACTTTGTTTTCTAACATCATTCCATACATAATTTTATTAGTTTCTAACCCTTATATTACATTGTTTCTTTATACATTAATTCCTCATTTTAACTTTGTGTCTAAACTTTACTATACTTACCTAGATACATCATTTTATTCTTTTCCCTTACTAATGACGTAACCCTTACTTTAAATTGTTTATACATATTATTTCCAACCTTTGCATTGTTTACTTAGTTTCTCATCCTTACTTTGTTTCTAAACCTTACCTACTATAGATAATTTTATTAGTTTCTAATCCTTACATCACATTGTTTACTTTACTTCTTACTTTTGCATTGTTTACTTAGTTCCTCAATATTTGTTGAACCTTACTAAAACCTTACTTAGTTTCTGAACCTTACTAAACATTATATTCATTTCTAACCCTTACATTAAATTGTTTACCTACTTAGTTTCTGACCCTTACTAAACATATTATTCATTTCTAACCCTTACACTAAATTGTTTACTTAGTTTCTGACCCTTACATTACATTGTTTACTTCGTTTTTCAACCTTACTTAGTTTCTGAACCTTACTAAACATTTTATTCATTTCTAACCCTTACACTAAATTGTTTACTTAGTTTCTGACCCTTACATTACATTGTTTACTTCGTTTTTCAACCTTACTTAGTTTCTGAACCTTACTAAACATTTTATTCATTTCTAACCCTTACATTAAATTGTTTACTTAGTTTTTGAACCTTATTAAACATTTTATTCATTTGTAACCCTTACTTTATATTGTTTTGTGTGCGTAGGGAGGCGGTTGCGCATTGTAGCTGATGTGTTGCGCGACCGACGACGCTGACCCCGTGTAGTCGACGGAGCGCAAGATATTATAACTAGTTATAATATAAAACACGGTTTATGTGGTTGATATTTCTATAAATTGTCTGATGGGATCCTATGGAAAATGTCTGAATTACCTATAGTAGGTATACACATTATGAAATAAGCCCTAAATAAATCATAATTCATTTATTTGCTTGAATGTAGGTACAAAAGTTGTTACACTAAAACGGTTTGTCAGTTACTTAATTGACACATGCTTAGACACAGACGCACCTAGTAACATTAACTTTATATGTGATATTTTTACTGAACCTTTGCATTGTTATTCTCTCGACCCTGAAGCTCTGCAATTTCACATAATTACATTTAGTTAAATTATATCTTCAAAAATGTTGAAATGTGCGAGCGAGAAGGATGTCTGACTTTACCCTTCGCCTCAGAAAAGAATGACGCATTCAAATATCAAAAATGCAAATGTAAAAAAAACGTGTACATAATAAAATCAGCAATGCTTTTTATTATTTGAATTATTTGAACTGTTAGTGTAGGTCGAATTAACAGTCTTTATACTGTTTATATTATTTTACAGTAAGTCTTTATAGAAATATCAACCACTCACAGCAACCAGAGGGCCGGCATGCGAGTACGGGTTTGGTGTGTCAGTGTAAAATCAGCTCAGTGTCTCGATACAAATAAACGCACGCTGGTGTGCTGGGCGTCAGACGTTTTACACCAGATTTACACACCAAAACTCGTACTAGGCCCTCAGTAGTCAATAGACATTCCAAGCGGAGGGTTGCTGTCAATCTAGCTTACTTAAATAAGTACTTAAATAGTCGCTATAATCGTGAGACCACTTAAAAAGCAAGCTTTTTTAAATATTTGTCTAACAAAGTATTAAAGTCATGTAACAAGTGTCAAAGTGTATAAATAGGGAAGGGATATATTTTTGGATACCTATTCGGTGGTTTTGTGGAAGTTTTTTTGAGTTTATCTTGTCTATGCTGATGCTGAGCTTGAAATTAAAAGAGGTCTCGCGATTTTCAGTTCAGAAAATATCCTTTTTTTTTCGTTAAATTGCAATTACAGGCACAGATTAATACTATTACGTCTTAAAATGTTGGACGCAGTGCGATGCCTCACACGGCCCGTCCTCAGTAGACGCGGGCATTTTTACTTTGTTACAGGTAGGGTTACCGCATAACATCAGGTGAACTATTAGCTTATTTAATTACTAAAAAAGTAAAATACATTGAATACTTTATTCGATTTCTTTCAAAAACACTGCTCTGTGGAAACGCTTATAGAAATATCTGTATTATCTTATAGTCGGACTTGTGAGTTAGAGAAAACGTAATTTTTATTAAAAGCTTGACAGCGCCGCCTAGCGGTCAAGTTGCTAACTAAAAATTACCAACTATAATGGAAATAAATTGAGAACGAAAAAGCTTATAGGTAAGCTTATAGTAGCTTTAGAGAATTGGATATTTTCTGAATGAAATGGCCTAATCTATGCATATCCTATAAGGCCAGGCTTGATTTAAAATATGTAGCCTTTTGTGTGATTTTAACAGAATGTGATATTTTTTTAAACAACTAAGTTTCTTTGTGTTATGTACCGTCGCTTTAAGCATTGATCTGTCTCAGTTTTCAATGAAAATCTGTTTAATAATGCTTAAGTTTCGTTTCAGAAGCCTTATCGCAAAGCGTAATGGAGAATTGGTATCAGTTTTCAATTAAATTTTGTTATTAAAACTGTAATTTCACTTATATTGTAAAAACGTCAACGCTCTACAAACCCCTAAAACTCTCTAAAAAATCTTGCTAATCCCTGCAACTCCCCAAAAACCCAAAAAAACCTACAAACACCCAACGTTTTTGATTTTCATTACCACTATACTTGGCGGCAAGGCGGCAGTTTCTTTTATATACCTACTAATTTACTGGCCGTAAGATAAAAACCGGTTTAAACTATGGGTTTCGCTATCTACGATTACATTTGATCGATGGATTAATCTACTGTCATCTCTGTCAGTTTAAGCTACCGATGGTCGATTAACTACCATTGATCTTATGAAATAATCGGAGACTGGAGGTTAAACTCTATTTCGTGGTATAAACCATTATTGATATTACGGCCCTTAAACTAGCTAAGTAGAGTACTTCTTGTGTCTCATTGTACTTAACCCTTAGACGCATGATGAATGCATTTTGCTTCCAAATTAAGCATGTTTGTATTTTCTTCATTAATGTTGTTACTTTTATTTAAATTTTATTTCCTGTATCTTAAAAACACGTGCTCAGAGATATCTCAGTTACACAACGATTTTATAAATAATTTACTTTTAGGTTTTTTAAGTGAAAATCAGAATCTTACTCAAGTACTACAAGAAGTCAGATAATAAGTATTTGTACAATATTAGGTAGGTAATTGTGTCAAGTCAAACGCTTTAGGAAAATAATATAAAGAAACCGGAGTATAATGTACTTCCTACGCCAAGAGCGATTATAATATTGAGTATCGAGTCCTGCGAAATGTAATGTTTAGACATTCCCTGATTACTTCATAGATTTTGAGTAGGTACCAATAGATTAGGGATGTCTACCGTGCGTACAGTCGTGTCGTGATCATATTTCTTGTAATATTTAGTTACTATGTAGCATTTATTAGTCATTATTTGTTATGTACTTATATTTTATGTAGCATTAAATATGCTTGAAGTTGTTAATTTTACAGTTGATTCAGCTTAGAAGTTAATTAATAAAGATAATGTTATTACCGTTATATTCACATAAGGAATAATTGTTAATCAAATAAAATTCTATTATTTTTGGCTTAGTCATAAATATTAAAACCTACAAACCTAGCTACAGTTTTATTAGATGAATAAATATTTTATTTATTTCAATATTTGTTTTATTATCATCATTATTTTATGTCATTATACCTAAATCGTACTTTTAGTAAAGGAATAAAAAAGATTTTTTTACTTTTCAGTCACATAGGTATTTTATTTGGGTAAGTAGTGATTAGATACCTGTGTACTTATATTAGTCGTACGTACATAGGTACCTAGGTAAGATACCTTACACAAGTTTTAAAAACAAATGTCAATAATTGTAAAATACATTGGTCAAAAGACTAAATTCCATTTAAATGACTGCTTCATGATATAATATAGTTCTTTTTTGTTTTTCCTGTTTTTTGCAAACGTTTGATAACTAAAACGATATTGGTATCGATTCGCTTGTTGCATTTTTCTAAGCTAACCTAATTTGACAGCACTAAAAATGTTGCCGTCCCTTTCTCATAAACTGAAACGACAAGGACGGCTATAATTTTAGAGCTGTCAAATTAGGTTAGTTTAGAAAAAGGCAACAACCGAATCGATACCATTAACAATCAATTACAAATATGGCGTAAAAAAATGTATAACCTACTTTCAATAAAAAAAACCAGCTAGAAAATGTACTCTTAAAAATAATTTCACATAAGAGTATCAAAGATTTCACTACCAATTACAATGTCTACACTTATCTGTACAAACCTAAACTGCCTGAGTATTTTTCTATCATCAACGCGCAGCTATTTAAGTTAGGTAATTTAAATAGCTGCGCGTAGTGTATCACAGAGCACATCCTCGGTGGATGTGCTCAATGAGGCAATGCATCGTTACAGGCAGTGGTTACCACTAACAATAGGCCATCAGCTTGTTCCATGATCTTCTAATAAAACTCTTTTGCAGACTGACAATCAACGCACAGCCTAGACTATAAGTCCTATAGGTATGAAATTTGGAGGTAAGTATCCTTATAGTGTAGGGGTTCACTAAAAAAAGAATTTTGAAAAGTCACACTAAAGGGTCTAGAACGCGAGCAACGCCGCGGGCGACGGCTAGTTTCGTATAAAAAAACTCCTTGTTAACACTTTCAAGGGTTCTTAGCTTTCAAAGGAGGTTTCACATCAGGGCATTGGCACCAAGGAGTAATTTTGCTATCACATATCAGTTCTACATTGATCACCGTGAAGGGTAAGTCATCAACGCTCATTCGATGGGTGCCCCAGACCTTGTACTGTACGTCGTGTAGTCCTGTTCGTCGGTCACGGTGACGGGTTACCTCGCGTTGGTTGAAGCATTTCCTCATATCGCGTTTTCTGTACATTTTGTCGTGAATGTGCCTGGAAATAGAAGATATGTATTTCGCTAGTGGATAAAAAGAAAGCTGTTGGCTATTTAGTTACCCCGCCTTGCAATCCTAATACCGCGTTCACACTATGCTCATGCCGCTGCCGGCATTATTGCGGCGGACTTATTGCCATAGAAACATCGCCTTTATTCTCATTAGAGAGCAAGGCATGAACTTGGGCCGGGAGCCGGGACAGAGGCATTATCGTGTTCACACTATGCTCGTGCCCACTTCCCTGCCCAAGTCCCTGCCGACTGTGGCATAGTACCTACGCAACATAGGGTCTTGAGTTCAAATATGGTATACCAATGGATTTTTCTATTCAGAAAAGAGGACAAGGAAAATCACTGTTTCAAAAGATAACTATTCACTTTGATTTGATAAGATTGTATCACTGTAGGTATGGAATATTAGATTTATTGATAAAGCAAATACTGTTACATAAATTGTGTACCTATATTGAAAAATCAGTGACAGGGCTGACCAGATTACAAACATTTTTTGTTCTATTTTGATCTGCGATCAGTGTACAGACTATGAGCAGGTTTGGTGTAAGCAGTCAGGCATGTAGTGCTTCTCCGTTTCTTGGGAATCCCAAGTTTTTTTTAAATCCTATTATAAATTCACCTGGCTTGCAGGCTATCAAAAAAGATTATCATATCGGGAATCCCAGAAATTGAAATCTTATACTCACATGAAAGTATCTTTAGTTCCCGTTGTAATATTACTTGGCCTGCTCACTTTCAGCCCAGCGTCCTTAAGCCTCACATAAAACTCATCATCCTCCAGCCCCCAGCCCCAGTAGTTATTGGACATTCCATTCACCAGCTCATAATGCTCCCGTTTCACCAGTAATATACCACCGATGAATGTCTCGTAATGGTATTTAGGATGAGTTTGAGGGGATGATATGTGAATAGGTCCAGTCAACGGATACTTGTATTTTAAATCTTCGTTTAACGGTAGTAGGTCGACATCGTGCATCGCAAGGTAGTCATAATCATTTCTTGTGTGTAGGAAACCAACGTTTATTAATGAAGCTCGGTTGAAACGATTGCTATCTTTCTGCTGGACCACGAAAATGTGGAAAGGTATGTTCTGTTTATTCAGGAAAGTGAACATGTGGGGTACAAATTCCAGTAGCTCTTCGAATCTGTCTCTAAAAGGTACTAGGATAGCGAGGCGCTTTTTGGCTGAGTCTTTGGAAGCGATCTGGTAGCGGTCGTGACTAGGTAATTCCTTTTTCTCTGCAAAAAGAGAGGGAAAACTCGTTACTTTGGAAGCAACTTTTTTGCAAGTTTACAAGGTTTGTTTCGGTACTTTACGCTATGTAGTGGTTAGTTATGTTTTTATAAGTAATGTGTTGAAGTATATTACTCACCGTTTTGGATAGGTAAAGACGCTAGATAACATCCAACGATCATAGTAAATAGTAAGCATGTTACTAGGCATTTCGAACCACTTACACGGTAACCCATCAAACTGATCCCTCTGTACATTGATAATAAGTTAAATTACACTTAAAATTAATTACTAAAAACATAATTTATAAACTAATTACACGATTTCATTCAAAAATTGTAAATTCCCGGAATTTATTGGTACATTTTTTTTATTTTCTTATTTCTTTATTTTTTGTCGTGCGTGTCTGCTATGTCACTGTCAATTGTCAGTTTGATTTTGATCCATTTTGTATGACGAGGCTTCCCACATTTGGAAATAGATGGCGCTGCTTGGAGCAAGACCGAGAGCAAGAGCAGATTCTCTCATGCGTCATCGATAATTATGTAGGTACCAATGAATAATGCAGGATTTGTGTATGTACTAAAGGGCTTAATTTTTTTATTCACTAGATACTGAATAACATTAGTGGTGGTTTCATTTGATTGATATAAAAAGTTCCTTCGAACCGAACCCAAGTCCTATAAACAAGCAAAGCAATATCAAGTTAGACTAACTAGGTAAGGTGTCTTCGTCTATCTAGGACCTAAAATTGTTGTGGGTAACAACTTTTTACATTGATATCGATATTTTTTTAAACCGGAAACAGTCGCATCCCTGCTTTTACTTTGCAGGGCGGGAAAACACACCGCCATTTTTAATCTTAGCCTATACTGACGCCGTCGACCATTAATTAGCTTTGTAAATCTTTACCAAGCAGCCTCAGTTATAAAGCTAAATATGTTTGAATGGCTAATTATTGGTTAGAACGACCAGCACGCGCGCCATTTTTGTGACCTCATGAAATAAACGTTAGCTAAGTATCGAAATCAATGCCGGCAGTCAGTTAATGTTTCATTGTTTTGCTGATATAAATAGGATGTTATGAGCGGCGGCGGCAGTACAAGAAGTTAGAACCACACACAGACCTAGAGCAGGTATCTACCTAGTAACTTTGTAATTTGTAAGCCGAACACTCTTCCACTGGATCCTAAGTGCCGTGAAGAAGGAACTGAAGATACCAAAAGACTTTGTGTATGTACCTACATGAGTAGGTAGTAGGTATTAGGTAACTTTAAAAAAAGCATGGTATCGCTAGGTATGGCTGGATGGTACAAATTAAGGCAGAACCGACCAGTCAAGGGTTAGGTCGAGTCCATTTTGAACGCGATGAGGCGTCTCGTATCACACCTTGAGGTTTTTAGTTAGTAGGTACAAGTTTGAAACCTTCCACCTACCCGAGGGTGGAAGCTATCCTTGATGGATTTTCCTCAAGCAAGAAAAAATGCTGTCGATGATAGGCTAATGAGTCTATCAGATAGACCCATTAGATAGACTCTATCTTGTACCTATGTTTTCATGATAATTAAAATCCTACCTAACGGTGCTCCTAACAGCTCACCGAAATGTCAACAATAAATATCAATTTACGCACACAGGCATCAGTTGTGCCCACAAAGAAACCACAATTAATTACCTTTAGTTTTTATAACCTTCTAATTACATGGTATGGCTGAACGGACGGGACTGTGGCCGTAGGCGATCATTAAAAAAAAAACAAATACGAATTTAGGGATGTGAAAGTATTTGGGACATGCGCTGCGCCCAGTAGGTACCTACTTTTAATAATGACATGTTTTACATACGTTATACGTATCTACACCTACCTACCGACCTACAATAGGTTTTATTTCTACAACCTTTTCTACAAGTGATAGATTCCTTTAGAACTTACCTATGTATATTTTTTACCAGTTGAAAATTCATTGCCCATTTGTAAAATATAGGTACTGTAATTCGGTATGAACTATTACTGGTTTAATAATAATAATAAATTTATTCAAGTAAAGTGAGGAACTGAGCGCTTATGAACTAAAGACTACACATTACGCAGAATGTGTAGCGATTCATAAACACTATGGGGAACCCTGAGCATCGGACAAGAAATTCTGTTTCCCGATACTCAGTGCCCACCCCTCTTATACTACAAACAAAACTATAACTATATTTTCTTAAGTGTGCCTTGTACGAGCTTGCTTCGTAAGCAATCCATTGAGTGGCTCGTGCGAAGCTTGGAACTCTTGCTGTCAGTTCTATCAGTGTAAGTACATAATATCCATACCCAGTCTGCTATACCTAGATACTGGGAACGTAGGCCGGCCTCTCTCAAATAGTCGCATTAACTCATGAGAATAGCGACTGACGAAAATATCGATACTATTTTAGTTCATCTGTCGACTACGCCCATCCCTATTCCTCTAATCCATCAACGTCTTAGCTAAAAGATCTATAATAAGTGCCCACTTTCAACGCGTAAGTTACGTCTCAGTTAAAGTACCCAACTAATTATGAATAACTAGTTACAACTTGAAATGTGGCGTTGTTTTATTTTCGTAAATAATTGACGGTTTGGGTTGTAATTAAAGGAATTAACAAACTGAACGGGGATGTTTTATGTTGCCTCGGGGAGAAGCGTAATGAGGCATTGTTAGTGTTTCGTTTCGTGGCTTTTTGATTAGAAATTAGATTTTTGATTAAAACTATAGAAAAATAACTGTAGAAAACTATTTCACCTTAACTTAAATATTTGTAGCTCTACTGATTTCGTAGTGTACCTAACTGATAGGGTATGTTATGTAAGTAGGTATAGAAGAAAATTACTTATTAGGTACTACAATTACTATTGTAGAACTATGGAATATCGTTGTACCTATAATAGTAATACAACAAGTGTACCTATAGAATATAGGTAGGCATACTTAGGTATTACTGTAATGCAATAATATTGGGTTATTGTGTTCTTATAAAAACAACAAGGCAGTTAAACAAAGCTCGTAAAACCAACATAACACTTTTCTCATTTAACCAACGGAAGTTAAATAGCAATTACAAAATATTAAATTAATCTCGACTCGGTGTGACGAGACCTTTAAGCGCAAGCTCGTAAACGTCATGTTAACAAAATGGCTGCGCGTTCTTATTTCAAATTTTATCGATATCGATAAAAAATTTAGATTCTTCCCATCACTGGGCTTATTTTTGAACAGACTAGAGCAGTAATCACGAATAGGTACGGAGTAAGGGAGATCCCTTACTCCGTACCTATTCGTGACAAACCTAAATAAATAGGTGGATAAATAGATATTTATCCACCTATTTATTTAGGTTTGTTGTGTTGGTAATGGTTTCGTGAGGAACTCCAGATTATCACTCTATCACCGTTCTAATTGCTGAAAGACACGAAAGAATTAAATAAATGAACCAACATAAAGATAATCCTGTAATTGCCGTCTCGTAGCGCTATTTATTAGGGTTAATGTTGTCTACACCCTCAAAGATAACTATGTTAACCCTTAAAATGCCAGGATTAACACTACGACCGTTTCGAATCTTCGGTTTTTTTAGGCAGCTTCATAACATTTCGTCGTAGCTCTCGTTCTGATCGGTGTGTAGGTATAAGTAGGTACCTACTTAGATATATTATACTTAATATAACTGGTAGATATAACCGTGTTTGCATGCTTTTGTAAAGGCCATCTGAATAAATCGTAAGGAAACCTTATTTTGCACTTACGCAGACTGATGCGGATAGAAAAAAAATATATTTGCTTTAGGCGTAGGTTTTTATTCTATCAAAGTGACTGTTTCTCTTTGAAAATAACTAGATTCTCTATCAGGGTGAATCAATATTCCGCGCTACGAGTTTGCTACAGAGTAGCGAAACAAACTTTTACCTTGACAAATAAAATTAAATCAAAATGAATCAAACAATTTCCTGCAGGGCACTTTGCTAATGCGTCGACCGCCCGCGTCGCGCCACCCATTGTTTGTTCAACGACAATTTTGATCGATTCCGCTAGTGATGTGATTGTATCGATATCGATGAGGATTGGTTTTATTAATGGCTTTATTATAATTAGGTAGTTGGCATTAACTGTTTTGTAACGCCCGTCTACTGGTATCTGATCTACCTACTCGCGTTTGTAGAGGTCAGAGAGACATGGTATGATAATCAATTTGATGGTGTGGCGTAATAATTGAGCTCTGGAAATTGAGAGAGCACTACAGCCTCTGTTTTATGCTCAAATGAAGTAGTTATGGTCAAACGAAGTCTGGAGGTGCTCCAGGTTTTGATACGCGAGAACCACCCTTCACACAAGACGTCCGTGACGTCAGTCGACGTCAACTTCTTGCATCCGCCAACTTTAACAAATTACAAAACCATCGTTTCATCGACAATCGATAAAAGTATCAGGCCATCCCTAAAGCAATATAATTCGGTACAGTTTTAACTCAGTAATAGTAATAAGCAGTAAAATGGCTGTTTTGGGGTCCATTACATGCGCTTGTATCGAAATATAGGTCGGAAATGTAGCCGGGGCTTTATTTGCCCACTTTTTATCGGACCAAACTTCTTTTGCGTGTAAGGTATTGCATCCAAACAACGTAAATGTAGGCGTATGGCTAGGTGTATTCTCGGACCTAAGATAGACAATATAGATAGGTAGATGTAGGTACAATAAAAATTTAATGATTTCATAGGTATGTACACCTATGAAATCATTAAATTTTTATTGCGTTTATGTTGAAAATCATCGTTAGCACCGTCTTTAGGAAGTTTAGATACTAGACATGCCCATGCCTTGTAGTAAACTTCCTCAAGACAGTAAAATGTTTGAAAGGAAGCCTTTCCTCCCATACATTTTTCAACGGGGAGTCTGAACCCAACCTTAGAATATTGGAACCCGTATTTATGACGGAGTGGACCTCATTTTCGGGAAAGAGCATTCTGCTGCATATAGGTATTATTTAGTGTGGTGGGTAGGTAAATATACCAAAAGGGTAAAAAAAAAACTACTAGAGTACGGGTCAAAGAAACCGAAAGCGAACTTAATAAAGTAATGAAACGAACTGTTCTCTAAAGTTCTATAATCATAATTATACGAAAGATTTAGTCCGAATACATTAGCCTAGCTTTATAGATTATTAAAAAAAAACCCTTTGTTCTATGCTTTTAATTTGAAATATTAAAAGGTGTAGGAACTGTAGATACCTATACTATGATCTAAAAAAGTGCTCCTGCTGGAATATTTTACCTACTTACCTAGAAAACTAAATCAGTGGCTAGATAAGGTCAAACCGCACTAACCATAAGTTGAGATACCGTAACTACGTAACCACTTGTAACTAACTACAGATTAGCCTCGGCTGGCGCTCCGCCATTCAAATGAAGTCACGCTGTGGACACACCTTGCCATAGACAAGGAGGAATAGCTCGATCAATCTTTCATTCGAAGATACGCAATTACGCACCCTTACCGCAAAACTCAATGGTAATCGAGTTTTCGGTTAGCAATCAAGCAGTGATGCTCGCGTTTCTGTGTTTCGGTTGAGTTATTCTAGTTTCGGACTACCGCATCTCGATATTATATCCCACTGAGACGAAACAATAACTTTCAATTTTATTAATATTTCTATTCTATGATTGTTTCGTCCCAAATTGTACGTTAAGAGTGCCGGTGCAATTACACGCACATGAGGCTTAACACCTTTATGTCTCAGAGTGGTGGGCGATGTGCAATGCATCACAGGGCACGTCCTCAGTGGATGTGGCTATCGGCTTGTTCCATCATTTAGTTGCATAATATTTTTTTCAAAAGTTTCAGTGTTTTTTTTTCAACCTTAGTTATCCTCCAAATCCTTCAAAATTGAACTTTTTTATTTTACAAGTACCTATTAGGTATGGAATTCATCATCATCATCATCATCATCAACCTATATCGATCCACTGCTGGACGTAGGTCTCTCCCAAGACGCGCCACTGAGCCTGGTCTTCGGCTCTTCTCATCCAGTGTTTGCCAGCTACATGTCTCAGATCGTCACCCCACCTAGCCGGAGGGCGTCCTACACTACGCTTGCCTAAACGCGGTCTCCACTCGAGTATTAGTTTGCTCCAACGATTGTCAGTTCTGCGGCAAACATGGCCGGCCCACTGCCACTTCAGCTTACTAATCCTCTGAGCTATGTCGACCACCTTGGTAGCCTATACTTACTTGCAACAAAAAAATATAAGCTTGTCGATAAAAATTTAAGAAAGCATTTTCCTAAAAGCAGTGGAAATAATCATGTCTACTAAATCTATTACCTAAATGTTGTCTTTTTAGACTGTGTGGTGTTGACTGACTAGAGTAAAGAAGTTATTCTAACTAGACTGTGGCTTAGTCCTGCAAACAGGCGTGATAATACGATTGTTCTCTGTAATCTGCTAAGAATTCTAGGTAAGGTTCACCAACACGTCGGATCGGATGGTCACTTTAACCATCAAAATTGACACAACCTTGCTAGGTATGAGATAGCCTGAAGTGAGTTATTCTAGTTTCGGACTACCGTTATCACGTTCCACTGGGACGAAACAATAACTTCAATTTTATGAATATTTCTATTAGGTATGGTTTCGTTCCAAAATTCGTTGAAATATGTACTGTCAGCGACAATTAATGACTTTATTCAAACTACGTAATGAATACTTTTCTACATATTTTGACTAAATTTAAGTACTAACTTAATCAATCACAGTATTTTTTCGGTTTATACTCAAAATGAGTTTACCTACTTAATAAGAAATCATAAGCTGTGTGTATATAGATGACTACCGATTTTTTTTTACGCGTTAAATTCATGTTTTTTTTATTTTCACACTTTGTGATAATACGGAAATTTTTCATTCTACTAGTTATTATTTAGTATTGAACAGTCTGATTTGCCGGTAGGCAAACGAAGGGTTACAAGGTTGCCAAACATTCGTTTAAAAATAAAAATGCGTAGTTTCCCATGCAGTAATGTTTGTAGCTCCGAGATAACCTAATAATGTTCTTGGATTTGCATTTAAAATTGTTATGCTGGTTATAAGCTAGCTTGATTTCACACGGGTAGAGTAACCTACTAGGTACCTACCTAACCTAGACTTTACTTAATAGGTCAGAGCTTGAATTTTCTTATATTGATTTGCGACAAGCGAGAATCGAGAAACTCGCAGTTTTTGTACGGAGAAATATAGCTTGCAAATCTGCCGCTAGAAGTGCTTAATCGGATTTTCATATAAAATTATCTCGCAAGTCGCTTCTCGATATGCGTTTCAATCAACAAATCAAAACTCAGACTACAGATTGATCTCTTTTTAGTAGATTTTGATTTTTAATTTCAATCATGTATAATACTTAGTCAACGTTACAGCGGTGGTTATTTTATTCTATCATATTTCTAACGGTTGGGGCTAATTCTGATGATGATATTTTTTATTATAAAAAAGAAATTTGAAAGAGACAGGATCCTTGTCTCAAGACATAGTAAAGTGTAACAATGTAGAGACTACTCTAGCTAGTAGAGTTTTTACTTTATTTTATTATCATATGCGAATTATGACAATTTAATAATAGAATAGGCGTTCTAGGGTTATTGATCAAATCAATTAATTCCATAAACGAAATAATCCTTGTTAAACAATACCTGGTCCATGTAAGTACGTTATGGTTATCTTAACTTAAACAAAATTCAATTAATTCAGTTGTTATTACAGAAGTACAAGAATTAATAACAATTTTAATTAAAAAATCAAACTATTTACCAAACACAGTTTAGTTTATGATGGCGTCAAATTTGCGTGAAATTCAATCTTTATCGTGTTTAATTAAATTTTATTTCAACAACATTTTAAGCAAACTTTCGACCGAGAGCTACAGACTATTTTAGAGGCTGTGAACATCATTACAGGATCTAAAGAGTGCAACACTAATTGCCGCCATTTTGTCCCGAATCAATTTCCGCAAGAAAATAAAAAACCGTGAACTCACGCTTATCTCGCGACATTTAGCTAATAAAGCATCCGAGTTAATTAAAAAGTATTACAGCGTACACCGAGCACGGCCAACATCCCAAAACGAACAAACGAGGACCCGGCACCCACCCATCAACGCCTAAATTGAATCATAACCAGCTAAATTCAAAAGCTCCACCTGTCCTTTTCCCCGGAACAAATCTCATAATACGCCATACGGCCGGCTAAATCACGAGCTTCAAACTCGAACCGCCCATTCGGAAAGCACTCGAAACTCAAACAACACCTTCGCACGTCCCTCCGCCAATTAGATCAAAGATATTCAAATAAACAACTTAGCCCGGAGACTCGGCGACACCCATCGGGAAACTCCAGCCAATCGCCGGTTAGGAGTCCATGTTAGCTATTTTTTTTGCCTCCATCGACGGGCGTCAGCGAGAACGGAGGGCTCATTCGGCCGCGCGCCGCCTTGGCGTACGTATCGCGCGTTCGCGTCATGATGGATTGTGCTGTGTGACATGTGCTTTTGATTTGGTGTATTTTGTGACGGACAAGTGCGCGAAAGCATGATGCCTCTCGCACCGACCCCTGTCGTGGCGGTGCCGTCGAAGCCGAAGATTGGATTCAGTATAGACAGTATAGTTGGTGGTTCGGAAAGGTCGAAGCATGCGTCGCCGCCGCTGGCGAGTCCCGGGTCGCCGTCGCCGGTCGCATCTCCCAGGAGTCCGTCTCCGCGACCGTTGCTGCGACCGAGCGCGTTGCCGGCTGTTTTTCCCCCTGAGATGAAGAGGCATCCTTACTTGGATGCGCAGAGTCATCACCACCAGTTCCTGGCGCACTTCCAAGGCGCGGCGCTGGCTGCGGCCATCGCCCATCAGCAGCAAGGCTTCGGCGCTCCACTACCTCCCCATCCGCCGCCGCATCCTGCCGCGCCGGTGCCGAGGGAGTCCTACCAGCTGTACCCGTGGCTTATCAATAGGCACGGGAGAATATTTCCACACAGATTTCCCGGAGGTAAGCTATCAGCCTGAGAAATTAAGAATCCAGTGGAAACAATATTAATCTGAACTAAAATAAACTACTTTTTCTTGTTTTGAAAAATATTGAGCAGTTCGCTGCCAAAATGTTAAATATGGTAATACCGTTCATTAAAACTAAATTCAATTAATAATATTATTTTAATATAGATTATGTAAATTTATATTACTTCACTAAATCATTAAATTAAGATCTGGGAGGCAATCGTTCGTTATAAACATGCCAGGTTATGTTTTCATACTAAATCATAGGTGTTCTGTGACTAAAGTGAGTGACACTAGCGCGTTTTTTGCCGTCAAAAGCTTCTGGTTTTCGTAAGCTTACGATACGGGGACAGTATAATAAAGCCAAAGCTTTTGACAGAAGTAACCTAAATGTAATTTCTTAAAACATGTCAACCATGTCCGAAGGCGTAAAATCTCGTAAAAATGTCTAAATGAAGATGCTGTAAAAGACATGGCAAGTCATGTCCAATTCAACAACATGATAGATATATGAATCGAGGCATTGTGACAGTTTAACCTTTCAACGTGGGAAAATACGTTCTCGGACAAAACCAATCTATTCATATTCATTTATTCATTTAAAGATTGTTCTTGATGAGTTATTTAATAGAAATAGGATAATGATAACATTCCCCCATATCGTAAGCTCTGAAATAAACTGCTTTCGCTGCCCAGCATAATGTCAAGCGGACGTGTCTACAGATATACTCATACGAAAATAAGAAGCTATTGACGGCAAAAATCGCGTTAATGTCACTATTTAGTCACAGAATACCTATGATTTAGTATAAAAAGAGTTCAGAAAACCTGCCAGGTTTTTAAGAGACAGCGATTGCCCCCAAAATATTTCTTAGTAGTAAAACTTTAGCATTATTTACTGTTAATAAGCTACCGGCGGCGAAATCACTAAAAACTTTGATTAGGAAATAAAAGAGGGTACTTCTGATACCAAAAGCGATAAAAACATCCAATTAATAGTAGAAAAAAAAACGCGTTTATTAGTTCGAAATGAATATTTATTCAAATGATTTCTCTCGTAAATCACTGCTTGATGATCATTTAATGTTATGGTATGAAATTGGTGAATTTAATTTTATATTTTATCACCAGCAAATCATATCACTGTGAAGAGACGTTTATTGCATAAACGAGATACGAGTCACAAAATGAAAAAAAAAACGCATGATAGGTTCTTAATGAGTTCAATTGACAGCTGACTTTTAGCTGTTTTTGGATGTCAATAAAAAAAACCAATCAAAGTCCGAAACTCTTGATTATAGAAAAAAATTTTTATTTCAAGCATAGGTTTGCAAAACACCATAGCATCATCAAATCAAAATAAATTAATTAATTAAATAAGGTACACAGCGGTCACGTAATATGCAAATTAAAAAAAATATATATAACTCGTCTCTACTAGTAGTTTGCCCTGAACCACGATAAAATGTTGTCTGAAATTCCTCAAAATTGGTTTTCAGAGCTGATGATATCCGATAACTTGGAAACGTGTTCACCAAATCTCAATAAACATGGCTATAAACCATTCAAGACATGAACCATGGGTATTTTTAACCGCCTTCAAAAAAGAAGGAGGTTCTCAATTCGGTTGTATTTTTTTTTATGTTTGTTACCTCAGAACTGCGTCATTTATGAACCGATTTGAAAAATTCTTTTTTTTCTGAAGGGTATGGTTCCAGGTTGGTCCCATTTTTTTTTATTAATGTTTCTTACCTCAGAACTCCGTCATTTATGAACTGCTTTGAAAAACGCTTTTTTTTCTGTGGTGTTTACGATCAATAGAACAGTCCCAATGAACTGCCATGATCATCATCATTTGATGATGAAGGCGTATCAAATTGAAGTGGGTTTTTCCAGATTTTTTAAACTTATAAATTATTAACTAAATACTTAGCCTATTAAAAAGTTTTTTTTTTTTTCTAATTCAAATCTGTATTGAGTACATTCTAGACGAAGGTGGCATGATTTAAATCCAGGTAATAGGTAATAGGTACTATTAAATTAATGAATATTAATCTACAAAGTTATCAGGAACCTCAATTTATTTGTAGCACACTTTATTGACAAATATTTGTATACCTATCAGCCGGTTTATAATTGAGTATAATGACTTTGCAAGTTTGTTGCATATCTTTTATGTTTAATTAAGTTAATAACAAGTAGGTACTTACTGTATGTGCGATAGCAACACAGAAAAAGGTTAATATCTATAATTTATTATTAATACCTGTACCTATCTATAGAATTTATGTTTAGAACGTTTTTAGGGTTAAGTTTCCAATTTGAACTTAGTTCTCCACAGAGTCCCGAGTCTGTGCATTTGTTTTGACTTATAGCAAACGCAAAAGAATTCGCAAAGCGAGAAATATTGTTGAAAATTGCACAACTCCCAAATCTACCGCTAGAGGCGCT
Organism: Eulithis testata; assembly: GCA_947507515.1. Classification (NCBI taxonomy): domain Eukaryota; kingdom Metazoa; phylum Arthropoda; class Insecta; order Lepidoptera; family Geometridae; genus Eulithis; species Eulithis testata. The sequence goes on along the minus strand of OX382215.1, from coordinate 1,558,423 downwards.
TATCCGGTTTTCATGCAAAACTTTTTTGCTAATGCTTTTGCGTTTGCTATATGTCAACACAGACTCTGGACTCTGATGCCTTTGTCTTTCGCAGCTCAACCTTTTCGAATTTTGTGTTGTATCTGTCGGTATTTTATATGGATTTGCACAATTCTTACATCAATGGGTAAAAATTGAATAGCCTATATCAGCTGTCTATAGACCTAGGTTTAAATATTTAAGTTTACTATTAGATACCATTGAGCTTTACTTGATAAGGACTGAGAAATAAATACATAGTACTTACATTCAAAAGAGATAAGTACTGTAGGTAGGTAGGTTTAAATAATTCCACCATATTCTTTCGTAAACTTCTATTAATCACTCAGCAAAATAATATCATACTATTCTCTATCTATAGCATATTCCATATTCCATTAGCGGCAACATTGAACCATAAATAATGCCCAGAGATAAAAATAGATCATCCTAATTTTAAACCTCTATGCTGGCAATCACTTATACGATTTTTAAAGATAACATCATGTCATCGCGTGTTAAGACAGTCGTCGACAGAATTAAAGTGCCCTACAAAAAACATGGTAGCTTATCTAAAACACGGCACCATTATGATAAAGAATCCGTTATCTTCAAATACTTAAAACTGAGAGATCTTTAAAAAGAAGAAGCGTGTTAAAAAGAAAGTAAAAAAAAAGCTAAACAGATTAAGACCGTAATGCCGTAGTCCAGCTATGATCCGTACAGAAGGATTTGTTTCTTTTTTGAAACTATGTCAAAAAGTGTGCGCCGCGGGTTTCAAAATGCGATTTCAAATTAAGAATTTGTTTGTTTCTTAGATGATTTATAACTAGATTTAGAGAGGGTAGCTTTTGACAAAAAGTATTGATTTATCTGTGAGGCTTACTTTGGGCTTAGCAGCATACCCGTTACTATTAAGTGTCTTCAAAAATGTAGAGTCATTTTAAGAGATTTAGAAAGAGTTAATTTTTGTTGAATTTAGTCGGTTTGTTCTAATGTATAAGTTTACCAAAAAAGATTAAAAAAGGATTCTGACCGTTTCTTTGTAAGAATACGATACCCTGTTTTTGTTTATTATTAAAATTTTGAAGCCAATTAACTTTTTATCTTCAGCAGTTTTTGATAAGAATGAATCTAAACATCTCAATTTTAATGTCAATGTAATAAAATTATTTTGAAGTATTATCAGCTCATTTGACTTTTTGAGACCCCGTTTCATAATTACGTTTAATGTATGAAGATTTGATAGCCTGTGACACTTTACAAAGTAGCTATCATGACTATTAGTCGTTAATTAAATGTATGATAACAGTTAAAACGATAATTCACTTGTACTTTACTACTTGATTTATTTACTTTTGAACGTAACGGTTTTAATGTTCGAACCGTCGGACATGTTGTAAAACTGTCAATGTCATTTTTTTAATCGGATTTGTTTTCAGCCAGTTTTATTATCTTGTTGGTGACTGTTGCTGTAACAATAACTCCAAATTGCTTCTGTAATTCGGAAGCGTCACCCCTCGCAACAGTAATTCGCGCCATTATATAAATCAACAAAAAAAACTAATAATATCGCACCCTTCGGTAAAGACCAGAAGTATCATACATCCCTCATCCAATTTCAATTGAGTGGCACCCCTATTTATCAACAATATTATTTTTATGGACCCGTTACATTATAAAGAATCCAATTTTAATTAAACCGGCTTTTCGCGCATCAAAACTGTGTAGAAAAAAAATAAAAACATGTTAGAATGGTTGCGCCGCGTCGTCGTCGCACCAATTTTTTTTTTCAGAAGTTACAATCGTTTGACAATGAACCTTTGTGTGACGGAGTGGGGTCGAACGCCCGCGATTATCAACCGACGCCATTGTTCGTTGACATTTGATTGGTAGTGATGTTCTACCGTCAATAAGTATTTTTGTTTTACTGCTGTTTTCGTTTTAGTTTGTCGAAAGATTTCTAAAACGCTAAAGAACAACGCAACATCAAGGACGGTTCTGATAAGTTTTCAAAACTCTTCTTGTTAATTGACTCCTAGGTAGGTAATTGGCAAACCGCCAGAAATTGGTGGTTAAGAAACGTTTTTTTGCTAAAATAAATATGAATTCATTGAACTTAGGTACATTCACTCAGTTCATAAATTTATTTATGTAGGTACCTACTTCAAAGTACTTTGAAGCAGTGAAGTAACCGGTCATAATAAGTATATGAACCTAATTCGATTCTATTACCATGCTCGTCCTTTTCAAAACTGCTAAGTAACTGTCAATACGTCGATCACAATTTAATCGATAAATGCCCCTCACTAGTCACCTCGTTAGTAATGTTGGTAGCACCGTTCAGTCCAATATTTCGTTACGCTCTTTTTCTTAATTACCGTCAATTGTTCCCTTATTTTTTCACAATATTTCTACTAAAAGGATTGAATGCCTCATAATTGGATGTAATCTGAGCATACTTTGTATTCGGCTGAGTGGGACGGTTATAAAAGCGGTCTAATAAGGTTGCCATGTTGGTAGCTATGAATGCTCTGACTAGTAGGAAAATATGGCTACTACCGTGCATGACAGCTCAGCTGTCAGGTAGGTTTATACGGGGTCAGTAACATGACAATACAGTAACCCAGTCCAGCGCTGACTTGTTACTGGGTGCATGTTAACAATAGTTTGGTGCCGTTTTGGCAGTGACTGGGTCCGAAACCAAGATAACTGGGTCCAGTCACTGGCATTGTGTAAACCTTGCAATATGTCAGGGCTGCCAGCTTAGGTCATATTTCAGAGTAAAATATAGGTACCTATATAACTTATTTATATTACAGCGGTTTTAGATTAAGAACCAACATTCAATCTATGGTTCTAGACTAGAACCATATATTGAAATTTGATTTTTATTCCATTCGAAACTTTAAACTATAACTTCTACTTTAAAGTTTCGAATGGAATAAATGTGCATCCTCCAATTTTGCCATGATAACTTTCTAAAAAGGTCAATCGCTCGTATTCTGTTTTCTACTATGTTCCAGTGTTTGAGCTAGCGATGCGAATACTAATGCCGCTATTATTAGGAACTCTATAAGCATTGAAAGTAGATTAGGTACTTAGTACGATTCGTGGTAATTATTTTACTTTTGCTGGCAACACTGCAATTTTTATCGATAAATAGTGATGCGATCAGTTAGACAATCAACGATGTCAGCCTTCTTGAGTTATGATTAATTAATTTGAGTTATTTTTCACTGTAACGACTAGATTATCTTGTCAAATAGTTTCAGTGAAATTTTTTAACCACTAACTAACGTTCTAAAAAGAATTTCTCCATTCTACCTAATGTCTACTTTGTATGAAACACATACGTTTCGTTTCATATAAAGCCTTTCTCCCATTACGATACGCACAGGCGATTCAAGTATCCTGCAAGTCTCGGAGACTAGTCGCCGCCAAGTATCTCACATACATTTGAATGCTGGCTCGCACACTGGTATTTATGAACCATAAATAAATATTCACGGACATTTAACACAACGCCCTCTAGTCCCAAACTAAGCAAAGCTTGTACTATGGGAACTAGATGGCTGATAGAATACTTAAATACATTTTTTTTTTGTAAATACATACTTGTAATACATAGTAACACCCACAGACACAGAACAAACATCTATGTTTGCCAACACAAATGTTTGTTCTCAGTGGGGATCGAACCCACGACCCACGGCACAGAAGGCAGAGCTACTACCGACTGAGCCATGACGCCTGTCAAAAATAAATAAAAAATAAATTTAATGAGTCGTCCCAATTATTATAATTGATGATACGCACTTTAAGTCCATAGATATACTTATTAAAGTTATCAGCGATAGATAAAAATTCATTCATCCAAGTCCATCATTTGACCTCTTTCAAACGGTAATAACTAAGCTAAAATATACGAAAATTGTATAAACAAATCTCTACTTTGTTGCTAAGATGTTACGGCTGGAAGTTGTTTGAACGTTTTGGCGGTTATCGCTTTTTTTCATAAACATTTTCTATGAATATCAATAAAGTTTGAACGTAAAACTAATTTTTTACGAGTCCGATGACACTTTATAGGTTATCTGCCTGATAAAGATGTTTTTGACGATTTTGGCTTGCGGTTAGAATCTAGAATTAAAAAATATGTAGGTAGGTACCGTAGGTACGTAGATAATCAGTATTCTCTATAATTACTATTACACTCTATGTAACTTAAGTTATAATTATATAATTTTTGCATCGTCCAACACGCAATCCTTACATTTGCTGTGACAAGCTGGTAATATTAAATTGCCATTAAAACCCTGTTACTTGCTTACACGTGCAATTAGATGTCTGGGTACAAGGTGTAACATAATGAAAACTTTAGAATGTACAGCCCTGTAATCGCCATATGAATGAACGGTAACTAAATAAATATTTTTGGAAATATCACACAGCGCCCTCTAGTCCAAAACTAAGCAAACCTTGTACCTACTATGGGAACTAGATTGCTGATAAGATACTTGTGTACCTACCTTTTTCTGTAAATTCATACCTACTTATACAAAGTACCTAACACCCAGGCATAGAACAAACATCTGTGTTTTGGTCACACACAAATGTTTGTTTTTGATGGGGATCGAACCCACGACCCACAGCACGGAAGGTAGCTAATACCAACTGAGCTGTGAGACCTGTTGTGTGTATGAGTATTGAACAATTGAATATAACGTGACATCATGGCCACATATAGAAGTCAATGGATGGAGAAGGCTCAAAAAATGTATGAGATAAGTTTATACGAAGTAGATTATATAGATATCTATGGAGGTGCTAGGTACGATACATACCAATCGTTTATGTAAGTTATTACCTACCACAGTTATTTCAACTATTCGCTTATCCGTCATACCTTGGGTTTGCAAGTGAACGAAATTATTTAAAGAATGCATTTATCAGTAAATATATCTACATATAACAACGAACAAACCATCATTGGTCAGTCACTCAGTCCTCAATTGTATTACTCCTCAACCGCCGTAAGAAATGAGGTCTTTTAGAAGCACAGGCATTGTAGTCGCGTGCGTGCTTGTCGTCGTCGCCGCTGATCTGGATCCACTCTCAGATGCTTTCATTAACCTCATCAACTCTCAGCAAACCTCTTGGAAAGCCGGCAGGAACTTCCACCCTGAAACGCCTTTGTCAGCCATTAAAAACCTGCTTGGATTGCATCCGGATTCCAACGTAAGTTCTCTAGTAAATATCCAGCACGATGCAGACTTGATAGCTAGCCTGCCCGAAAGCTTTGACGCTCGGGAGAACTGGCCCAACTGTCCTTCAATAAAAGAGATCCGAGACCAAGGAGGCTGTGGAAGTTGCTGGGCATTCGGCGCAGTCGAAGCGATGACCGACCGAATCTGCATAGCTTCTAACGGCAAAAATCAATTCCACGTTTCCGCAGAAGATCTTGTCACCTGCTGCACTGAATGTGGTGACGGTTGCCATGGAGGTATTCCTAGTACAGCTTGGGAGTACTGGAAGGAACAAGGCTTAGTCTCAGGAGGGAATTACAACTCAAAGCAAGGTTGTAGACCGTACACTCTAGCTCCTTGTAATCACGTTTCCAATAAACTGTCCGATCCATTGCCACCTTGCGTGCATTATCATGATACACCAGAGTGCTTAAACGCTTGTGAAGATGGTTACAACGTGAATTATAACGATGACAAGATGTTTGGAGAAAAGGTTTACAGCATCACGGATGGTGAGCAGCATATAATGGCAGAACTGTTCGAGAAAGGTCCAGTAGAAACTGCATTTACGGTATACGCCGATTTTATTAGTTATAAGAGTGGGGTTTACCACCATGTTCAAGGAGACCCGCTTGGTGGTCACGCCGTCAAGATTATTGGTTGGGGAGTGGAGGAAGACATGAAGTATTGGCTCATAGCCAACTCCTGGAATGAAAGCTTTGGTGATGGCGGCTACTTCAAAATTCTTCGAGGTGTTAACCACTGCGGTATAGAAGACGAGATCGTGGCTGGTATACCGGCCATCAAATAAGTACAAGAGTATCAATTAATTAAAAAAAAAAAACCTTATCTAGAGCGAAGCTTATTGTTCCGTCGCTTATGCAAAATACGTAAAAAGTATTGTATTTTGTATGAAACAATTGATTTTTTCGTGCTCGCAATGTTACTTTCATAAGAAAAGTGATTTATATTGATGGAAATTTAACCCTGCATGTTTTCGGGAGCGTATTACACCCTGTACTTATTAGGACGCTATCTTTTTATTAATTAACCTGCAACTGCAACATCGTCTAAGATTTTCCGACTTGACTCACAATTTATTACTTGTTAGTACCTAATAGACTCTCAACAAGTACCTACCTACTTAGTTAGTGTAGGACAGGACAGAACAAAAATTTTGGAAACGGATCTCAAGATCTGATGACAACATTTTTTTTGTGATCAATTTCATAGGTAGCCAGTACCTAGTAGTCTTTCTTGTAGATATGGCTGACTAGGCTGAGAGGATGGTAACTCCATTTAAACACTGTCCCAGGCACTACAGTGTGTCGTTAAGGTTACACTAGTCGCAATTCTTTCCATACAAAAGTGGAAGGGTATATAACTACTCCACTGTTTGACGCTTTGATCAATTTATCTCGTCATAATCTGTCTGTATACAGCCCAAACCGTAAAAAAAGTATTCATTTAAAAAAAACAAGCTTCTAAACTTTCGTATGGAAAGTATTTTTAGCTTGTATTTTCGGGAAGTGGAATTCCTCAGTTGCAAGATATATGATGTAATTAGGTTTTTCCAAGAGTCGATTGTTTTCCTCGTAGCACTTAGTGTGGTCTTAGCCTAAAGCCGAATGTACAATTTAAACGTCATTAGCAAATGTCAAGACGTCGCTACAAGGTTACTGCGCGAATCACTTTAGCCAACTATTGATAATTAACCTTACGCTTTCGACTGAAAGTCTATATTTGCTAAGCTTTAATTTCGCAGCAAAATCATGTAAGCTTTATTTTAATGTGAATAGAGTTCAAAATGTGAGTTCTGATTTTAAGGGCTTGATTGTTTTAATGCAAGGTAGATTACTCTACAATATTTTTGGTTTTATAGTTTATTGTCAGTGTTTAGAGTACAGATTCGCGTGGCAAAATGTAGTGAATTAAGACTCTTGCTTGTAAAGTGAAATCTGACTTTTATAAGCCACCCACAACTATAATTTGAGTTCCAGTAAAGGGCTAAGTTGATTTGAAGTGCATGCCATCATCATCATCATCAGATGTTCATTCATTACACAGCTTTTTCCTAAATCACAATAAAAAAAAACTCTTAAAAAAAACTTAAATTCACTACAGTTATTAACGACGTTGACGTTGAATTCAGTACCTAATCTACAATGTTCGACCAATCAGCGGCCGGCTCAGTTCAGCAAAAATTTCACTCTATTGGCGATGACGTCAAAATGACGTTGAAAACTCGTTTAACCAGTGGATGAAATGAGTTTTTGGGCGAGATATGATGTCAAATCGTGTACCGTTTTTTTGTATGATCCTTCTTACATCCTACTTTCAAACTATATTAAGGCGCGCATGCTGATTTACTTCTCAAGCAGTGATCAGCATAGATTTTTGCATGAAAAATCTATACTCAAATCTATGCCTGAGTAATAAGATTTAAGAAACATTTATCGTAGAACTGTGTGATCTTATCTTAGAATAGTTTCAACAGTCTACCCATTTCGGGCGTCCAATACCTTAACCACAGATCATATAATACTATCTTAACCATCTAATAACAGCCAAAACCTTGTTACAAGGTATTATAATACCCTTTCAGACTATTTTCTGTATCAGCACACGGGCCTTAAATGCTGAATTTCCAATGACGAATATGAGTACCTGTTCGCATCCCATAAACGTCTACCTCCAGCAAACGCAGTCAATTTATAACGCTAACCCTTAATTTGTACTTCATTACTTCATATTTTCTTAAAGCCATACAACATAAGTGGTTGATGGATGACTGAGAGGCTCGAACGGTCGTTTAGACGTAATCTTTGTTTAATTTAATTTTAATAGCACGTCGTGGTAAGGTTATTGCGTTCGTTTTTTTTTTTGCAAGAATATATTGTGTCTCTACACCGTCATTTAAGGGTATACCATATAGGTAGTACAAAGGAGGTAGGTACTGTATTATATAATCTGTGGTAATGGTATCGATTCTATTGTTGCATTTTTCTAAGAATAACGCCTTGGAGTAATCTGTGATGTTATTTTATTATGAATAAATTTAATTTGAATTTCTAAACTAACCTATGTACCTAAAAATGTTGCCGTCTCATTTTCATAAACTGAAACGACAAAGACGGTAAATAATTTTAGAGCTGTCGAATTAGGTTGGTTTAGAGAAATGCAGCAAAAGAATCAATGCCTCTAGAGAATAAGGCGATGTGCAAGGTGTAATATAATGTCCCCTGAATTCAGTTCAAAAACAATGTGTCCAAAAATTTATTCACAAAGAAAATTACAACCACTATTGTATTTACAGTATTTACAAAATACACATGAAACAGTTGAGCTATCTACAAACCGTTGCAAACGATTTATAGATTAGTTTACAATGTATTGTTGATATTGATCTCGAAAACCCTTACGAGGATCTAATAAATTTTCCCTACATATACATCGCGATATTTTTTTCGTGTTTTGAATCATGGTCTGCGTGGTAGGTATACCTAAATGATTAAAATGGTACCCATACTCGTCGCACCGTAACCGGAACACAGCAATGTGAGCATCACTCACTACTTTCCTGCCAGAATTACGGTCAACCTACTTCTCCAAACTCAAACAAATACCTCTAAGATCAAATACATGGTAGATGATGATGTAACTTTTTCTTTAGGTCCTGACATCCCCGGCTTCCTACTCCAGCCGTTCCGCAAACCCAAGAGGATCAGAACAGCCTTCTCTCCATCACAACTCCTGAAGCTGGAGCACGCGTTTGAGAAGAACCATTATGTGGTGGGGGCGGAGAGGAAGCAGTTGGCTCAGGTTCTGAGTTTGACGGAAACACAGGTATGGACAGCAGTTAATAATGTTTTGTGTAGTAGCTTGCTTCGCTCGCTTGGTTGATTTTCCTAGAAAAGAAAAAAAAAACATTTAAGGTCAAGATGCATTGGGTATAGGTACAAATAGAACGGCCAAGCCGGCGGCAATAAAGCTTAGATTTTTTATATTCCTCAAAAATCTTTGTATTCCGTAGTAAAAACATGTGAATAAGTCTTGATTCGAGTTTCGATTCAGACGTAGGCTAACTTTGAGCATGTCCGTGAATATACTCTTCTCAAGAGATTATCAAAACATTCCAAAAAATATATATCTAAAAACCACTGCTAACTTGAGCCTGGTTGAAGCAGTTTTGCAGTGTATACCAAAATACCTATAGCCATCATAGTTTTAGTTTTGACATTTGAAGGTATTCTTACAAATAAGTGGTAGAGCACTAACTTCAACTTCTTGGTTTATGGTTTTTACAACTTTTTGTCACAATTCTGCTTTTTAGTTATAGAGCTAAGTAAGTGACTCTATTCATTCATCTGTCAAATTGACAGCCCAGTGCCTTGATCACGAATAAATATGTGACAGTCACAAACACATCGTAAAGCGAGCGTATCCGAGATAGAGTCCTTTTCATGAAAGAAGTCACGCGGAAATTTCCGGAACTAAATTTTAAAATTAAATTTTAAATTAGTTGTCATGTGCTGTTAATGTGTTCGGATGCTAGTGCGTTTTTATTTGGTTTCTGTGATCAAAGTCTTGTTTTCAATGCCTAAAGTTGTTAAAAGTGCTGCCCGAGAAATAATACTTAAGGTCGGTGGGTCGACTACAGCGTCGCGTCTGCGGGACTTTTTTCATGGAAAGGACTCTACACTGCGCGGTGACGCTACAATGGTTGGCAGTCGAGCTGGCATTGACGCGTCACCGCGTATTGTATCTTAGAGACGCTAGCATAACGATACATTTGCGTTTGTCACATTTATTCGTGATCAAGGCACTGGTATAATATTACTAACGGAAAGCCGTCAATAATCCGTATTAGTAAAATGAAATCGCGCTAAACGTGCGTCTAATTGCACGAAACGGACGGAAAAACCTGAAAAAACTGTTAAATTGATGCCTCATTAGGCCTGGAGCGTGTTAGTTGTGCGGTACTGTTGGAAAAATAATACAACTAGCTAATAATTATTACTTTTTTTGCAAACTAAATAAAATTTTGGCAAATAAAATGTGAAAAAAATAAATCGATTAAAAAAATCAATAGGTAGGTAGTACCATAGGTTTTTTATTACTATGCGTAGAACTAAATCATAATTACCAAAAAAACAAGGCAACTAAATGCTAGCATACCTACCTACACCGAGCCTACATAAAGGCACAATTTTCTTAATAAGTTTAAACTATGCTTGGGATTTTAGTGGGATGTCATGAGAGTCACCAACCATGACAACACAAGTGAATTTGTTTAGTAACATCATAAAAAATCTCCCAGTTATTTAACTAAATATAATTACTTGCGTTAAAGTTTCATTTACTCAATTTTCTCTACAAGTAAACTGATATTCAGAACTTTTTTTGGAGATCCGTATTGACATATTTAAGGCTATCAGTCCCAAGTTTCAATAATTCTAGTAAAATTATTATTTTCATTTATTTTGCAGACAGTACAGGATAGTGTTAGCAACAGTCGGGTGTGGTCGGTTGGTACACCTAACCTAGTTTCTAACAAATACGTTTTTATCACAATTAACTGTTATTTAGACTAATGCATTAATAATTGTTATTACAGCACTTATTATTGCCAAATGAGTGTTGATGCGTTTCAAAATACCTTTGTATCTAAGATAAACAATTCTCTAAACTAAAACTAGTAAACATATTGTTAGGATTACGTCATAGAAGTCATAAAAAAGCAGCATTAGAATTTTTCAGGTACGGCCAGATTGAACCCACTACCTTATGGTTTAAGATGCAATATTTGAAAGAATGACATGAGATATTTGGTAATTTTTTTACTCAAAGTCACCATTTATTTAGGCCAAATAACCACCTACGTTGACTTGAAACTGTCACAATTCTTATCTACTATGTATCTGTCAAAAAACTAGTAACCTAAGTACATTATTTACTGCCTGATATGGCAGAAGGCTGAATAACTTCATTCACTTTGGACCCTTGCATACTGTCCGATACCGACACCACAGATCATATAATACGACCAAAATAACTGTGGGGTAAAGATACGCACGCGAGATATTTCGTCGACTCGTTCTGTCAAATTGAAGGCGTTTTGCACTGTTTTGTTAGTTATTGCATTATCTGTGGTAATGTTGCCGACAAAACGCGCCTTCTTCTTTTCAATTTTTGACACTTCTGCGTGACTATTACTCGGCGTACATCTCTGAGGACGAGATAATAGTCACGCAGAAGTGTCAAAAATTGAAAAGAAGAAGGCGCGTTTTGTCGGCAGAGAGGTACGACGAGTAATAGTCACGCAGAAGTGTCAAAAATTGAAAAGAAGAAGTGGCGTTTTGTCGGCAACATTACCACAGATAATGCAACAATTCGGAAAATAGTAAGAAAAGTGCCTTCATTTTGACAAAACGAGTCAACGAATATCTCGCGTACGCATCCTAACCCTGCAAATCGAACGTCTACTACTAAATGTATGAGGTTAGGTCTCCGCCGATATCGTGTCGGTAGTGTGAAAACAGCCGTTACCGACTGAAAAGTATTTATGATTGAATCGGTACCACTAATCATGCCAAAGTAGACTTTAATAAGAGTTTATTAGAGTTCACCCTGTATGGACATCTATTTCTAAATTGCCTAGAATGTGACTCGTGTTATGGAAAAATATAATGAACTATTAAAATGTTGCTATTTGCAAGTTTTTTTTAATCTCTGCTAAAGAGGCGGTGTACACTGAAATGGAAAAAGCAAAAGCAGAACAGTGGTGTTGTGTGCCAAATAAATATTTCTCTATCTCTATCTCTAAGTCGGTTACCGACAGAGCTGACAGTCGTCACAGCTCGGTGGGTAATAAGCTCTGCCTTCCGTGCTGTGGGTCGTGGGTTCGATCCCACGCTGGTAGAATACCTACTTTTATATATTTTTTGTAAAACATATTTTTAACAATACATAGTGACACTCAGACATAGAACAAACATCTATGTTTGCCACACAAAAATGTTGGTTCTATTAGCCGTGACACCTGTCATTCGCAAAGACTTGAAGTTATTATGCCCGCGCTAAAATATGGGCCTGATAAGAACCATGCAACTTTGTAAGTTTATAGTCTAGTAGCACAGAATAATAATACAATAGATGTACTAGTAGTACTAATAACTACCACTTATGCCCGTGAATTTGTTAGTTTTTGCCCGCACGCATTCACTTTTCCGTAGGAGTTTTTACTTGCAATTTCTTCAAGAGCAGTTGACTTGTTTTGCCGTGAAATTTTTACACACAAATTGTTGAATAAGAATAAGAATAAGAATCATTTATTGTGAAACTGTGTAAAAAGAGATCTTATAGATATTATGTACCTAGAGTTTCAACAGTTTACCCATGCCGGGCGTACAATACTTTACATAGTAAGTAAATCTTATAATTTTATTATAAGTAGGTACCTACTCACCTAATGCTATTTTTATAGATATTATACAATTAACGAATAAAAACTTAATATTTAGTAGGAATCATAATACTCTTCTAAGCTATAGTATACCTTGTTCACAAGCCATTTTTTTAATCTAAGTTTAAATAAATTTCCCTCAAGCTCTTTTAAGTCGGTTGGCAAATTATTATATATTTTTATGGCTGTATAATAAGTGCTTTTGTAAAACATTGTGTTATTTATTTGAGGAATACAGATGTTATATTTATGCCTATTACGAAGATTTTCAGAACGACTAGATTTTTTATTAAAATATGTTATATTATTTTTAACAAACAGACAAATTTCTAAAATAAATATGCTAGTAAGAGTAAGTATGTTATTTTCTTTAAAAACAGATCGAAGGGATTCCGTGCTTTTCATATTATATATGGCCCTAATACACTTTTTTTGCATGAGAAATACACTTTTAACATTTACTGAATTTCCCCAAAATATTACCCCATAGCATAAATGAGGATAAACATGACCATAGTAGGTGTTCTTTGCTATAGATGTAGAGGAAACATGTCTCAGAGTCGAGATTGCATAGCAATATTTTGAAATTTTGTTGTTTACCTTATTAATGTGAGATTTCCAATTCAAGTTTTTATCAATTTTTATACCAAGGAAGTTAATTTCATCGACCTCGTCGACAGTATTATTATTGTGAGCAATATTTAAAGCTATAGAGGGTGTCTTGTGGTGTCTGAATCTTAAAAGTTTTGTTTTATCAATGTTTACTTTGAGATTTATTGAACCTAACCAGTCTACTATAGTTGCTGTATATTATTATTGTGATTGAATAAAACTGAAATTAGTAAAATAATCTTTCCGATTTTATTGGGACGCGAAATTCACATATTAGACTGTTTGTAAGTTTTTTGTAAGTTTTTTGGCATTGCAACAAAATCCCAATAATATTTTACTATTTCAGATATTTTACTCAGTTAGAAAATTACCCCTAAGATTAAAAAAGGTATATTCTCAACGGAGCCACAACATAAATCCACTACTTGAAGATATACGGAATACCAACTGTTAAGTACCAAAGTACTAATTTCCAACCAACAAGCACCACGTTATTTTCTTCATGTACCTTAATCCAATTATTTCTCTATTAGTTAACTATAACTCAAACTCGTTAGAAACGAAACTGGTAGAAAAACCCAAGAAAGCGCGCTAGGCTAGGAAATTAGCTTCATCTAATGACCATGCAACAATGAAACAGTGAAAAAATTATGTACATTATTACTGGGCGCAATTACTGGATATTAACATACCAAATTGGCAAGTAATGAGGCTTGAAGTACAGTATGCGGCGCTTTAGCAGGCACAAGAGTACGACAAAATATTGCGACAGCGACAGCATTGCACTCTTTTTGAAATAAACTGCTATAATGTAGTTTATACCAGTCTACTTATCAATATTTTACCTCTGTCTCTGTTTGAAGTTACTTATTGGTAAGAGAAAGCAATAACTTAAGTAAAATAATTTAAGTAATTTACTTAAATACCTACGTGCCTACAATTTTTACTTATTTTGTTGCATTTCATTATTACTGCATTCTTTTTTTCCTGTTAATTGCTGAAAAGCGTTTTTTTGTGTTTGAACTATATTTGCTACTTTTCGTTTAGAAAAGTTTGGATCAAATGATGTTTTATGTTGAACATTGCGCAATGTTGTTTATTGTTTGAACAGAACATTGTTGTTTGTAATTTTTCATAAATAATTTCAGTGATATATCTTCCGAAATGTTATAATGTGCGAGCAAGAAGTTGTATGACGGCTGCCAGCGTCTCAAGGCGTAGGGCAAAGGCAGACAACCTTCTCGCTCTCACATTTCAACATTTTTGAAAATATAATATAACTAAATGTAATTATGTGAAATTGCAGAGCTTCAGGGACGAGAGAATAACAATGCAAAGGTTTGGTAAAAATATCACATTGGTCCAAACAAGTTTTCTAACCAAAAAATGTGCACTTTTATTTATCGCATTGGTACAAGTTTTTGGTCGGAAAACTGGTTTGGATCAATGTGATAAGCTCTGCAATTTCACATAATTACATTTAGTTATATTTTATCTACAAAAATGATGAAATGTGCGCGCGAGAAGGTTGTCTGCCTTTATCCTACGCCTTAAAACTGAAAACTCTCAGTAGATGCGTGTAGTATGCTTCTCAATTGCCTGCTAACGCGTCGCGTACTGTACTGACTCGGATCAAATTTATCATAGTTTAATGAAGCATCAAGTAGTTTTTGTTCTAATGGCTCTTAGAACGGAAAATGATTTAGATGTCAGAGAATACAGTATAGGTAGATCACAGTTTTGTTTGAACACTCTTTAGGAATATCTCAGCGTCATTTTAAAGATTTCTTCTTCTTTTATCGTGGCCTCTGTCCGTCATTTTGACAGATAATTTAACCAGTGTCATGTTTATTGTATCCTACTAATATTATAAACGCGAAAGTTTGTGAGTATGGATGGATGGATGGATGGATGGATGTTTGTTACTCTTTCACGTAAAAACTACTAATCCGATTTGGATGAAACTTAGAATATATATTGTCCGTGACCTGGATTAACACATAGGCTACTTTTTATCCCGATCCGGGATCCAACGAGACGCAAACAAAGTCGCGGGCGGCACCTAGTTTAAAATATTTTTTAGTCAAATCAGTCAATCAGCTGTCATTTGTTTCAAAGGAAAAATGGTGGATTTTCTCTTTAAACTTGGAAACGAATTCCATCATAAAAGAAACTTTAGAGGACTCAAGTATGCCCCACTTCCATATGAGAAACCAGGGTTTGTCAGGGAATCCTTAAAATCCTCCTGGGTTAGGTTTCTCCCAGAGAATAACTGATCCGCGATGGATTGTGGTAGGCCTATTTCCAGGGACTTCTTCAGATTATGATGATGATAACGATGATTAATAAAAGCCGTTCACGACAAAAGGCTATCAAAATTCGCAATTAGGCTTCATATTTGAAACAATTACGGTCCAAGATGATTACACGGCCTCTCTTCACACATCCTTCCAGCATCTGCCTAATAATCTCGTTGTTGGTCGACTTCGTGGTGGCTTTTTTTAGGTGGGCAATGTACAGTCAGCATAACAAGTCCATCACTTTGAATGGTCATAAAGTTTTGTATGATTATGAGCTGAAGTAGCAGTGGGCCGGCCATGTTTGCCGCAGAACCGACAATCGTTGGAGCAAACTAATACTCGAGTGGAGACCGCGTTTAGGCAAGCGTCCGGCTAGGTGGGGTGACGATCTGAGACATGTAGCTGGCAAACACTGGACGAGAAGAGCCGAAGACCGGGCTCAGTGGCGCGTCTTGGGAGAGACCTACATCCAGCAGTAGACCGATATAGGTTGATGATGATTATGATTTGGTACAATTAATAATATTTTATTGAAGCCTTTGGTTTAATTAAGTTGGCGATATGCAACCTATTGTGTGGTATGTAAAAGTCGGCTAAACTCTATAGTAGGCATCTTGCTACAAAAATAGCGTACGACAAAAAACCTCTGATACTTTTTTCCAAACTGTTTTTTCCAACCTACGATATACCAATAGCCCCAACAGGTTATACTGGATACGTAATTTTATATTATTAAGTAAATTGCCCACCTGTCCCGTGTGTTCATGCAGAGGCCATTAAGATAAAATGTTTGCCGTACTTAATTCGATTATTGGAAAAGAAAACTTGAAAAAAAAAAAAAAACTACGCACCATAAGTTTTGGAAGCCATGTGAGATGAATGTTTTTGACATTTGAATTGCTTCGAATTCCAAAGTGTTTTCTTCATCTTTTGTTCATTCAATTTTCAGACAGTTTATTTATCTGTATTTTAGCGAATTCTCTACGAAACCTTTCTCGACTTTGTCTATACAAATATTATAAAGAGGAAAGGTTTGATTTTTTGTTTGTTTGTTTGTTTGTATGAATTGAATAGGCTCCGAAACTACTGGACCGATTAAAAAAATTCTTTTACCATTAGAATCCTACATTATCCCTGATGAACATAGGCTATATTTTATCCCGGAATTCCCACGGGAACGGGAATTACGCGGGTGAAACCGCGAGGCGCTGCTAGTATAACAATAAAAGTGATCTTAAGTAAGTACCATTCAATATTTTCAATGAGTTTTAAAGGGCGCAAGGCACAACCCATTTCTTTCTTGTTTTCGTATATATCTGTATATAGCCACATCATGACATTATGCTGGGCAGTGAAAGCAGTTCTGAGCTTATGGGGGCTGGTGCTGCCGAAATTCTCGTTATAAATGAAGCACAGATCTTCACTCCATCGATACACATCATAAAGATTATTATCTGTCACCCTGCTGTCACCCCTCGTGGCAAGGGTGGCTGGCACCGCCCTCCAGCGCATGCGTGATACCAAGCCAAATATTTGAACAGGGGGATGAAATTTGCATGAAAGGGTAGTTGTATATAAATAAATATTCACGGACACTTAACACAACGCCTTCTAGTCCCAAACTAAGCAAAGCTTGTACGATGGGAACTAGATGGCTGATAGAATACATACATACATTTTTTTTTTGTAAATACATACTTATAATACATAGAAACACCCAGACACAGAAAAAACATCTATGTTTACAACACACAAATGTTTGTTCTCGGTGGGGATCGAACCCACGACCCACAGCACGGAAGGCAGAGCTACTACCGACTGAGCCATGTCCCCTGTCGATATTGTTTAGCAAAAGATGTTTCTAGAATGTAAGATAAGATATAGAGACATATTTATTTGGCACACAACCAGCACAGGCAGATATGCAATAGGTAGGTACTTACACAATCCTTCTAATATTATAATCGCGAAGGTTTGTATGGATGTATGGATGTTTGTTACTCTTTCACGCATAAAGATCCGATTTGAATAAAACTTGGTTTATATTGTCCGTGACAGGACAATTTAAAACCGGAAATTAACACATAGGCTACTTTTTATCCCGGAAAATCAACAGGATCCAACGGGACGCAAACGAAGTCGCGGGCGGAAGTTAGAAAGAATATAAAGTACAAAAGAACTATACACAAAAGTATCTACCATAACCCTATATTAAAGTTCATTGACTCTATGACGACACGAAATCATAGGCAACTAAAAATTCATCTTCAAATTATTTCTTTACGACCGGATGGAAACGATACAGTCAGTTAAAAAACAATCGATACCAAATCAAGGTAGGTACAGTCAGTGAAAAGAATGCTTGTTTCAAAAAAGTGATGTATTGTATTCCATCACTTTTTTGAAACAAGGCACCTTTTTCGCGGAAGTAAAATGACGTGATTTTTCGCTTCTTAAAACTGTAGCCAAATCATCTAAAAATGCTGAATTTATTCAGCAACAAGATAGAGATTAATAAATAATCAGGAAATAGGTAAAAAGAGAAAAAAAGTACGTATGCATTATCGCACAAACCATAGTTCTAGTTACACAAAATGCTTCTGAATCTTGTTACCAACTGATAACATAAAAATTCGACGCGACGTTCTAAAAGAAATCCTGATAAACTTAAAATATTTATGTAACTAGGCACTTTTGGCACTGACTGTACGTACTTGATCATGGAAAACCCAATGAGTTTCATTTCCGCATTGGTACATCTACCTGTGTAGATATATGTACGAAAAATCTAATTTGACTACAAGTTAATTAATTGTCCGTCCTTTCTTCCTGTCTTTTTATTTTAATTTTATTTACTATTGAATTCAGATTACTAACAAATTATACATGTAAAGTCGCGATCTAACTGATCTATTTACTTAAATCTTATTTATCTTCGAAATTAAAAGTTACGTGTAGGAGTGAATATTACGAACTTGCCAAGAGCGAGTCAGCTTTGCAAACTAGGAACCCATAGTCATAAAAAACAGAAAAAACTCGACAAATTCCATTTAATTCAATCGAAATTTTCGCTTTAGCTGAATTAAATTAATATTAAAACATTTAATACCAAAATAAATAGTGAATGAGGAGCGCGTTTATGTCTTTTGTATGAAAAACGCAATACTTGATCAAAATTATTTAAAAAATATATAATAATATTATATCAATTTATGAGAGAACTGTTTTGTCATGATGTATGTATTTTTATTGTGGAAACAAATAGTGGTCACTCATTCCAAAATATTATGCAAAAATTCTTCATTGAGGTGAAAGATTTAACTAACCCATTGACTGGCTTTATGGGCCTCAGAGGCCTCAGGTAACTACGGTAATTTTAAAACCATTAAAAGCATTTAATAACTAGTTACGCATAAAAGTCTACCTACCACTTAATTATTTCTTACTTGAGAAACTCAAAATGGCTACCCGATAATTTTCTAAAGCAAACATCAATCAGACACAGCCTACTACAATAAATTACACAACCAATTAAAATAACAAAGCATCTTATTAAACCAATAACTAGTTAAACCAATAAAATTCAGCTCTCGTAATCCATCTCTTTCATTCTTGTAGAAAACCCTATCTGCTGCAAAAGGGGGGACAAAATAACCTCAACCTCAATTTGTCACGTAATATTCGTATAGCTGTCTCTTTCCCCCGGTAATGGTAACAATAAAGTAATATACAGATAAATAGCTATCCGTTTAATATTTGCCCCAATTCATGCTACCCCTTAATTGCGTATCTCCCCTATTTTCCATCTCTGTCTGATTTGTGGAATTGCGTCTATCTCTCTCGGTAATCCGCTGGAGTATAATCGCGTACATAAGTGCTTAATCGCATTTCGGGGCATGTTGAATAGCGCCCTATTTATTTAGCACGGGTGTCGGTTGACTCCCTTTGTTTGCTGGGACTTACAGACCTACCAGCGGAGTTAGACCCTATTGGACGATGTGAGTAGGTGTTATGCCGGTTCATTTTAGGGTGGTTCTTTGTATGAGCAGATGTATGTCCCAACGAATTAAGTTTTATTGTTGTTGTAGAATTACATTTGCATTAGAATGTGATAAGTGTTTAATGGTCTGAGCTTCCAGTCTAAATGCTTTGTGCCGGTTATAATCGAGATGTGAGGGTTGACTCGTTTGTTATTTTGATGATGTGCTTTTCTGTAGTCTTTTGTAGTTTAATTAGTTTTTAACTTTTAAAATAACTTCTTACGAGCTGCGGTAGCATCAGATTATTTTAATTTATTATGCTTTAAATTCAATTACCTACTTAAGTGGGTAGGTATTACTAGGTACAACATTATTTATATTAATTGCATTTATAATTTATACCTTAAAAAATAACATGCAAAAATATCTCTTTCTTTGAGTCTTTAAAATAAAAATAATAATTTATAGATCTGAATGAGTTATACAAAAAATAATCCTGTTTTCGCGACCGTTAAATTGCCTGTCATATGAGATGTAGGTAATGTAACCGGCCGACGGGTCCCTAAGGGCCGTTCAGCAGTCACTGGTTACAATGCATTTATCATAGGGTTAAGCGTATGTGCCTCATGGGACCCCGGACAAATTGCCAACGATTTGATGGAGATAGCTGCTTTTATTGGCTTAATAAATATCGCTTACCAACATTATATAAGTGGTGTTTTGCACTTTTTGATTGGTTTTTGATTTTTTGGGTAAGTTTCATACTACAAGTAATATTTTTGATTTCGTTGAGTGATCAAATTAAAATGTTTTCTTTAATCGTTTATCACCTTATGTTACTGACCGTACAAAGTTGTTTTATAAAAAAAAACTTACAGAGCCCGTAGTCCGAGTTTATTAAATTGATTTGCAAAAAGCGAGCGACAGTCGCAGCTTTTAGGAAAATCGTTTGCAAATATCCCGCTAGAGGCGCTGATCGAGTTTCCATACAAAGTATATCTCGAGTCGCTTTTTGATATTTGTTTCAATCTCAAAACAAAACTCAGACTACTTGATTGTACAATATTGTACGCTCTTTTCTCTCGACCCCTAAGCAAGCATTCATTCATGAACGCGACACGCCACGCAACATTACCTAACTACATCGACATTGAATATCAATCACATCGCTTCCTCTAATCACCCTCTCCGTGCCTAATGGTGCGGAAGAAGGGAGAGAGAGAATAAGGTAGAGAATTTTAGAAATCACAGCTTTACTAGTTTTTTTTTCATAAAAAAGTCTGTCTGAAATTTCTTGGCATCTTGTTTTTGAAAAAAAGGTAATGTCTTTTTGCTTTTCAATGGCAACACTGGCAACATATTGTCTTCTAGTAAATAAGTACAAGCACAGATCATTTATAATACTATGAGTGTCAGAAAAAAAAAACTTGGCAAAAAGACAAGCCTCCAGCGCTAGAATATGACTTTTTTTCTACAAAACTAACCGTATTACTTAGTAGATACGTTTAGTAATAGGAGATTTTAGACGAAACATCACAAGACACTACATCCTACCAGCCAAATGCTTAGGCTATCCTTTACAGTAAAACCTTCCTTAATAGGTACATCAGTATTGCTCGTAAAATCACTATTGTGTTGACTACAACTGATACTTTACAAATATGTGTGAGACGTGCTTTAGTAGAGTAGTGACAAGGTAGACGCGGGTATGATCATCAGATCTGAAATAATACTTATTACTTTTGTAAATGCATACTTAATTTTAAAAGCGAAAGTAACTCTGTCTGTCTTTCTCGCTTTCACGCCAAAACTATTGAACCGATTTGAATGAAATTTGGTATACAGATAGTCTAGAACCTGAGAAAAGACATATGCTAGACTTTTTAATGCGAAAAAAGTGTTGTAAGAGGTTGAAAAGGGGGGGTGAAAGTTCCTTAACCTTTTTCACGAAAACTTTATTAATGTCACATTTTTAATAACTGTCAATTGTTTGGCAGTAAGAGTTTGAATGACAGGACAACGTCAGTCGGGTCAGCTAGTACATACTAAGTAACACCGAGATATAAAACAAACATTTATGTATGCCACACACAAATGTTTGTCCTTGGTGAGGATCGAACCTACAGCCTACAGCACGGCAGGCTGGGTTAATACTGACTGACCTGAGAGCCTAGTACGAGTTTTTAATATATAGTGTGGGTGTGAAACGTCTTACGCCCAGCACACCAGTGGGCGCTGATTTGTATGGAGACACTGAGCGGATTCTTTGAGTAGCTCGACATGCGAGTACGGGCTTGGTGTAGACCAAACTTCTCAAAGAATCCGCTCAGAGTCTTCATACAAATCAGCGCCTCTGGTGTGCTGGGCGTTAGACGTTTTACACCAGATTTACACACCAAAACTCGTCCTAGGCCCTCTGTGACGCCTGTCGCCATTACAACTCCACTTAACATTACACTATATATACAAAAGTGCCACTTATCACGCAATATAGTCTTTATGACCATCGCAATAGTGCCTCCTGATTTACGACCGGTAACCACAGGCTTCACTAATATTTGAAAGGGTTTGCAGAATAATTACTGTAGTAAATATTTCAAAAGATAATGCACTGAAATGCTCAATAGCTGTCGAATGACATTGTATGGAGTTGATGAGCTATAAAAAAGGTAAAGTAAAAGCTAGCAACACTGATGAAGTTAGAGAGCTGGTAAAAAAACAGCCAAGTGTGAGTTGGACCTGCATAAGGTAGAAAATGCTTAAAACATTATGTAGGTAGGTACACATTTATTTTTGTGCAATGTAGTACAAATAAAATAAATATTTATGCGTATTCTCAAATGCTCTAAAACAAAGTCTCTCTTGAGTTATCTAAAAAGCTAATAAATAATTTCACAAAGAAAATTACAACTAAGTACCTAATACATTACGATATTAAACATATTATAAAAAGTATACGTAAATAGTTACATCATATTTGAGAAGTAAACTAGCAAAATAAGTTTTCAAGCTTTTGATTATTTGATTTGCCTAAAATAACGTTATCAATCGATTAAACGTATAGTATTATATAATCTGTGATTAAACTGTCGATAAGAAGGTTACCCAAAGTAAACTTCAACTTCTTGGTTTATGGTTATCCAAACTCTTGTTAGTCGAAGACTGTGCGCATTTTCCGTCAATTTTGACGCAATATAAAGTAAATCAGCTGATAATGTTAGCAATGTTGCCATAAACCAATATGTATGTAATTTCACGGTGTTGCCATATAACTAACTTGTAGAATTGATAGCTAAACTGGTGTATTGACTTTATAATGGAATTCTGATAAGTTTTTATGTGTCATAAAATTATTGCTTCTAGTTTTATACCTACTTACAAACATTATACAAAATTGATTTTATTTGAAACATATTGTCGCTATACGCCGTGTTTTATAGGTATAGGTAGGTATAATATGGATTAGGTACCTACCTAATTCTGAAATAGTATAGTACCCTGCAAAGGGGCATTCACCTCACCTCTTAGGTCGTAATAGCGTTGGACTTCAAAAAATCGATTAAAGTTATATATTTTTTAAAAACATTAAATAAAAAAAACAATTTGTATATACGTAGCTGAAAATACAAACTATCACCAGTAGTTACGTAACAAGCATAGTTAATTTTGAAGTTATACTTCTAATGCGACTTCCAACAAGGTTGCGTTATTCGAGAGGACATAGTCTCTGTCTCATTTCTATTCGAGGGAATAGAAAGAGACAGAGACTAATACGCTACAATGAAATATAGATGGCAATGTTCAGCAATTCAGCATTTGACCGCCCGTGTTTTTGAAGTTATACGACTTCCAACTGACAGCGGGGGAAATAGAAAGAGACTATAATACGCTACAGTCAAAATATAATAGATGGCAGTGTTCATGCAACTTTTTCTTTTGAAGTGAAAATTTTACTGCATATTGGTTAAGTACATAAAAATAAATACTAAACTAATTTCACATTAAACACAGAGCGAGAGTGAATGCGTGAAGTACAACTTCTTCCGCGCGTAGGGACTGCACGCACAGGTTTTTTTATTTAGTACGTAAGTCTGAAACAGAAACGTAACATAAAACCTATGTTCATAAAAATAACTGAAAACTCTATGAATACATTTTTCGCGCCATTAACTGCATGACAGATCGTATCGCCAAAATGGCCGCCGTGATTTTTGGCGGGAACTCAATGGATTTTTCTTTCAATGCGTGAAATATTGTTAGAGGGGTTGAGAATAGTTTTTTATTGGTTCGTTCCGGTACATAACCCTTTTGTTGGGAAATTTACCGTGAAGTTGAAGTTTTTAGGGTTCCATCGAAACCCTCATACCGTTCGAATGGAAAAACTGTTTGTTTATTTTCACTTTGTTTTGGTCCTTACAAAATGAAAGAATATTTTTAGTACCTACTAATAATTTGACTAAACTGTTATTTATTATAATATTATTTTTGATGTTTGAGCAATGAACATTATACCAGTTACGTATCATACCTACATTTAATTTTATAACCCAATATTAATATTTTATTTTCTTTGTCCTCAGGTCAAAGTTTGGTTCCAAAACAGAAGAACGAAACACAAAAGAATGCAGCAAGAAGAAGAAGCCAAAACCGGAGTCAAATCAAGTTCTTCCTCAAAACCAGACGACGGAAGTCAATTCAACAACTCTTACGAAGAAGAAGACGAAGAGCTAATAGATATGGACATGGACGAACTAAGTGAGAGTGAAAACGAAACGTAACTTTGACAGTTGCGTCCAAATTTTGACAGTTGTGAAAAAGTTTTGACAGGACGTGTAAAAGTGTAAATAGTAGTTTAGCGTAGAGTTTATTAATTTATGATTCTTGTATTGTAACCCGTGGAAAAACTGAGAGCAGGCTATACAAATAACCAATGATTTCTATTACGCCTGACCAATGTTCATAGTCTATTATCCTGAGTATGAACATTGATGTTCAAGAACCTTTGCACTCTATAGTACCTACCTTCAATTATGACTTCTTTGAGTCCCTCCAAACCTTATTAAAATTACAAAACATGCTAAAGGCTACCATTTAAAACAGCCCACGCTTTCAAATAGGCGTTCCTTTATTAAATTAGTCATGATTTATCTCAATTCCAAATTCGAAACAGCCATTAATAACGGTTAAATTCCAAAATGGCGGCTTGTTAGCGCGTCACGGCTAATTAGATAACAAAATTGGTCATATTATAATAGTTTTTGGGACTAAATTAATTAAAAATGGCCCTTTTTGATGCGTTCGAGTGATGTGGGTATAATTAGACGTTTAGATTTGAAACGCTGATAGCTTGTGGTTTTCTAAACGAGCTGTCAACGAAACGAGACACCCTACACTGTTTTTACACATCAGAGCGAGATGGTAGAACCGCAGTGTATTATTAAGAGATGCGTTTGGTTACTATCTTGACTTTAATCGCGTTTCGTTATTGCTCGTACTTTTTTTTTCTTTTAACCTGACGATTGTTCGTAGCTATTTGTCTACGTGCGTTCGTTTATGATAAGATCTTATGGTTGTTTGTACACTCCTTCGCGCGTTAGACGGTTAATAAATGATGTTGGATGCTGGGACCGATAGCTAGATAAATTACGGGCCTAATACAATAATACAATACAATTTGATTGTTATTTGATTTTATGATTTCTGGTGTTAGATTGGGGTCACAATTCATTGCTATTTTGGTTGATTTCTACTGTTACAATTTTTTTTAATGCAAGTTGTAACTAAACCGGCATACGTCCCACCTGATAGTACCTATGCCCAGAAACTCCGACAAACATTAAGAGCATTGTCGGTGCGTTGTATCAATTGCTGCAACCCTGAAGGACTTAATGGGCCTTTTTCAGTAATATTTCTACAAAATATTAGTGATATTACTAGTAGTTCGCCCCGAACTGAGATCTCGTGATGGTCGGAGGTTAATAAAACCCAAACAATTTGTATTGACCAATGGTTGTAACAAACTTTGCAAATCGCATCGAAATCGCCGTCTAGCTACGTACCAGTCTTACTTGAACTACAAAATCAATGAAACTCCAAGAAATGGTAGCTCACGTTATACTGGGTTTTTCAATTTTATAATTTTTACAACAACTCAAAAACTAGAATCTCGAAGAACAAACATACAAACATACAAAGCATTTTTGCTCAAGTTGTCACTAAGATCTTCGTTCGCTTCGCTCACTCGATCAATAACATTAATATTCGAAAAAAACATGAACACCCTACCCTAACTTTGCCTGTATCATGAGTACCTACTAAAACTATGGTACTAAAACACCATAACTTAGCACAAATATTTGGAATTTTAAAATCATTCGACGCAGGAAATGGACCTTTTCTTGCATTAGGTCTCCACAGGGGTCACCAAATAAATAAATATACGCCAAAAACCTGTCCAAAAAATTCTTAACCATTTGAATACCTATTGTACCTTTTAAGTCCTGTTTTAATAAGCGATTATAAGGTTAATTTGTATTTCCTTTTTCCGTCTTTTGTTCTTATGATTTACGATTACGCCTATCGAGTTCTCGTTCGAATCGATTTACTCGATATTACAGTACGTGGCAATTGAGATCGCGCTTTTTCTGCCACACGCCAGGACACACATCGGGATAGCACCGTGATACAGAATACCATAAATGCTTGTTGGTAAAACTACTTTTTGACTGATCCGGGCGCATTGATTATTTTTATAAAAATCTCTTCTCGAATGCTTGAGTAACGATCTCTTTATCAGCATACAAGCTGTGGAGTTTTAGGAGTGCATTTTTCAGAGACATTAAGGTACTTATGTGTGGAACAAAATCTCATGTGCATTAACAAGTGCAGTGCACTGTAACTCGATTGAATTTCAAAAACTAATTTTTGTTATTACCCATGTTATTGTAATGTAATGTTAATCTGCAGTTAACCCAAATTATTGCGAATGTAACTTGGTTACATTGAATTAAGACTATAAGTTGTTTACAAACGGTAGCTACGCCGTAATACCTACTTAAGTTCTTAAAATAACTCCCTATGTCAAACAGAATACTGGGTGTAAAATATGGATAGATAAATAGCCCTTGGGACATTTTATAGATATAGTAGGTGCCAAATAACACTGCAATACGGGTCATTCACCCACCTTCACCGCGATGTCGCAAAATTCAATTTATGTATGGTAAACAAACAGTACTACGAGATTCGAGCGATACCGTCTTAGCGACAGGTTTGTATGATAAGCGACAGAATTAGCCATTCATAAATTGAATTTTGCGACATCGTGGTGAAGGTGGGTGAATGACCTGTATTGCAGTATTATTTGGCATCTACTATAGAGTAGGCTGGCTCACAATCTATACCAACCTTCTTAGCCAGAAAGACTTGCTGGAAGAAAACTCTTTTAGAGTTAAGCTCGCTTTTTACATATCTTTTGATATAATTGGTTTGTAAATATATTATTATGTCTGTGACGTCTGTGTACATTAAAGAATTTAAGAAGAAATCTAAGAAAATGTCCAATAATAAACCATAATTCATAATGAAAAGCTAAATTCCATTTTCAGCTCAATTAACTGCTGGTCGTTTAATTATCGATTTTAATTATTGATTACGTGTTCGCGATTAGCGGCCATGTCCGTTTACGATCTCTTCTTAATGTGGGTTTTAATTACAAACTCATTGATTGCCGTTTTATTGCTGGAAAATATGCAGATAAGGGTGGTGCCTTTCAGTTGGCGTTTTGACAATTGAAAATAGATTTGACTTAGGTCTTAGAAATTATTCCATTATTGCCCGTAAATTTTACGCAAGTATAGATTTGAGTAGAGATTTTCATACAAAAATCTATGTTCGAGTCCGGATCAGTGCTTGTGCAGTGAATAAGCATACGAGCCTTAGTCCGGGGTCTCAATGTTTATATAAGGGAAATACACATGCCTTTTTGGTAACATTTTAAAATTGTTAAAGAAAACACATGAAACACATGAAAAAAATCCAAACAGCTATTTAATGGATCATTTATTTAAAAGAATCATTGGTTATTTCTATAATTTTAATTTTCCTAATATAAAGCAATGAATTAGGCTCAATTTGTAATTTGTAAATTTGTCTTTGAATATTTTTTTTAATACAGGATGTTCCAAAATTTATTCAAGAAAATAATGTGGGTTGCTTCATTTTGGGCTTTTTCATCTGCATTGCACCGTTAAAAACTCTGTATTGACATTTAAGAATGATTAAATATAAAATTAGTAAAATCGCTCAAGTTAAAAGTAGTTTATTAAGAAGTTCCTTTAGAATATAGAGCGGTTTTTTATACAACAAAACTATGAAACAAGCCCGTGGCCCTGAAGTTAATTATTATTTTTATACAATTCCCCCTCTAAAAAGCTTATTTTATTCACTGAAAACAGTTAATAAAAAAGTACTTTCACTGTTTTGGTGCTTTTTATTCACTGTTTTCAGTGATTAAAATAAGCTTTTTAGAGAGAGAATGGTATAAAGTATAGTATGCAACTCTTGAATAAAACGGATATATACCGAGGCCCATGAACCGTTCACGTCGTTCAGGATTCATTTATGGCCCTCGCTTTAAATCCGTCTTTTATTCACTAGTTGCATAATATACTATTATTTTATTGATTACTGACATGTCTTTCAATTAATTACTGTGTATTAAAAGTTTGCACGCCTTGACGAGGCAGAATGTAAGGAACGGCACTCATCCTAATATATTTATAACAACTATTATACCTACATTTTTTGCAAATAAATATTACGATTATTATTATTATGATAAGTGGTTACCACTGCCTATAACGATGCATATCCTCACTGAGCATCCACTGAGGACGTGCCCTGTGATGCATTGCACTGCGTCCACCACTCTGAGACTTAAAAATGTTGTCTGTGCCTGTAATTGCACCGGCACCCAGGCACTGTTTGGCAGCAAAAATAGGTAGAATCTTATATGATTTCAGTATTACAGTTTTTCTTGTTAATTTTTTTAAAGATGTCTCAAAACCATGTAACGCAAATAAAGATTGTATGATAATATATTTGAAAACAGAAATTGTTTAGCTAATCTAAAGATTTTAGTTTCTTGGCTATGGTAGAGGTTTGAAACAAACACTAATTTGCAACTCGTGTGTATGTAATTGGTTAATAAGCGATTTGTCATGGGTTTAATTACAATTTCATTGCAAAATGTCATCGCAATAAGCCATTTTAGAATTTCTAATTATTTTAACGTAATGTTTTGTAAGTGACTTTTAATAAAAAAATATGTTTTGTTTAAGTATTTCCAAGTAGAGATCATCAAAATATTAATATCCTTGTAAATAATTTATTTATTTATAGTACTTAATAATAACGTATATTATATTATTATGTATTTATAAAAAAATAGTGTAAATTGTCTTTTATCCTAAAAAATATGTTCCTTCAACTATCATGGGTTGGTTTGCCATAGTTGCTGTTGTAAATATTTTATTTAATAATTAAATTGTAATAAAACTATTTGAAATGTACATTCTGATTTAATTTAGTTGTAAATATTGTGTGTTAGTTTTATTAGAGGATATTAAAGAGGAAGACTGAAAATAATATTACATATATATATTTTTTTAATTTTGCCATTGTGGTCTAGTATTTATGTTTATTTTTTTAATCATTTCAGTCTTCTTCTTTAACATATTACAATTTAAGTGTATTGTGCGTATATTCGGTGAATAATTGTCTCCCTGATAGTAGGTACCCAGTGAATCTTTAATGATAGAATACCGAAAAATTGTAGTTTAAACGACGAGTGATATAAAATATATGTTTTTACTCATTTTATTTGTTTTTTTACGAAACACCTTGTATAGAGCAGCTCTAGAAAACCAATATGAATAGGTATATCAAAAAAGTATATTATAATTATAGAGAACTATGTATGTATTCTCGCCGGATATATTATAGAAAACTTTTGAAGGATTTTACGAATTCGATATTTAAAATCTTGCAAGTTTCCGCTATTGATCCGCTATCCGATATCGATAGGCTTTTCGATTGAACCAGAACAACCCTACAAAATACTGACGTATTGCGTTTTTTTTTATTACTTACTATTTGGTATGCAAAATTGTGTATCTATAGAATACATAGCATAGACCACACACTCATGTGACATCAGTCGACAACATCGATTCACTACTCGAGTGCTGGACGTGACTAGAATAACTATCGATACTATCTTTATCGATTAAATGGAGGTGGTGTGGTGGGTTTTTCCGATTTGCCGAATATCATTACAAAGATATGCTTTTCTTGCCATAAAATGTGCCATAAACGAGAGGATGTATTTTTATTTATTAGAGAAACGCGATCAGAATTTTTAAGGCCAGGTACTTTGATGCAAGTAAGAATATAAGTAGAGGGTGAAAAAAAATGACTAACAAGAACTGAAGGTGGTAATTTGGGACACTAATTGAACTACCTACTGTTATAACGTAAGAATCTATTCATTCCATCGTCACAGGAAAGCAAAATACGCAATGAAATGTACGTGGTCTGGTTGAGATGTTGTTCCAGTTATTCTTTTAAAAAAAGCTAAACTACTGAACCAATTTTGATAAAAATTTTATAGGACAAATCTGGAACTTTCAGATGAATAGAAGAATTTTTTAAATCGGTTTATAAATGACGGAGGTCTGAGGTAACAAACATTAAAAAAACACACAACCGAATTGAGAACCTCCTCTTTTTTGAAGTCCGTTAATAAACTTTCGGCTTCAGAATAAACCATCGACTTCTGATGCGGACTGTACCAATGGCTAAAGACTACTTTAACTAACTTAACATTATCCCTACTTATGGATAACTTTAGTTGACTATAATTAACTTTGTAAAGAAAATTTGCCGCCTAAAGGTTCTTTTTCACTATTCAATCAACTTACCCTTAAGAAGCTTACTAATCCCTAATGTAAAACACCTTTAGCGATGTAACTCGGCCGATAGCTATTTATTTGTAAACGGATTATCTTATGCTAAACTGCATTTCAGTAAAACCTATTATGATAAAATTATCTAAAGAGTTTGGTGTAAAAACTATTTGGTTGAAAAAAAAACTTCGATACTTTTTAACCAACGACCGCAAAATGAAGGCGTGTTATAGTTTGATAGCGTTGAGTTTCTGTGTGTCTGGCTATTTGTCTGTGCCCTTGGAACTTGAAATAAATGAAATGATTTGAAACTCTGAAAGTAGGGCTCCGAATTACACTTGTGATTATTTTTATAAGAAAGCTGGCTGATCTGAGATAATTCTTAGCTTGAAAACTCCTACACTTTTCTCAAATATTATCTATATTTGGGAAAAAGTGTAGCAGTTTTCAAGTTATGAGGATATTCACCAGCTCTGAAGACCTGCGGGCCTAAGATGCGCACCGCGAGATATTTGTCATGTCGTTCTGTCAAAATGTAAGCATTTTGTACCAGTTTAGGAACTATTGCATTATCTGTGGTACCTGTCGACAAAACGCGCCTTAATGTACACTTTTGACAGTTCTTAGTCGTCGTACCTCTCTGAGGACGAGATAATAGTCATGTAGAAATGTCAAAAGTTGAAATTTCAAAGGCGCGGTTTCTCGACAACATTACCACAGATAATGCAATAGTTCATAAACTGGTACAAAATGCTTACATTTTGACAGAACGACATGACAAATATCTCGCGGTGCGCATCTTAGGCCCGCTGGTTTGGGAATCTGAGGCATTGCAGTTTGAAACATTTCATTTTGAAGTGAAAACTTCTTTAGCATCGTTGCGATTTGAAAGTCTTTTGGAAGGTTTCACTTCTACGTGTGAATTACACACATTTTATTTTTAATTTCTTTGATTCTTTTTTTTACAACTTCTATAACTAAGTAGATATGTAAAGACACAAAAACATTCACTCTAAATTTTTTGCCAAACTCTAAAACCAAAAAAAGTTCCCAAATTCCAAACCTAGCAAAAACTAATCTCACTATCTCCAAATTTGTTTGTGAAATCTCATAATGCGGTTAATATGCCACCCATGGCTTCGCGGAACCGCATCTGGGTATCGAACCCACTACCTGACAACTAATCCTTTATACCGATGACTTTTCGCGGCTGAGTTGAAGCGGCACTTTGCAGAATTATGTGTATAAATTGCGTTAAACCTTTTTTGGTAAAACTGTGTTGCAGATGGAATGGGGTTTCTTTATAAAAAGCAGTAAATTATAATTTGGAAATGACTTCTCTATGAGGGATTAAAATTATAAATCTATGATTATTATAAAACTGTAAAAAAGCCAAAAACTAAAATTAAAGATACGGATAAAATAAATACCTATGCAGATCTAATTAATAAACGATTCTGATTCCGAAAATCGAATTTGTCTGTTTATCTGTTTCTCTGTTCGTGGATCACGCCTAAACGACCGATTTCAATAAAACTTATACCATTCAGAAGCCCTTTTTCCGGATGGAAACATAGGCTATATTTTATTGAAATCAAAGACGTGGATTTTGTGATACAGCTTGACCTCTCTAAACCAAAAGCCGTCTTTGGCACGAGGTTCATCGTATGTTGGTTGATAGATATTTTGGTGGAAACTTTCGCACGCGTGCGAAGTCCTGGGTATCAGCTATTAAAAAAATTAAATAAAATTTTTATTTCCGTTTCAGTTCTGGAAAAACGTTTGTTAGTTAGATGTGTCATACATTACAGTTTTATACTCTAGACTTTCAAAGTGTTCGAAGACCAAACAGTAATGTATAACTAAAGATGTGTTCACACATTTACATTCAACGCCTATACAAAGTCATAGATACTAGGTACTCTTTCTACTATCCTTAACTGTACCTCTATCACGAACAAAATTCACAGTCGCTGCGTTAGCGTATTCGAGTTATATTGCGCGTCAATGCCAGCTCGACTGCCAACCGTTGTAGTGTCACCGCGCAGTGTATCTCGGATACGCTAGCGTTACGATGCGTTTCCGATTGTCACATTTTATTCGTGATCAAGGCACTGTTAAAATTTCAAAGTTCCAATTCTGGGTTCTCATTGGCCAAGCGACTGTCAAAGTGACGGTTTTGTAATGACAATTGACAGCTCCATCTAGATAACCATAATCAAATTAAAGTTCGTTTCTACCGACTTTTCTTAAGCGTTACGAAAGCCTTTATGTTGTGGAAAGTAAGGTTGATTTTTGAGTGAGTGAGGATATATTTTTGCTAGTTTTTGACATGTTTATCTAAATCTTTAAGCCGCTGTCAGTACTAGCGCATTACTTCGAAGAAATAGGTACTTATCTATAAATTAGTTTCGTTAGAGAAATTAGTAATCTAATCGCGTTTTTATCTCTTATTGTTAGTTTTATTGGTTAGATATATGTTGGTTAGCTTAACTGTAAACTAAAGAAAAAGTACAGTAAGTATCAAAAGTACAAGATAAATAATTTTATAGTAATGTTCTATGACTGAATAAATAAATAAATAAATATTCACGGGCACTTAACAGAACGCCTTCTAGTCCCAAACTAAGCAAAGCTTGTACGATGGAAACTAGATGGCTGATAGAATACATACATACATTTTTTTTGTAAATACATACTTATAATACATACAAACACCCAGATACAGAACAAACATCTATGTTTACAACACACAAATGTTTCTTCTCGGTGGGGATCGAACCCACGACCCACAGCACGGAAGGCAGACCTACTACCGACTGAGCCATGACGCCTGTCAAAACTAGTTACTTTAAGTTATTCTAAATATGAAGTAAAGTCTTCCTACCTAGCAGTCTTAAGTCTATAGTAGGTGCCAAATAACACCGCAATACAGGTCATTCACCCACCTTCACCACGATGTCACAAAATTCAATTTATGTATGGTAAACAAACAGTACTACGAGATTCGAGCAATTACCGTCTTAGCGACAGGTTTGTATGGAAAGCGACAGAATTAGTCATTCATAAATTGAATTTTGCGACATCGTGGTGAAGGTGGGTGAATGACCTGTATTGCGGTGTTATTTGGCACCTACTATACCTACCTACGCGCTTACATAATAATATATCTAATTGCTGCCAAACTGTCATCATCATCATCGTCTAAACTAGTTCCCTCTCGTTTTATTTAGTTAATAGTAACAAAATAGTGTCCTCTTAGCTCACACCTTGAACCTAAATTTTCGAAAATAAGGCGATTTTGAGACAAAAACTCTAAAAATAAAAGGTGAAAATCCAAATGAAATGAAATAAAGTAAAATAATAATATTTTACAAAGTGGGTGTTTGATAAGTTTATTAATAACATTAGTGTTTTGTAAAATAACATTTTAAATAAAATCATAGATAAACAAATTACAATTTGAGTAATGACAGCCAGAAGTGACAACCATTTAAAATTGATATATAAATAAATCACCAAATTGTTTATGAAAACACTCGAGGTCACTCCAATGAGTTTTAATAAGCACTGATTATAATTAATAGTTACTTGACACATGTCAAACTTGTCAACGTTAATTTCCCAAAGTTGTCAAAGCTCTTAGTTTGGTGTAATTTCAACCTTATTTCTTATGCATAAGGGCTTTACTAAATGAAGATATAGTTTGATATAATTTGTCTTATGTTTGCCGACAAAGTTGTTAATGTTTTCATCGAACTAGAACATTATTTTATGTAATTAGGTAGGTACCAAAATTTATGTTTTAAGCACCGTTACTATATTTCTAATAAATATTTTTAATCTAACAATTGTTCTAATCTATTTAATAATACTAATTGTTAACTGTTAAGTATTGACGATGTCTTTCCTGTGGATATGTCTGACTAGGCTGAGAGGATGGTACGTGCTACAAGCCTACTCCATCTAAACATTGTCCCAGGCACTGCAGTGTGTCGTTAAGTGTAGGCGTATGTTGCCTCCTGACGCTCTATAAATAATCTTCAATAGATGTAAAGGCCTTATTATATAGGTACCTACATTGAGTTTGTACCTAAATAAAAAAAAACCTGTGCGTGCAGTCCCTACGCGCGGGAGAAGTTATACTTCGAGTGCATTCACTCTCGCTCTGTGTTTAATGTGAAATTAATTTAGTATTTATGTTTATGTACTTACTTAACCAATATGCAGTACTAAATTTTAACTTCAAAATAAAAAGTAAAAAGTTGCATGAACACTGCCATCTATTATATTTTGATTGTAGCGTATTATAGTCTCTTTCTATTCCCCCCGCTGTCAGTTGGAACTCGTATAACTTCAAAAACACGGGCGGTCAAATGCTGAATTGCTGAACACTGCCATCTATATTTGATTGTAGCATTTGTAGCGTATTAGATTATGTCAACCGCGTAACGCAACGTTGTTGGAAGTCGCATTAGAAGTATAACTTCAATAAAAATTGAACAAACGAATTATTTATGCAGGTAGAGTAGCTTTTAGATAGTTTAAAAATATCACCCTTCTGAAATGGTAAAAATATTTAGGTCCACTTACACATTTTTGTGAGTACCTACTTAAGTACCTACCTAACCTTATAATTTTTCCAAGAAAACCGCTATTCAAATTGAAATATTTGATTGAGCCTCTGACTAAACGTGAGTTCATTATACGTAATTCTTTAAAAAAAAAAAACTTTTCATTAACCACGAAACACATCACGCGACAAAGTAACAAACTTAACATCATCAATGTTAAATTTCTTTAACCGCAAGAAAACATCTGTTTATTATAAAAAATAAAAAAGTCAATTTTAATAAAACAAAGGACGTGAGCTATTAGGTAATAAATTGGTATTAAACGAAGCTCAGTTTTGAAACCATCTTTATAAGTGGGCCGGTATTATGTTACACAAATGGGGTAGATAAGTTCTGTGCGTGTTTCCATTGGCAAATCTTTCCTACTAAGAGGAAAAAACATACATCCATACATACATCCTACTAATATTATAAACGCGAAAGTTTGTAAGGATGTATGGATATAATAATACTAGCAGCCACCCGCGACTTCGTTCGCGTCCCGTTGGATCCCGTTGATTTTTCGGGATAAAAAGTAGCCTATGTGTTAATCCAGGTCACGGACAATTTATATTCCAAGTTTCATCCAAATCGGATCAGTAGATTTTACGTTTAAGAGTAACAAACATATATCCATCCTTACAAACTTTCGCGTTTATAATATTAGTAGGATGTATGTATGGATGTATGTTTTTTCCTCTTTCACGCAAAAAGTACTGATCTGATTTGGATGAAACTTGGAATAAATATTGTCCGTGACCTGGATTAACACATAGGCTACTTTTTATCCCGAAAAATCAACGTACGTTTTGAAATAATTACAATACCATTTGGCGATAAAGTGGCCGGTCACTAATCGTCCGCTGCACCACGAGTTGCACTAGAAATATCGTACGACAATGGACACACACGGCAAGTCATAATCCCATTTAGCGTTCCCCACTCGCTGATGGGTTAAGTGGGTGTTTAAATTCCCATTTTTGGGGCAATATTCCAAAACACGCCCATCCGAGGCAAACCATTAGTCATAACTACCTCATTTCTAAAGTATTAGCTCTATCAGGTGTTTATATTTTGTACTAGCTGTGGCCCGCGACTTCGTCTTTTGGTAGCATAGGGTAAAGCTTTTACTAACTTTGAATGTCATATTTTTTGAAGTTATACTTCTAATGCGACGTTGCGTTACGGGAGGACATAGTCTCTGTCTCTTTCTATTCCCCACGAATAGAAAGAGACAGAGACTAATACGCTACAATCAAATATAGATGGCAGTGTTCAGCAATTCAGCATTTGACCGCCCGTGTTTTTGAAGATAAACGAGTTCCAACTGACGGCGGGGGGAATAGAAAGAGACTATAATACGCTACAAACAAAATATAATAGATGGCAGTGTTCATGTAACTTTTTACTTTTTATTTTGAAGTGAAAATTTAGTACTGCATATTGGATAAGTACATAAAAATAAATAAGGTGCATTGGGGTAATTGCGAAAATGGGTATATTCCGAAAATCCATAAAATCTAGTAACATAATGCTATATTTTCCTGTTGGCAACATTGGTCTAGACGCCATCTTGATTGGCATCGCCGTGACAGTCCTATATATCCTCGTGCCAACAGGAAAATATAGCATTATGTTACTTAATTTTATGGATTTTCGGAATATACCCATTTTCGCAATTACCCCAATGCACCTTACTAAATTAATTTCACAATAAACACAGAGCGAGAGTGAATGCGTGGCACTCGAAGTATAACTTCTTCCGCGCGTAGGGACTGCACGCACAGGTTTTTTATTTATATCGCATAAAAATCCTAAAAAAATAAGTTACAACCTTCTAGCTCTACAAATGACGATACTTCCATACTATTTTCTCTCCCCCCTTTCAACCCATTCCAACCCTTTTTCGCATTAAAAAGTAGCCTATGTCCTTTCTCAGGCTTTGGACTATCTGTGTACCAAATTTCATTTCAATCGGTTCAGTAGTTTTGATGTGAAAGCGCGACAGACAGACAGAGTTACTTTCGCATTTATAATTTATAGTAAGTAAGGATAAGGATAATTTGGGTGGGAAATAGACAATGATAAAATTAAAAGTTTTCAAATTAAACGGGTCTAAGGGCAGATGTTTTACCAGCCTACTTGACTCGAAACCTGGTTCACTATAGCTCGTATTCTGAGATAGTGTCCAAGTCAAATTGAGTCGAGACTCAAGCATAAATTATACCTTCAGTAGCTAAATTGTTACCTAAATTGTTTAAGGGTAGTCGGTGGCATGTACAAGAATAACATTTTCATACATAAGATAAGATAATTTATTTATTTCATTAAAAGCACACTCTTATATTACATTTATACAATATAGGTGTCTTAAAGTTAACGGCTTGATATCTATATATTTTAATAAAAAATGATATACGTATGCAAAATGTAGTCACATGATGACTACATTTTGCATACGTATATCACGGTGTACCTACACTGAGCCCGTAGGCTGAGTTTTGTTTTGTTGATCGTAACGCATATCGAGAAGCGACTTGCGAGATATTTTGTAGAAACCCCGATAAGCGCCTCTATTTTTGCGACCTACTTTTCTCCATACAAAAACTGCGAGTTTCTCGATTCTCGTTTGTCGCAAGTCAACATAACAAAACTCAGACTACGGGCTCTGTACATGTTAGCAAATAGCAAAACTATAAGAAAAATAAACATAGAAATCATTCAAGTAGGTATAGTCAGCCAGAAATAGCGGTAGTCCCGTTAGAACACAAGAATTTCTTTGTAAAATGTTTTATCATAGTACGCGTATAATCACGGGCCACTGTGATCTGAACCACCATCTCCTCAAGATCGGAGCGACAGATAGCGACCTCTGTCGCGGCTGTCTTCAGGAAAAGGAAACAGTAGAGCATGTCTTGCTGCATTGCTCTGCAACAACCGAGGCCAGATCCAAAACGGCTGATCGGGTCTCACTCCTCGGCATCCACATCACCATCGGGGATACTGGAACATTGCTGTCATCAACCCAAAGTCCTTCTCCGTTACTTTAAGGAGTTGGGCTGGTTGGGGTGAGGTCATCAGGGGGACAATGCACAATACACCCCAACGCGGGACGTCAGTGCAGATCTTATTCCCCCACAACGAATTAGAATTAGAATTAGACAGTACGCGTTAAAATCTATAAAATGTCCAGCTCTCTGGATGGAGCTAAAACCTAATTAGCATCGGAGAGGCTTCGCTAATACGATTGCCGACAGATATCAAGTTCACATCAACACGCGCACGAGACGTTACTATGTGTGCGTTAAGGTGCCACCAAAGTTTTGACAACTTTTTTATCTCGACAAATAAATTTTTGAAGTGAAAATTTCTTTAGCATCGTTGTGATTTGAAAGTCGATGAAAGGAAAAAGCGACAGTAATAAGAGACAGACACAAATTCATAAGATTTAACGTGGGAGAAAATGAGATAGGAAGCATTATACAGTGTCTCTTTCTATTCGGGGGAATAGAAAGAGACAGAGTGAGAGTGATCACGCGTTCTAGGATCCGACCAAACTGAGCAGACCCATCTAGTTCTGATTTAGGCAACATGAGCAAAAAAAAAAAGAGAAAAGGTTCTATGCTCATGTTGCCTACCCACCTAGGTAACTTATCCTACATTGAACATTAATTTAGTATTTATTTTTATGTATTTAACCAATATGCAGTAGGTACTTATTTAGTTAGAAAAGGAATAGGCTCATGTTGCCTAAAATCAGAACTAGATGGCGCTGCTAAGTTTGGTTGGATCCTAGAACGCGCTATCGAAGCGTTTTACTTCCTATCTCATTTTCTCCCACGTTAAATCTTATGAATTTATGTGTCTATCTTTTTTTATTTGCGCTTTTTCGTTTCATCGATTTTCAAATCACAACGATGCTAAAGAAGTTTTCACTTCAAAAAGTCTTATATGTTTTTTAAATTAAACACTAACTGCTAATAAGTGGTAAATATATTAAACAACAGGTGAAACGACTTCAAGTTTCTAATTCAAATCCCCAAAGGTTTATAAAATAAAACAATCATACTCGCACCTTAACAAATTACAACTGTGTGCGTCGAGTACTACACCTAAAAAGTAAACACTGCGCATGGCTGTGTGGGTTGTAAGCCTGTGTGAGTGTGAGCGCGAACAAGTTGTTTGTTCAGAGATTTAATACGCGGTACATTTCTTCACGTTACCTTGTGGTTGCCCCGGTATAAGGCCGTAGTGGCAATTTTGTTTTTTTTTTTTCAATTTTTTCAAGTATACGGCCTGATGGTGTTACCTTAGGACAACATTACAATACCTGAAGAAGTAAAAAAAAAATCCGTTTTTTATTGTACCTCCCAAAAATGGCTCATGAAATCCCTGGACTATAAACCTCAAGAGACACGGTAGATATTGCATTGTATATTTGGTATCGTAATTGGTTTTAAATTGTGTTCTCTCTCAGTTGAACACATAAACTGTTTTAGGGCCGTATGCTGATTTACTGCTCAAGCACTGATCCGGACTCAAACATAGACTTTTTTTATGAACATCTCTACTCAAATCTATGTTTGAGTAAGAATTTCTGTACCAGCATACGGGCCTTAGTGTGTTATCCATATCCATACTTTAATATTATAAATGCGAAAGTAACTCTGTCTGTCTGCCTGTCTCGCTTTCACGCCTAAACTACTGAACCGATTTGAATAAAATTAGGTACACAGATAGTCTAGAGCCTGAAAAAGGACATAGGCTACTTTTTAATGCGAAAGGGGGTCAGGGGGGGGGGGGTGAAAGTTTCTTAACCTTTTTCATGAAACCTTTTTGAATGTCACATTTGAAATAACTGTCAGTTGTTTGACAGAACAACGTCAGTCGGGTCAGCTAGTACTATATAAT
Source organism: Eulithis testata (assembly GCA_947507515.1). Taxonomy (NCBI): domain Eukaryota; kingdom Metazoa; phylum Arthropoda; class Insecta; order Lepidoptera; family Geometridae; genus Eulithis; species Eulithis testata. The sequence continues at coordinate 1,518,308 of OX382215.1, read as the reverse complement.
TAAAACAATCTGCGACTGTGCTTGCAAGTTATGTTGTAGGTAATAAATCACTAATTAAAATAATTTTACTTACGATGTAAAATGTAGTTGTTTATTGCTATGTAAATGAGACGTGCTGACAAGACACCCAACTTATTATTTTTGACAAAAGCCATGTCAATTTACTGCGTAAATATTTTAATAAACCCCCGCAATGGCAAAGCTAACAATGAAAATTTATTTAAAACGTCAATTCAACGCATAAAATTCAAAATACCAATAACTCAGATTTTGCAATTACTACCTTTCACATAAGGCCCAGTTAATGGGATATATCATAAGCGTCTGTTTGCGCATGGCAATTGATTGCAACTTAACAACATGCCAGCAAATTGGTAGACAGAGACAGCGTGAATTCCATGTTAGTCTACTTTACAGGGGTGTGAGGAAGACGGTTATAATTTCAAAGGGTTCACACAAGCGTAAATGGCGTAAGTACAGAATAAAGAAATACCTCTACCGTACAGAAGTTTAAACGGACACTTTATAAAGCTGCAAAAAGGTTGCAAGCGATATTCGAACATAAAGTCAGTGCTATGAAGATAAATTTCATTTAGCAAAATAATACGATCAGCCATATTGCTTCAGTATTCATTTTGTATTTACCAGAGTATTTCTCACTCTGAAATAAACAATTTAAGGTTCATTTTTCATTGCTATTGGTTTTGAGTGATGTGAACTTGGGACGCAGTAAGGGACTTAAATGCGTCTTATTTATTTTAATTTTTTTTGTTATTTAAATACATTTTAATCAGCGTAAGGTTTGTTCCATATTTTATTAGTAGTATCAGTTCTCAGCTAACTGCTCATGAAATACAAACCCAGATTAAAATTTATTCTAGACTAGCTGACCCGAAAGACGTTGTCCTGTCGTTATAACTCTTACTGTCAAACAACTGACAGTTATTTCAAATGTTACATTAAAAATGTTTTCATGAAAAAGAGACAGCCGGGCAGTTGGATTGTGAACCGCGAACGTACTCGGCCGTGTCTACGCGCAATCGCCCGGTACCTCTCCAATATTCCTCAAAAAAAAGTGTTTTAAAACCCCACGACCTTTTCACCACTCCACGCTCCTATCGGCTACAGTTAAGGAACTTTCGCCCCCCTCTTTCTACCCCCTAACAACCCTTTATTCGCATTAAAAAGTAGCCTATGTCCTTTTTCAGGCTCTAGACTATCTGTGTACCTAATTTCATTCAAATCGGTTCAGTAGTTTAGGCGTGAAAGCGAGACAGACAGACATTCGTGAGTTACATTCGCATTTATAATATTAGTATGGATTTTAATTTGAAATACAAAAATTTCAAGATGATAAATACTTAATTAAATTATTTAATTGATAGATTTCATTTGTGCTAAATTTTTGGTTACTTCTGTAATATAACTTTATATGCCGTGATATTATACAGAAAACGCTCGTAGCAACATGTTAATTCGTTTTTTATTTAAAACACAAATCTATTCGTATACGAAACATTTAAAACATAAAGACGCGATTTACAGCTTTTATAATGAAAATTGATTAACAATAATTATACGTTTAACCGTATTTTTAAGTTATTGACTTCATTTTTATATTAATTTCAATGTACGAAGTATGAAAATGCTAATTTTATTGCTATAATAGCATTTTAAACGTGGCCACATGAATTACAGAGCACACTGTCCACTAAACCATTCATTGAAGGGTATTCTATGACATTCTATGACATTTACAGCCGAATACTCATACGTCATTCAAATTTGAACACCACTTAAGATTGCTCTGCCTCTTTTTGACATTACTCATTTGTAAGAGATGGCAATAATTTAAGCGGGACTTAAATTGAGTGGGGTTTGAGTTGCGTTTGAGTATTCGGCTGTTAAACATTCACCATTAGGTCCGCCCTTGGTAACATATTTATAATTTTCTTCAATAAAGTATTAAATAAATAATAAACTACTGGGTGCTATGGTATGGTAGGTACTGCGTTTACGTAAATAGTGATGCCTTCTTTTACTTTTAACTTTTAGTACATTGTACGGTGAAAAAAAAAACATTACCCATGTAGAAACCTAAGGCTTTTTTTCTTCTTTAACTAGTTAATCTTGACTGCAGGAAAAGTATGGCCGATGCACACATGACTAAGCCATGGGTTTTTTATATAAAAACTGCTATAGTAGGTCAGACCCTTAAGTAGTTCTTGTACTATATAAAATTTTATGATTCTGTGTAACCATGGTAATAAAAGAAATTAATCTAAAGTGTGAATAAAAATGGTTTTAATTAAGTATTAGTTAGTCACAAGAAACAATTAACACGTTTTAGGATATTAAAAGATTTTAATACATTTATAATTAGGTATAATTCGGCAGTAGAAAAATTATGGTTTATTTTCATTGACATTTTTACAAGTAGAGACGCTGTACGCCTACTGAACAAAACAAGGGCCTCATTCCCATCGAGCTCACAAAGCTGACTGGTAGTATAAATGCCTGTAATTTTTTGATATATAGAATGTGCAGCAAAAGTAAAATGTTAACTATCCAATGGAGGAATGACTAAGTAAAAGGTATTACTAATAATATTTACATACTCGGTAAGGTAAGTGCAGTCAATTTTACTGCCAGTGGACACGATGAAGAAAAGCAAATATTATTTTACCAACAGCTATGTATTATGCGAAAAAGAGCACCGTCATACGCGATACCTGTTGCTAGAAAGAGATAGATACACCTTCTAATCTACTGGTAGTAACTTAAGTAATCGCACAGCCACAACGCTGCTTGATGCGTGATGAAGTAAAAGTCGGGCACTTACCTTTCTTTTCTCTACGCGCTATAAATCACGTGTAACGCATCTAGCACTAAAACATCTAAGTTTTTTTTATGACCTGTGGTTTATTGCGAGTTGCTTAGAACTAGGTACTTAATTATGAAAGATAAAGAACAAGTAATGAAAAATAGGTTTTTAAAATTGTAATGTATAATAATTATGTATTTAAAAAAATAGTAGTTAACGCATACAGGTTGGTAAAAAAAACAGAGCAATAAAAATTTGTTCAATTTTTTACTTTTAATTATTTGGTAAGTACCTACCTGTCATCAATGAATGTGCACTGTGAGGTAATGCATTGTTATAAGCACAGGTAGCCGTTTAACATCAGGTGGGCTATCAGCTTATTCCAATACTATATTTAATTATATCTGTTTATAATAAAAATTAATAGAACAAGAACGTTCTCAGTGGACGTGCGCTGTGAGGTATTGCATTGTCATAGGCAGAGGTTCAACTACCCGACAAATTAGGCAATCATGGAAAAACAATCTTTCAAAAAAAGACGTAACTACATGTCTAAGATACGGCTGTTAAGGTCAAGTAGATGCCGCTCATTGTTTTTGTTACAAATTGAAACAAGTTGAGTCAAAACAAATCGTTTCGTTTTTATTGAATATCGATTTATTTTTATAGCATGCAATTTCATCCCAATAAAAATATAAAGTGTTGAATGAAATTTGATCTCCATTAAAATAAGGTTTGCAACAGGCTCGTTATAAAATAAATAATTGATATTTTTGATGGTATTGGAATGCCAAAAGTAAATAATCTTTTTTGGTTTCATTCTAATTTTGTGGCGTAGTAGGTAGATGACGAACTAAGACGCGAGAGGTGTCAGTTCATTTTATGCACATTAATATTTGTACGATCTGAAACGACAACAACATGTTTTTTAAATTATTGGCTCTCGGTCCTGGGTCCAATATTGTACACAATTTAACATATTTTGTTACTTCGTATTACTTGTGTTTTTTAAAACAGGCTTAACTACCTATGTCCTAAGGTATGGATAAATATAAATAGGCATTATTATAAAATGTGCTGTAAAAATGATCTTACTATATATTTTTTTATATCAGGAGATGTCACTTACGCACAGGTAGAGAAGTTTTTTTTTTATTAATAAGTACCTACTGATGGTGAAAAAATCCACGGTTCGTCAAATCAGCCGAATCAATAAACAAGAATCAATAAAAAAACCGTATCCAAATTATAAGCGAATAAATAAATACCTCGCCCCTCGTAAACAAGGTCGCAACTGACAGATACGGCCAGATCATTTATTGCAAACGTCGCGTCGCATAACACACGTATTCAATTTTTTTTTAATTTTCGTTTCTTTGTTTTGCTATAAAACTATTTAATTTTTACTTTAGAAAAACATGAACAGATTTCGTTTTTTAAATAAAATGTAGGTTTTTAGATCTCGTTAAAAACGTTTTTCAATCTGATTCGTAATTGGTCTTTGGCGAAATAATTAGCTACCAACAATTTAGTGACCGTTTTTAATTTAGTAAGTAAATGTTTGACCGCATTCTCGACTGATGATCTGTTATTTACAGTTATGGTGGAATATTCACTTAAAAAGATATAGGTAAAGCAAAAAAAAAGTAAACTTCTTAAATAAGCTGTAAAAATATTCGAGTTAATAAAGGATGAAATACCCAAATCCACTTTAATAAACAGGCGTCATGGCTCAGTCGGTAGTAGCTCTGCCTTCCGTGCTGTGGGTCGTGGGTTCGATCCCCACCGAGAACAAACATTTGTGTTTGTAAACATAGATGTTTGTTCTGTGTCTGGGTGTTTCTATGTATTATTAGTATGTATTTACAAAAAAAATATGTATGTATGTATTCTTTCAGCCATCTAGTTCCCATCGTACAAGCTTTGCTTAGTTTGGGACTAGAAGGCGTTGTGTTAAGTGTCCGTGAATATTTATTTATTATTATTATTATAAACTAAATGAAATAAAATTACCCATATTTAAGCAGAAAAACAGTAAACGTAGGCGTTTTAACAAATCGACCATCATAAAGCGATATCAATATGAGATAAAATCCTTTTTATAAAATCACTAACAAACACAAATTAAGATCCTCTTATACAAAGGGCGCATGTGACACATTTGCGCTTAAGTTACGCCACTAAATACAAACGCCGTAAGTTTCAATAACAACAGCTGAATATCAACCCAAACCCTTAGAAAATAAGGCGCAAAATAGAAAACTCAGAACATGCAGTTACGTCTTTCTAGTCGAAAAACATCGGAAATCAGATTGTCACCTTCGAGATGATACAATAAAGCTTAAAGTAAAGGCGAGCATAGATTGTTTAATTTTTATAAAATCTTAGTTATTTTAACGCTTATTAACATAAATATTTTAACACCTGCTTAGAGTGCTCAGTCATAAACTCAGATTCCACTGTAGTTAGATACTGGATTTTTTTCCGTAACATGATCTATTTTTAGCCACTATCCTACAAAAAATTGAGTAGGATAGTGGCCGAATACTCAAACGCCACTTAAATTAATTTCACGCTTAAATTATTGCCATCTCTTACAAATGAGTAGTGTCAAACAGAGCCGGTGGTGCCCAAATTTGAGTGACGTTTCAGTATTCCTGCCTAGATCTCATACGTATTTTAAAATCTTATTATTATGAGAATCTGATAGGAAATGATGTGGACTGAATCAATTTTTAAATGAACACCAAAATTTTACAGTTTTTCTAATGATTTTATCGTGAATACGCCTTAATGACGCAGAAAGACCACGCTTTGGTTACCACTTTTATGTGTACAGGATGTCGTAAAAGCCTTAAATGTAGTCATTTTTCCTTATAATTAAATAATAAACGTTCTGTGAGAGATACTGTTTATGAAAGTACTCATCTCACGGTATTTAAAAGTAGTTGTTTTAATAAATGACATTTTTGATGTAATACATACAAAAAATTCAAACGAATAATATGGTAATCAGCATTTTAACAGTTGCATAGGTACATAGTTTTTACAGAAGGTACTCACAGTTCATTGCCAACATAGAAAAAATACCAACCAGTTTCTTATTTAGCCACTTTTTTTTTGGTAGCAATCGGAAACGAAACTAAAATAAAAATAAAATAAGTATAAACAAAAATTTTGCGGAAAACTAACCCACAACTCTTTAGTGTAACCAAATTAGTCGTCATGGAGGTCAAAAAGTCTTGACATATTAGTATCTTAGCATAAACCACTTAAAAACCTACCTCAGTATAAAAAAATCTTCCTTAAAGAAGAAATAAAAATTTATTGTAACTCTCTAAACATCGAACACACAAATAAATCGAGTCTCCGAATAGTTTTCATCAGATAGAACATTGTTTTCGATAGATCGACCGATTACGGCTAAAGCAATTCTACAATACCTTGTGGAACTTAACATCAACAAGCAAGGTAAATTATGCCTTAGTAATATAATATTTAGATTCAATATGGTATAACCGTACACTCAGTCAAAAATCATAACCAGCTTATGCAAAGATATTTGCAGATCGTTATCTCTGGATGCACCACTCTGTACAATTTTTTTATTTAGACAAATTGACAAGGCAAAAGTTTTATAGAAAAATGGCACCCATCTACATATTGACCGCGATAATTTTTATCTAAGGTGCATTGGGGTAATTGCGAAAATGGGTATATTCCGAAAATCCATAAAATCTAGTAACATATTGCGATATTTTCCTGTTGGCAACATTGGTCTAGACGCCATCTTGATTGGCATCGCCGTGACAGTCCTATATATCCTCGTGCCAACAGGAAAATATCGCATTAAGTTACTTGATTTTATGGATTTTCGGAATATACCTATTTTCGCAATTACCCCAATGCACCTTATATCTTTTTGTAAACATTGTAAATTTTCATTGGTAAGGAAGGAATAGCAAGTTAACCTCTGAGAAATACAATTGACTTGAATTTTACTAAAAAAGATATCAAACAAATAAATTGCTACAGATTTAAATATAGTGCGCATCAAGAAAGAGAAACTTCTAAACTCACAATAGCAATTATTTCTTGTGTGACCGTGACTTCAAGATACAATATCTTAAGTCTCCCTTGCACTTACTGCCTTAAGCACAAGCGTTGTAGTTACGTCTCTTTCGCACCAGCAGCCAATGTTCATTCACACCTGCACATTATTTGGTTTGTTTATTTGTTTGAATGTTCAAATTGTCTTATTTTAAGGCTCGTTAGACGGCTGAGAAGAATAAGATGGTAAGTGATATGGGATTTTTTTACAGTTGAATTCCTGAAAAAATAGTAGAAAAACAGATTTTTTTACCAAGAAGAAGCAGAAATTCGTTGCAAATGGCTCGAGAGATGGAGCAATAGTAATATTTCAAGCCTGGATTTCTTGCTGAATCCATAGAGATACATGTAAATGAGCTTACGAAGAAGGTGTCTTGGAAGTTTGTCTTTGTTTAAAAAAAGTTTTGTTGTGATGAAAATAATAAGAGTTTAACTGACAGCGTAATTAAAACACCTTCTTTCGCCTAGCGCCACCTAGTTTCACCTTGCAAAACATAGCCGCAAAAGGTATCCCTGAAAGATTTAAAAGTGCACGCACCACCTTATCCCTCTCCGCCGTATCCCCATACATCTCGTTAGCGCCCGCTTATAAATTTGTCCGTCTGTCTGTCTGTTGAACATTACCTTACTATTCATTAATCTGTGACTGCCGCACTCAGAGTCATACGTCAAAAGATAATTAACACTAAAACCTGTGTGCTTATTCACTGCTCAAACACTGATCCGGACTCGAGCATAGATTTTTGTATCAAAATCTCTACTCAAATCTTCCTGGGGCCTTATTCACTATGACCAATACAAGCGCGTTACGCAGCACGACAAGACAGCGGCGTGAAATCGCCCTATGCCTATATATGCCGTATTTCCTATGCCATAAATGTCATTCCTTACGGTGACGTCATACGGTTACGGCAAGGAATTCTCCTAAGTCATACAGAATAATGCCCCTGTATCGACATATTCGGGAAATGGGCCTTGGACCATCTCGGAGCTCTATCCGTCAGATAAAAATATATCCATCCTTATTTTCGACAGGTGTAAAGTAGAGACGGGAGTATTTCCAACTGACAGATGATCATGAATTGACAAATCTTACCAATGACGAATGACGAAAAGAATTACCGCTAATTTTTAACCGACTTCAAAAAAGGAGGAGGTTCTCAATTCGGTTGTATTTTTTTATGTTTGTTACCTCAGAACTCCGTCATTTATGAACCGATTTGAAAAATTATTTTTTTATCTGAAAGGGTTCCAGGTTGGTCCCGAACTGCCATCATCATCATCATTTGATGATGAAGGCGTATCAAATTGAAGTCGGTTTTTCCAGTTTTTTAAACTTATAAATTTTAGTTAGTTATTATGTTTAAGTGAGGTCTCTGAATCTGGCAGTAACAGAATAATTGTTAACTAAATTAATTGTGTTCCAATATTTTGTGGATGGATTTTTTGACCTTAAATAAATAAAGTATCCTTGATCTAAATAATGTTTGGGACGGGTTCAGTTATGACCCGTGGTGTGCGGTTGCAGGTTCAATTCCTATGTTTATTTATACCTACCTCAAAAATATTTTTTTCAACAAAGTAACTGAGTACATATTTAAAGAGCGAGAAATATATTTAAAAAACATCTGCATAAAATTAGTCTAAAGTTACCTACTTAGAATTTTTATTTTCAAAAAAAAAAAAAAAATTCCTAACAAAAATGATGTTACTAAAAAAATATGTTACCTAATACTCAATAATATCATTAGAGATAATTAAAATTGCAAAACCTTTTTTCCTTTAAAGATAAAAATTAAAACGTAACTACGAACGAGAAATTGGCCTCTACAAAAATTTTTAAAAGTCAAAAATGTCTATCTATCAGTATTGAAACTCAAACCATAACTCGACTACCCACAAATATGTACATTTATTTATTCTTATCTGCCGTAATAGTGTGAACAAATTCATTATTATTGAGCCAACAGTTTTTATTGCTACCTCAATATCTATGTAAGAATACCCTTATCTTTATCTGAGATTATCTTTATCTTTAATCTTTCCAATAGACTCATTATCATTAGACTCTGTAACGTGACACGACACCTGGTGGAGAATTTGACAATTAGGAAAATGTCAGACGCGACTTTTAAAAGCGGTTTTGGGTCGCTCTCTAAATTAACCTTATGAAACTTGCAAACGGGTTGGTTTTTGTAACTAATTTTAGAGCTTTATCTAATAATAATACTTTATAACACATTTGCTCGTAAAGGGTCTCTTATTTAACCAATTTCAGTATCGTGATGTATGTCATTACGCACTCGTGCGTTATGGTAATGTAAAACGTACGGTTTATCAAGATGCTGGCGCGGGCGGGGGGCGCGCGCCGCGCTCTACGATAAAAAATAAGCATTTAATTCTTTTACAAATTGTTCAAATTTTTCTAACTGCTTCAACAAGTGAATAAATATTTATTCTTTGAAGAAAGTCCGAGTTTTATTTATTTCCTCGCAAGTGTGTTATAAAATGACATACGTGCGCTTTGAAAATTACAGCCTCTGCTTTCTTGTAGCCCTCGCCTACGGCTCGGGCTGACAATATCGCCTCGGCTGTAATTTTCAACTTTAATTACCGCACTCATATCATAATGTACTAATAAAACGGACATTTTCAGATAATAGATTTTTGAGTATCTGCTTTATTGACACATGACACGAACTATTGGTAAACCAGTAACGTAACATACCAGCCCGTTAAATAACAAAAACCTTGCGACAAAAAGTCGCGTCTGACACTTTCTCCCAGCCTCCCCAACACATTTGATGTGAATTAATGTTTGTTCCAGCAACTTCAGACACTTCCTATAGAGATGTTAAACATTTTACTGCATCGCGTGGAACGGTGTGGAAGATGTGTTTTTGATATTTTTTCAAAAATAATTAGTTAGGTACGTGTATCGATTTCTATGTTTTTGAAAATAAAATGAGTTTTTTTAACGAAACGGGAGGTCGTAGGGTTTCACTGTGTTATTTACGGTGTATTTAAAATGGACATATCGATGTAAGTAAATGAAATAAGTTACGGGACAATTTTTGAATACTGTCGTATTTTTGAATACGGATAGATTTCCTTACAAAATACCCTGTATAATTTTGGAATATAATATTAATATTTTAAATTATATTATAGAAGCCAAATATTTTAAGCAATAACTTTTGTTCTACGACTTTTGTAATTTCGATTTATTTCTATGAAGTTCTATGAAATTTTTGCTTTTATTATGATCGGTTGGAGAAATAATTCCGCGTGTTCAAAAAAATAAAAAAATATTCACAAATGAAATAAAATAAATAAAAATAAAATAAATTATTTTGATACCAAAATTTTAAAAAGTTTTATTTAAACGCTCTCTACGAAAACAGATGGCAATATTTAGTGCATTTGCGGTGAATATTAAGCTGATACTCTTCAGCCACAAAATCCTTTTTTGGCAAAATTAATAACCCCAGTTCGCATAATGAATGTAGAGTATTGTAAAGTGCGGAGCTGACTAAGGGCCGTAAGATCAAAAGCAGTTTAAACTATGGGTTTCGTAAACTACGATTACATTTGATCGATGGATTAATCTACTGTCATCTCTGTTAGTTTAAGCTACCGATGGCCGATTAACTACCATTGATCTTATAAAATAATCGGAGACTGGAGGTTAAACTCTATTGCATGTTTTAAACCACTATTGATCTTACGGCCCTAAGCCGTATGAAATACGCACGAATTGACCTATCTTTCCTGTGGATATTTGACTAGGTTACTAGGCTGAGAGGATGGTATAAGTGCTGGGCAAGCATACTCCATCTAAACATTGTCCCAGGCACTACAGTGTCCCTCTTAGTGTAGGCATAGGTTGCCTCCTGACGCTGTATAAACTAGTAGTTCGCCCCGAACTGAGATCTCGTGATGGTCGGAGCTTAATAAAACACAAACAATTTTTATTGACCAATGGTTGCAATAAACTTTGCAAATCGCATCGGAATCGCCGTCTAGCTAAGTACCAGTCTTACTTGAACTACAAAATCATTAAAACTCCAAGAAATTTTAGCTCACGTTGTACTGGGTTTTCCAATTTTATAATTTTTACAACAACTCAAAAACTATTAGACCTAGAATCAAAATAAATGACACCCTACTTGATATTTTCAGACGACTTTTTTTTTACTCTCTTTGGACTCTCATAACTTCACGACCCCTTGACCGATTTACTTCATTTAACAAACCAATAAAACTTAAGAGTACTATCCTACCAAATTCTGTGATCAATTCAAGATCGGATAAGCGGTTCAAAAGATTTCGAAGAACAAACATACAAACATACAAAGCATTTTTGTCCAAGTTGTCACTAGGATCTCGTTCGCATCTTGTAGAGTCAAAACGCTTGGTGCGAATAGATGGAATGCTAACCAGGTATAATATTGTGCGTCTGTTTGTTCTATGGTGGTAATAGATGTGTGTAGCTAAGTATATAACACTACCATTTCAGTTCACACATCGAAACAATTCTTCAACACGGTTCCTCATACCACCCACTGTTTCTACGTGCCTCTAGCATAAGTTCTACTTTCGAAACTGAAGCGTGGTCAAAAAAAGTCAAAATATGGCAAAAATGCACAATTAATCAGTAAATAGAGCTATCTATAAATCGTTTGCAACGGTTTGTAGATAGCTCAAGTGTTTCATGTGTATTTTGTAAATATTTTAAATACTATATTAGTTGTAATTTTCTATGTGAATAAATTTTGTGATTAATTTGTTGCTATTAAACACTTTGAGACAAAACGTATAGCTTTTTTAGGGTTACAATCCCGTAGGGTTTCGAAACCCTTATGGTGCGACTGTGTCCGTCCGTCCGTCTGTCACAAACCGTATTATCTCAGAAACTGCATATTAGACTTGAAATTTGGAATAGTAATATCTCATTTGTCAGCTTGTATAGAACGTGAGAAATATCATTTTTTTTTGTAAGCCCTCCTAAACTACAATCCTGGGTCAAGCCCTAAATTGAAGTCCTAGATCTGCCAATTCCTGCTGGAGATCTTTGGCGGAACCTAGGCCCAGCAGAGTCTGTCTTTAAAGGAGACCTAAGCTCAGTAGTGGACTTCTTCAGGCCGATATGATGATAAAAGGTATAAGTAATCAATGTTTGAACTGGTGCTAGATTCCCTGTTGTGAATCAGTGTGAATAAATGATACATTCTGACAGCTTATTGTCGTTTCTAATAAAATAATCTATCACGATAATGGTTCTGTTGAATCACTGTGCATTTTAGGTATTTTGTTTTGTAAATAATACTCCCTTTGTTCCGCGTGTTCAGGAAAAATGTCGATATACTCTTGCAGTCCTAACAACATCCCGTTCAATTAGTTTTAGCTCTGCTTTCTGTGCTGCAGGTTGCGGGTTCGATCCCTACAAAGAAAAAAACATTTTTGTTATATGAATACAAAATATTTGTCTTTCTAAGTGTTAGTATGGATTATTATTAAAATATTCAAACAAATACTACTCAACGGAGCTTACTTAGTAAAAAACGTAACTAAACACCCGTAACGTAAATAAATATGAAGATGTTATAAAGCTCATCTAAATAGAGGATTAAATAATTTGTTTACTTAATTCCCACAATATGTTTAAGAGAAGGCCGATGTCCACTATAGCGATGCGAGCACAGAACTTTGATAGGTTGTGTCGTCAGTGTTCACTGTTCATGGAGTATCGTTTGTGGTAAAAGTGTAAATCGCTAGCACATGAATACTCAATAAGTTTTTATTTTTATTTTACTCATTCTGTAAATTATCGTCCAAGGTGACATAATAACAAAGTGTGCAGCATTCCGTTTATGACTGTCAAATATGAGTTTTTTTGAATAAATGAAATAAAAAAGACAGCATATAAATTACAAAACTGGAAATCAAATGAACAAATATTCTCGGACAAATCACAGTCAAAAAACAGTCAGATTTAGATTCTTTTTACACTTTTTTAGAATCATAGTTATGTAAGTAAGTGTATTTATTTTATTTTGAGTTTGTGTCAGTGTCAGTGTGTTTTTCAAATGACATACATTTTATTTTAGTAGTTTAGTGAATAATAAACTAAAATAAAATTATTTTTATTTTGCTGTCTAACAAATTTTTACTTTCTAATGTTTTCTATACTTACTATAACTTAATAAATGTGTTATGTAAATAATAATATACTAATAAACATTAAAAGTCTAACAAAAGGTACTTAAAGAAAATTAAAACTAATACAGTCTTTACAATATTCACAATATTTACAAAATAACAATAACTTAATTATATTCACTTATATTTAACACTTTATTCATTTCGGTTTAGTGGATCCCATCCTTTAATGTAAAAAGAATGTGGATAACTCAATCTAACACTTGTTGGCTCCGATCAAGCCAATAAAACATCCATGTTATTCGGGACTTCGATTGTTGGTGCTTATGGAATTCTTCGAATGGGGTTCTGTGAGTTCCAATTTCAACATTTTTAACTTTTGTCTTTTATGTGTTTATGTTCGGTTTTGGAACGAAGTTCCTTATTGCGCGTTGCGAAAGGGGGCTAGACGGAAAAAATTACGACCAAAAGTTGTCGCGACACTTTTTTCAAACTTTGACAACGTCATTCGAATAAATTGGTGCAGGAAGTTTTTTTTTTAATATCGTGTGTCTGTACGTTCTCAACCGAAACAAATGAAAAAAAAAAATTAGGTATTGTCGGAAGTTTTTGTTTTTAGGGTTGGTTAAGGTTCTTATAGAAAATATTATGAGAAAACAATACCTCAAGGAACTTCGTTCCATCCGGGTGTCCCTTGACACCACTCAAGTTTTTTTTTAGTTGTTAATATTCAGCGATTTGTAAGACAAGGTTATATACATATAATCGTCAGCGATATATAGCGAGCCGGGACCGACAGAACCGACAGAACCAGGACCGTACCCTCCGAAGCACGGAACCGCTCAGATGCAATTGCCCAAATAGTGACAGAACGTCGCTTAAATTATATATCGGTGAAGATGGACTAAACAAACAAGCCTAGCAACGAGCGCTGTATGTTTCATACAGAACCCTAACAAACCCACGTCCAAGAAACATGTCTGTATACATTTGTATCGGCTAAAAGGTATCGGGTTTCTGATACATCGCGCGAGGGTTCCGTAAAGCACATTGATTGGGATCGAGTGGCGATTTAGTACGTACCTTGGACTTTTTAGTGTACATTATTGTACATGTACTATATGTACAATGTACATTGTACATGCAGAATGTCTTTATCAGAGATTCGTGATCATTGCTCTCTCAATGGGGGCTTGAAAATATCGTATTTTACAAAATCCAATCACGCTTAGATATTTGTATAGATTTTCTTGTTGAAGCGTTGAAACTCACTGAAAGATGGTTGTAAGGGCAATTCTGCGCGCAAAATCTGTTATAAACAGGCAAACGTTTCGCTTATAGAACGACTACTAGGTATGCATAGATCAAGATAGAGATGTTTCTCAGAATCGAGAGGAGGTAAGGGGGTAGGGGGGTGGGGCAGCAGGGATCTGAACCCCCGCTGTTACAGTAATTCACGCTCACACTTCCATGGTTCTGAAGATACGAAGGTGTCAATAGCCTTGATACTTTGTGGCCCGTATACTGCTCAAGCACTGATCCCGCCTCAAGCATAGATTTTTGTATGAAAATCTCTACTCTTCTTTTTTTTTCTTTCTTTCTGCATGTGGGCTTATAAGGTGTGCTCAAAAACATGACTCGTGACTCGAGAGCATTCGTCTGAATCGAGATATGTCTATGTTCTGTACCAAGGGCCGTAGGTATGCAATGAAAACTATGCTTAAGTCACGCTTGATTTTGAGTACTTTTTGAGCTCAATCTCAAAATAAATAAATGTCAGCGATTTTTGGATACTTAAAAAAAAAAACAATAACTTCCAAGCAAAAACGGGCCTACCTACTTCTTGTAGGTAACTGTCGATATGTGGTGTAAAATGTAAGCAGGTCGGATAAAAATTTGTAAAACTGCTTTACCTAATAGAGCACGTCACCGCTTTAAAATACTAACTGGGGGTTTCTCACTGTGTTTGTCTGTTTTTAATGTTTTTTTTCCACTGGGCTTTATGTTAACTTAGTCTGTGGTTTTTCTGTATTTCTGTGTTGTGTGGTTAAATAAAAAAAAACCTGTGCGTGCAGTCCCTACGCGCGGAAGAAGTTATACTTCGAGTGCCACGCATTCACTCTCGCTCTGTGTTTAATGTGAAATTAATTTAGTATTTATTTTTATGTACTTAACCAATATCCAGTACTAAATTTTCACTTCAAAATAAAAAGTAAAAAGTTGCATGAACACTGCCATCTATCATATTTTGACTGTAGCGTATAAGTCTCTTTCTATTCCGCCCGCTGTCAGTTGGAAGTCGTATAACTTCAAAAACACGGGCGGTCAAATGCTGAATTGCTGAACAATGCCATCTATATTTGATTGTAGCGTATTAGTCTCTGTCTCTTTCTATTCCCCCGAATAGAAAAGAGACCGAGACTATGTCCTCTCGAATAACGCAACGTTGTTGGAAGTCGCATTAGAAGTATAACTTCAATAATCATTCGGTTTATCATGTATTCGGTTTATTCTACCAAACGTCAAACAAATAAATGCCAATGTAAAAATCAAAGAAGATAATATAGATCTCGTGGACACCACAGTATTTTTAGGCATAACTCTAGATAATAAACTTCAATGGGGCCCACACATAGATAAATTGTCGAAGAGACTTAGTTCTGCAGCATATGCAGTCAAGAAGATCCGCTTCCTTACAGATGTGGAAACCGCAAGACTAGTCTATTTCAGCTACTTTCATAGCATTATGTCGTACGGCATTTTGTTGTGGGGGAGTGCTGCAGACATAAACACCATATTTGTGTTGCAGAAGAGGGCTATTCGTGCAATTTATAACATGGGTCCCAGAGAATCACTGAGAAATAAGTTTAAGGAAATAAATATAATGACAGTACCTTGCCAGTACATCTATGAAAACTTATTGTATGTTCAAAAAAATATCAATCTATTCAACAAAAAAAGTGATAATCATAATGTTAACACTAGAAATAAAGACAAACTCGCTGTTCCCACCACTAGGCTCACAAAAATTAGTAAATCTTTCAAAGGGCAATGTGTACGCTTCTTTAACAAAATCCCAAGTGATGTGTCTCAGTTGTCGATTGGCAAGTTCAAAAACGTAATAAAACAGAGACTTCTTTTAAAAGCATACTATAAAATATCTGATTATTTAGAAGACAAACAAGCTTGGGACGAACTAGCTCCAACTCATCCAATAAAAAAAATATGTAATCATACCTAATCATACAAAACGTAATGACGATTCAAAGTGATCAGTGAGATTTTATTGAATAAAAGATTTTTGACTTTGACTTTGACTATTCATTCATCGAAGATTAACCTTTTTGTGTTGGTTTATGATGTCAAGTATCAAGACCATCCAGTTGCAGTCAACGTAATATATTGATGATGGTGTAACACTCTATTGTGATCTTTTGTTAGATTATGATAACCGAGATAACTTATTCCCGAGCTAATATAAACGTCTGACAGCGCGAGCATAGTGTGGAATCATCTTTATATTTGTAGTTCTTCATTTGAAGATATTAGAAACTAGTTGGTGCCCGCGACTTCGTCCGCGTGGAATAGTGTCTATGTTAGCAACACACAAAGGTTTGTTCTTGGTGGGGATCAAACCCACGACCCACAGCACAGAAGGCAGAGCTACTACCGACTGAGCCCTGACGCCTGTCAACGAATGACGTTGTCAAAGTTTGAAAAAAGTGTCGCGACAACTTTTGGTCTTAATTTTTTCCGTCTAGCCCCCTTTCGCAACGCGCAATAAGGAACTTCGTTCAACCCCTAAATAGCGCGAAACATAAATTACAAAATGATGCATGTTGCGTTAATCAATGGCAAGTAAGTAGTTAAAAAAAAAAGAATTTGTTTTCACCTGTATGCATAAAGCACCAAAATAATTTATTTATGTAGCTATGTATTCTTATTATTGTGAATTATGCCGTCCGTGCAACATAATAAATATGTTGTAAAATGGACAAAAAAAAACTAAATAAAACCTTAAAAGTGTCTTAAAAGTCTCAATTTAATTTGAATAATGTGTGTTTACGTCACTTTTGAAATGTTATAACATTTTTTAACTGGATCATTTAAATCGCTCTAAATACTAATATGGCGTGTAATAGACCTTATTTGTATAGAAATAAGAAACATTATTGACAGTATTAAAGGAATTGGGATCAATAATTCACTCAAGTTGTGTGGGCGAATTGTCTCACTTTGTTCACAAAGTTATCATGAATGTTGTAAACACTGGATAAGGTAAAATATAAAGAAATCTTTTTTTATTTAAATTTTAGCTAAATTGTGTGTAAGTACCTACATAGTTTTATAGGTCCTATGGAGGGTATGTGGTGTGAAATATATTTTTTGTAATTGAATAAAAAATCTTCAACCTTTCGTACGATGAAGATTTACTGTCGCGTATATTATAAAGATTAGAAATACAAAAAAAAATATTACAGTTACTATGCTAATTATTATGTTATCAAAAAATAATTAAATACTTCCCTACGATTTTTTTACTTATTATTTTATTTGTGGTTATAAATGCTTATGTTCAAACTAACTATATATTTTATTAGTCAAAAATGTGCAACAAAATAATGATTTTATTTTTTCTTAATTTCCTACATCGATGTATGTCACCTGATATTTCAAACATGGCATTTATGTCTCCTGATCGAGTTTAGTGCATTATAATAAACCACAGAGTTTCATAGAATCGAATAAAGGTTTATAATATATGTCGGCATGTATTATAGTCTATGGTAAAAGTGACATGACAAGCGGCTGTCAAAGTCACTCGCGTTTGAGTCGTGAGGATGGTCGCGAAAACGGGCTTCTTTGGTGAAGGTTTGGAAAGGAGGTTCTGGACCTTCGGGAACACGAGAAAACCGTGAACGCACCACATCTACGACGAATCGCTAAATATCATGCAAATCCAAGAGAATCCAAACCAAGATGATTGTTTATAGCTACTATGAATTGTGGCCAACCTACTAGACGTTATATTTTGTGTGCTCGGGCCATCTTAAGCTAGCCATTTCTGATGAAAGGTCTCGTGTGCCTTTATATATATATATATTAGTTTTATCATCTTTAGAAACTCACGTTTCTGCCAAAAACCATCTCATAGTTATTCAGTGCTATCGACTCTTTTGTTCCATTTTTCTAGACTAACCTAATTTGACAGCTCAAAAATTACAGCCGTCTTTGTCGTTTCAGCTTATGAGAAAGGGACAGCAACTTACCCAGCAGTTACTTTAGAAAAATCATCATCATCATCAACTTATATCAGTCCACTGCTGGACGTAGGTCTCTACCAAGACTTGACTTGTGTTGCCAAACATAGATGTTTGTTTTGTGTCTGGGTGTTTCTATGTATTATAAGTATGTATTTACAAAAAAAAAAAATGTATGTATGTATTCTATCAGCCATCTAGTTTCCATCGTACAAGCTTTGCTTAGTTTGGGACTAGAAGGCGTTGTGTTAAGTGTCCATGAATATTTATTTATTTATAAGACGCGGCACTGAGCCCGGTCTTCGTCTCTTGTCTCTCATCCAGTGTTTGCCAGCTACATGTCTCAGATCGTCAATAAATTCCGGAAAAATTCAACAAGATAATAATCGATAGAATAATTTTTGATTGGTTTTAAAAATAGTTATTTTGAATTAAAAAAGTAATACAAACATATTGACCACAAAAAGTGAGCCAACCTCACAATAATATCCATTTAACATAATTAATGGCTTCTTAATGTGCTTTAAACATACTTAAGGTCCATTTTTGGGACCAAATCTGTGGTAAAAGTGACATGATAGATTAATGTAGTACCATTTCAGTCAGGATTTTTTACTTATTTATTTACAAAAGCTAGAGATATTTACCCTAGGTGTGTAATGACAGAATCGTCCTTGCCAGAGTACCTAGAACTATGTTATATAAAAAAAATTGTTTTGCAATGATACTATTTTGGCAGTTCTTTAATGTCATTACGGATTTTATTAAATATTTGTCCACACAATCAAGTCATTACAAGTCATTACAAGTCATTACAAGTGCGGAAAGGCTGTCATTGCAAAGAGTTCCGACAAATGTCTACAGTCGACAGTCCGAACAAGTTGCAATGACGGTTCCGCACGTGTACTGAACGACTATTTTTAATACAGTTGCGAAAAAATGAAGCAATTTAATAAAATATTTTGTGCAACAAACAACTAAACTTGCTAAGAAAATTTCTAAAAAATGGTGCCAACCGTAGAATATAAGCAGATATTTTTTTTTCTTCACCCATTCTACCTTTTGCCTACCAGCAAAGAGAACTATGCCCATACAGCCAAGTCTTCAGTAGAATTTTTTTATTGATATGAAATGAAAATAAAATTTAATGAGATGAAATGAAATGAAACCTAACCTAACTCATTCAATCAAATCATTAAATCTGATATTGAAACAAATTAGTAGCTTCTTTTTAGAAATATGTATACGTATTTGCATGAATCATAAAAATTTCTATGAATTTTTTGAGTTAAAACATCATGGTTGGTTTTTCTTTTTAATAGACATTATTTTGACAGTTGGGAAAGAGAACGCACGAGTGCGGGAAAGGTAAAAAAAAGCACGAGTATGTAATAGCCCACATCCCGAAGCTATACGTCCCTGCAATACGCCACTTTTTGAGCAACTGTATTAAAAAGGTAATTTACAAAAAAAAAAATATGGCTTAAAAAAAACCTTTTATAGTGTTAATGAATTTTTGAATTTTGTGTAATGATTATTATCTTATGCATTGACTAATTATTTTATTCATTTATCTAATTACTTTGCACGATTTTTATATATTTTTTTTTTATTATATGACGTCGATTTTAATTTTTATTTAAATTTAAAATGTGAAATGTGAGAGACAATGTACCTATTATTAAGATCTGGCTTATACCGTGTTTCTAGCAAATAAACAATTTCATTTCATTTCATAGGACATTTTAAATATTGCTTTTTTAGCTAGGATAGTCCTGGACGGGTTCAGAGGTATAAGTTTCAGAGGCATGTAATATAAACTAGACCTATAGTTTAATACCCGACTACAAAGAAAATGAGGGTTACACAAAGCAATACCTTCTAACAGTAGTAAAGTGTCTATCCTCTGGACATCACTATGTAATAAGAATTTCAGATCAGAATATTTTCTTGATTCTTACTTTTTTGAGCATGATTTTTTAGCAGTTTTTAGTTACTTAACTTACTTTTTATAGTCCTACTTACTTAGTTAATAAATGTATGTATGTATTGTATTATAAATATTATGTTTGTAAATAAACTATGTATTAGAATTTTTTACATAGAATTGAATATGAATCCGGCTTCATTTTGTGGGTTTATTGTTTTTAGAACAAGTTTTCAGTTACACTTAAGTGAGATCGAAAACCAAATCCAAGTAACTTAAGTTATGAAAACGAAATAAAAAGAGGCTTTTCAAATAACAAAATGAAATAACATACACATTTCCATTCATTCGGAATAGGAAACAGTATTATCGTCTTTATTAGACAATTTCTTAGTTAGTTTACGATCAATTGAGAATTTTTAGTATTTTAGCCGCAGTATGTGGGCTCTTTTCTCGACTACTGTCCGTGCACAGTAGACGGTTTAAACAGTAAATACAGTACAGATGACAGACCAGTGTAAATGATAATGGAGGCCTGAAAGTGTGTAGTAAAAATTAATACACTTCTGCGTTTACCTTACCACAGCATAAGTATACTTCATTTTTGTCGTCTAACACCAAAATATATACTAAAACTTGTACTATTATTTTTTATGCATCTAATAAATAAATAAATAAATATTCACGGACACTTAACTAATGTATGTATTCTATCAGCCTTCTAGTCCCAAACTAAGCAAAGCTTGTACGATGGGAACTAGGTGGCTGATAGAATACATAAATACTTTTTTTTTGTAAATAATTCATAGAAACGCCCAGGCACAGAACAAACATCTATGTTTTGCCACACACAAATGTTTGTTCTCGGTGGGGATCGCACCCACGACCCACAGCACGGAAGGCAGAGCTACTACCGACTGAGCCCCGACGCCTGTGAACGAATCCTAGGTTTAGTGGGTAGATTTTTTAATTCTTTATTTATTTACGAACGTAGTGGTTACATAAGCAGTGGGTACATAAGCAGTGTTTTTACTGCATGAATTTGTATTGTGGCCACAATACAACTTCTTTATACCAATCATAAAACAAGTAAGGTGTATATTTTTATTATTTAAGTATTCTCAGTAGCAAATGGAATTAATATGCTGTATTATGAATTATCGTACGACAATTATGTGTCCTATACCTTTTGTTTTACGATTATGACTTTGTCGAGAGAGTTCATCTAAGAACAGTTTCTGAATAGTAAAACTGTTTTTTTTTAATTCCAAAAACAGTTCTACCAAAGCATCGGTGGTCAGAGTCTAAAAAAAGCAACCCTGCTATAATACTTAGATCGTGGGTTCGAAACCGTGGTGATTCTAGGCCAATTCCTAGCGTACATACTTAATTAATTAAATATGTATTTTAGATACCTTCTATAGGTATATATACGTATGGATACGTTACCTACGTAGTCTGGTTATCCAGTCACGTTACCATTTACATATTTTATGGTATATAGGTAAGTACTTACCTATCTACCTATTTTCGTTGATAGCCATTTACTGCGAATTACCAAATAACATAGTATACCTACCAAAATTTCATTAGCTTAATTAAGCCATTTGGACGCTCAAAATGGCGTACACAGGACGCAAGTACAGCTTTTATTGGTAGATTTTTTTTAAATACAATGGGTAGTTACTGGTTTTCTAAGAAATAGCTGTCAATTCGACCAATGAGTGGGCTCTATAAAACTTGACAGTACAATGAAATGAACAAAGTATGTTAGGGTTGGGATACAATAGAATCAACATATAGAATCGTTTGAATCGGAAGTGATTGAATAAAATCATTTTGGGTAAGCAGTTGAATTGAAATTGTATGTTTATTTGAATGTTTTTGACTCGAGAGACGTGAAGGCGATCTTTTTATTTTCTTCTTAGCTAAATTCAAAAAGGTTTTGTGTTTTTTAATGGATAAAATGAAATTGCAAAACTTTTCTTTATCATAATGAACTTAGGTGGTCACATAATAAGCAAGTTCGTATAGTTAGTAGCCAACTCTGGTGACGGAGTTTTTAGGCCGCCTTAAGGCCTCTGTTGTGGCTTAACGATTGTTAGAGCCGGGACCGACAGTTTAACGTGCCCTCCGAAGCACGGAAGTGCTCAGATGTAAATGCCACTAACGGTCACCCATCCAAATAGTGACCGCGCAGCAAGCTACGCTATGAGCGCTTCGTACGTAATTACCTCACCTAACTAAGCAGAGTCACTAAATTGAAATGTATCTTTTGTAAAATAGGTATTTATTACTAGATATCGGTCGTAAAAACGCAGCAGGCCAAATTTCTTTTGTTAAATTTTTAAATGTCGGCCATCCTAATCTAAGAAATGTCATTAGACGGAGACACGACACATATATTCCAAAACCCATTGAATTCATCAGTCACCATAAATATTTTATTACACAAAAATTTAAATAAAATGTTAGAAAAGCTATAAAACAAAACCACTTGTGTGGCGAACATAATTAATTCAAAATCTTTCTCTGAATGTTCAAACCTCGATTTGGAGACGTGGACACCACACCTAACTGACTAAGCTACTGTTAAACTATAGTTTGATGCAGTGCACGTGCGTCTTTAGTGGCCAACAGTAATGTGTGCGGATGGCATAATAATAATAGTGTTGTTCAGTACTGGCTGATATAACATAGATAAAACTAAATAAATAAATAAATATTCACGGACACTTAACACAACGCCTTCTAGTCCCAAACTAAGCAAAGCTTGTACGATGGGAACTAGATGGCTGATAGAATACATACATACATTTTTTTTTGTAAATACATACTTATAATACATAGAAACACCCAGACACAGAACAAACATCTATGTTTGCCACACAAATGTTTGTTCTCGGTGGGGATCGAACCCACGACCCACAGCACGGAAGGTAGAGCTACTACCGACTGAGCCATGACGCCTGTCAAAAACTAATAAATAAACTAATAATTTTTCTAAAATTCATGGACATACATAACGCCCTCTAGTTTCAAACTAAGCAAAGGTTTTACTATGGAAACAAGATTACTGATAAAACATTTATATACTGACTAGCTGACCCGACAGACGTTGTCCTGTCATTCAAACTGTTACTGTCAAACAACTGACATTTATTTCAAATGTGACATTAAAAAAGTTTTCATGAAAAAGGTTAAGGAACTTTCACCCCATCTTTTAACCCCTTACAACCTTTTTTTCGCATTAAAAAGTAGCCTATGTCCTTTCTCAGGCTCTAGACTATCTGTGTACCAAATTTCATTGAAATCGGTTAAGTAATTTAGGCGTGAAAGCGAGACAGACAGACAGACAGAGTTACTTTCGCATTTATAATATTAGTATGGATGAAACTTAACGAAATATATTATATCTTGTTGCCACTACACCACAAACCTATCTGCCTAATTCATAAGATAATACTTACTGTGATACGCTTAGAAAAATAAAAACCGGGCTCTTTCTTAGTAACAGCTATTCGAGCGATTAGTTCAGTTTGAATATCAATTAATTCTAAGAACACTTAAATGCCACAAACTACCCTTTATCTTCTTAGATGCTTGGGACTACTAGTAGAGTGAAGGGAAATTTTACTTTCCCGTGACAGTACTGCGAGTGCTACGAGAAAAAGTACAATTTCCAGTGACACTACACTGGTGCCAGTCAGTAGTTTGACAGGAAATATTATTTCCCGTGGCATTCCTTTCAAGGTTGTCTGGTAGAGATCGCTGTTTAGCGATCAGACCGCCCATTGTATGTCATAGACTTAAGTTGTTACGTTTCCTGTATGTTTGTTTTTAGTTGTGGTGTGCAATAAATTATTTTCTATCTATCTATCTATCTACCAGGGCAACAAAGTAATGAGGGCGCCTTATGGAGGTAGGCCAAAGAAAAGATGGATGGATTGTGTAAAAGAAGATATGCATAGGAATTGACTGAATACTGAGATGATGGATGATAAGGGAGAATGGAAGAAAAGTTGAAAAATTGTGTTGACTCCACCTAGTGAGGTAAGTGAAGGAAAAAGAAGAGTGCAGAGGGCGCCACCGTCGAATGTTTTCAGACGTCAAGTTACAATAGGTAATGTGAAATTACGAACTTATAATAGAAAAAAATATGTTATTTAAATAATTTAAGCAAAGTTTAAAAAACCCCTTCACCCAACGACTGTTGTTTTCTTAATTCCTGGGGATTTTCAACGACTTATATAATCTTATTGAACTTGCATAGAGCTAAATAAATCTTGATAAATATGCTTACACAGGTACTACGCTATTTTTACAAGCCACGTACCTAGAGAAGCTACATCTCAACAACAAGGTACTTTTACCAATTAAATTAAATTAAAAACAATCACGTTTGAAAGGTTATAGTTATTGTGAACCCGTGGCGACAGTTTAAAAACAATAAAGTCGCGTTTAAATTTCACAATAAAACAACTTTACAATACAATTATGAATTTACATAGATTCTGTTGGAATATGAACACGAAGGGTGAATATTAAAATAGCTAATTACAATAGAAAATTTCTAAAATGTATGGGAATAGTGACGTCACCTTTTGTACCCCCACGCAGGGGACTGACGCAGGGGAAAACTGGAATGACCCACAAAATCATGGTGGTAAAAACCCGGACGAGCTCATTTATAAAAAAATTCGGTCAAAAACTAAAACCCGACTACTGAAAATTTCACGCTCTAAACAATATGAAAATAGAAAATATTCTCATCTGAATTTGTTGTGTACTACAGTGACGTGTAGTTAGAGGATAGCTATGGACAACCAACGGACGATCGAGACGAATGTATCATGTGTCATAAGTCAAATTCTGATGAGTAGTTTTGGAGTTATGAGAGAACAGATGAACGTACATAGGTACGGGTCAAAATCATATACCCTCCTTTTTGCTTCGCTGTAGTCGGATAAAAAGTACTACCTACTAAAATAAAAATACTTTTAGCAGTAACTGATGAAACCGGTATGTAGTGAGGACTGGTCCTAAAGAGACATTCTCACAGGATATCGCGGTTAGGGTCACGCTAGTTAATTTACTGATGATCTTCCATCACGTACCGACGTACAAAACTGTTTAGATAAGAACCGTTTTGTGACTGTTTCCATTGTTTAAGACGGGACGAGTTTTTGGTGATTTGAAGTTTTTTACTTACTAGTGGCTCTGGGAGCTGTAGACCTCGCGAGCATACTAAAAGTGAGCTATTTACTGCCTTAGCAAAAGCTATTTCGGAGTTTTGAAAGAAACCTATCAATGTTGAAGAGAAGTAGAAAATACCCATCCCCACTACTTCTCACCTGACACCCATCCCTCACCCGCAACCCCCACTGTAGGTTATCTCATTCTCCCTTTTTTACCGAAACCCCTTCACCCTTACATGTTTACCAGCCTGTTTAATCTTTCTTCCTCCTCTATCCTTAAACGAAGAAGTTTCATCTTACCTATTCTGGTGAGGCGGTCTAAATTAAAAGGCTCCAGGACTATTTGTGTTTCTCTCAAATTTGATTGAAAACCATCGATTGTTTGATGAGCTATCCTGTTCATCATGCTGAAGATCCTTATCAGATCTTCGCCAAACTTTTATGAGACCAACTTATAGTTACTACCTTTCAAATAAAAAAAAGAATAATCGAAATCGGATCTCATTTGGTGGAGATATCCAGTATATGAAATAGCCTCCTTTTTGCCCTTTTTTTGGGGGAAGTACCCCTACAATCAAAAATCCCCGACAACAAAAAAAATTCTAATAAGTCATATAACCTGTGTACCAAGTTTCGTCCAGATCGGTTGAAAAATGCGACCTGTAGAGGAGAACAGACAGACAGACAGACATCCGGACAAACGCATTTTTGGCCAATGTGGAAACTGAGACGCTTCGCTCGCTCGGTCAACTAAGACGTTCAAAAATTTGAAAAAATTAGATGTAGGTACCTACATATGCAATAGAAAATGTCTGAATAATACAGGAAAAACAAATAGGAAGTGAGACTTCTTTTAATTTTTCCTGTTAAATTGCATATTTTCTTTTATTTAAGAAAACCACATTATAAAAGTTTTAGTTCGGAAGCGTCGGTGAGCCAGTCAATTTGCACTCGAGCGGACTTGTTTACTTTTGGCTATGGTGACTGTGCCTGGTTCTGATCAGCATTTTGGCGAGCACTTGATGTCAGTTCACTACCGAATAGTGAGCGTATAATTTGACTGTTGTTGACCCTACATCGTAAACAAATATCTAACCGAGAGAAGCCGTAGTAGAGGACAGTGGAAACACGCTCGCGACTGTGTGGCGTGTGACAACTTCTGGCATTCCCTAGTTCCGCGTTGTGCAGGGTTTACATGGAGTCAGAAATATCCTCAAAACTAAAGGAAAATGGTGCAGCATAGAATATTTATTTGACATTAATAATTTTGACATTATTTTTTTAACTCATCTAACATTTTTAGAGTTAGGTAGGTAGGTATAAATAAGCTGTGAAAGCAGGTACACAGTCAAATTATAGTAGGTTAGTGCCAATTGTGACAAATTACAATCAAAATGTCAGTATACGGTCGCTCATTCTCTCATTTTCAGTTTAATTTATCAGTTTTTGATGTCATCACTTTTGATGACTATCCCCCGCTGGCTGATGCGGTGCCAATTCGGTAGGTAAGTTTCGATGCCAAGGGTATGCAATGTAACAAACTGGGTAAATCCACAAAATATCTGACATCTGTGAAATATCGTCCTGTCGATGTCGGCTTGACGCATGCCCAATAACGCCCATAATTAAATGTAGGCGCGCGTATGTGCGTTTATGCGTACGTCCTTTAAAAAGGCCACTTTACAGCTGTATGTAAACCCGATCTAAACTAACGTGTTCATTTCACAAATAAGAAGAACACGTTACACGTTATCAACATCACAATAATACCGGCCATTTGCAAGTTATAGCGCTATTAGTGGAATAAAAATCTGTTTTTACTTGTTCATGGTTTACGTGGAGAAATGGACTCGTCGTTTTGTCATCTCATTTTGTAGAAGGTTCCGTATAGATTACCTACTTATTAATTTGAACTTCTTGCTCATTCTTCTTCTTCTTTTATTTATGGTCTCTGTCCGCCATTACGTACTACTCTAATAAATTGTTATCGCCCCAAAGGTTAGCTGGTAGAGAATGTTATTTTAGCATTAAGTTCGCCTGTATGCACTACTTTTAAGTTTTGCAATAAAGAATTTACTCTCTATATAAGTATCTAACATTTTGACAAACAACTATAAATAATAAGTGTTTAATTTATGGTAGAGTATTCATTCTGGGCAAATTCTAGAGCAATATGAATGGTTGAGATTTTAATACCGCTTTTTATTCAATAACCCTTAATCTAATCTAAATTCATTTGAGATGACACTGGTGCCAAATGAGGTTCTTCTTCTTTTATTCATGTCCTCTGTCCGTCAAGGTTAAATTAGTTAGCTGGTAATAATAGGAAACGTTTCTAAATGATTGCTAAATTCCGCTCGTTCTGAGCAAAATAGCTATATTTTTAGACTCCGATGCAAGTCTTTGATTGAAAATGACTTAATTTTCTTACGCTTTCTTAAAAAATCTAGACTGAAATTGCGAGAAATACTAAAAATACTCATAACATCACCATGACATCTAAAAAACAGTTATTTTGGTTATTATTTAGAATTTAATAACTCTAACTACACAGAACACGTTTCTACCTATGCAGCTCAATTCTCTAGAAACTATTGTCGAAACGGAACCCATAAAACCAGTTTTAGACAATTACCCTCTTTACGGTAATACTTACCCGTAAACTTACATGTCATGCATCTGCATAGAATAACTGTGAGATAGTGTGTAATAGGACATTTTGACTACCAGTAAAAACAATAAAAAGTGATGATTCTTTGAGATAAATAAATTCATGGACATGTCACACAACGCCATCTAGTCATATATTAAGCAAATCTTGTACTATGGGAACCAAATTGCTGACAAATATTTCAGCTGAAACGGAATACCTACCTTCCTACCTACTCTAAAACTAGAATACTCAAACATAACTAAAAATTTAAACAAATGCCTGCCTATTTTACCTTAACTACCCATTAAAGAGATGACAATAACTTAAGCATACGACTTAATCCAAGTATCGTTTCAGTATTCAGGCGTTAGTTACTATTTCGTTCCAGTGTATCAGTAAAATTCGACTGCAGCTAAACCAATTCACTCTCAAGTTTACACCATATATTAGTCACGTCACCCCTAAAAATTAGTGTTAGTTATACTACTAATTACACTGAAACGCCCGCCTTGTCACAAAAATTAACATTAGCCATGGATAACTAGCAAAAACAGTGTCGGTATATCACAGGAATTCTTAAAAGCCGTTAAATAACACTGAATAGGCGTAAAATTACTTCCAATAACTTTTTTTTTTCTAACAGCTTGGGTTGGCAGGCATGGGATGGCTTGCGCATTCTGCCTAAGATTAAGGCTACAAACAGACGACTCAGTTCAGACAATGGTCCACGGCTATCCGCTAAAGATCATTATATCATAACAAATAAGCCTCTAAACATAAAAAAATCAGGTGAGAATATTTTCTTGTTTCATACTTTTTAGAGCGTAATTTTTCAGTAGTCGGGTTTAGTTTTTAAAGATAAAGATAAAGAGTGTTTATTTGCTAAAAACATGTGTACATAAATAAGGTAGGGTGGTTTCATAGGTGTTACGCAACATTAGTCAGTTTTATCAAAAATATCTAAAACTTCGTTTTCAAAATCAATAGATGTAAAAAATATAATGTTATATTTTACAATAACTAAGCATTTTATTTGTACAATTTACCAAACTGTAAGACAGTTTTTATAAATTGAAAATTCTTTGGACTAAAGTCTAATTTCGTCCACCTACGATGTAGTGTGTAAGGGGCCTAATGCTTGTTAGGGTCAGAGCCGCCCCCTGTCCGTGTGATTAAATGAAAACATTTCATGTGACAGATTTAAGTGGCCTTTATAGATAGTTTGTATTGATCTTATTGTTACAGACGTTGTTGAATAGGGTCGCAATTTAAAGTCGTTTACTGCAAATGGTCAAACAAATATTGATTTTATACGTTTTAAAATAATATATATAAATTTTTATTTAAAATAGTTAAAGAAATATTTCTTTTACAGTAAAACTACCTACTTGTAGGATAAATCAATGTTATTTTTTAGGCTGTTGATTTTCAATCATTCTAATAATCTTTGTCCTAGTAAAAAGTCAGTCTCAATCTCAATACGTACTATCCTATGTATTATTCCTATTTCTGGTACGACTTGAAATACTTAGGTAAAATACGAAATCAAACATTAAAACATAAAATAACACAATAAAAAAACTTGAGAGGTGTCAAGGGACACCCGGATGGAACGAAGTTCCTTGAGGTGTTGTTTTCTTATAATATTTTCTATAAGAACCTTGTAACAGTTTTTCCTTCCTGCCGTAGGGGAAAACTCAGGCAAAGAAGAAAATAAGTTTAAAATACTCAAAATTACAAGAATTTATTTATTCCAAGTACATAGTAACAATTAGGTGTAAATGCTATGCTTTAAAGTACTTAAAATTAAGTAAATTAGGTAGAAATTGCCTAAAAGTATACTAAATAGATGCTATAGTTGAATGGTGCACATCTGACGTCTGACTCGGCGGAAACTTTGATATTTTTACAATATGATACTCGAGTTAGTAGTAGTTAGGGATAGGGAAAACTCTTGATCCGGTAGGTGAGTAGTGGTGAAGAACGGGTTTTAGCTGCCTTTCTTCCTATTCTAACTAACCTGAGCTACTATGGACTAGCCGTTTTGTTTTGGGTATGCGAAGTGAACGTGCTCGGATCTTTAGGTATGGTATCGACCAGCTGCTAGGCTCGTTCGACGCGGGCGTTTTGTGGTGTGGTTCAGGAAGTCTGATCGCCATTTGACAGCCTCGCTGAAGATTATAAATAAAATAAATTAGTTACTGAGTAGGGAAATTTCTTCATCGAGGTACAGTAGGTAGTTTTATGTGAAATTTTGGCAGGTTTTTACCGTTATTTAAAGATATCTACCTTGAGGCTGGTATGGTGGGATACGCTGGTTGTATTTTGTATGGAAATGCTCGAAGGCGGTTACGAACGTTCCGGTCCAATCTTGACTTCGCAAATCGCGTTTACGCCGGTACGACCTGTAGTTTGGTGATTCAAAACGTATGACTGTTTTTGCGCTCAGCGGCCTTGTGTTTCGCTTATTCGCACTCCAAACTAATTGGAAACTCGTATCTCATGTAAATGTATTGTAGAAACAACTTCGGTATTCTTTTTCGAGTATAAATGTGGCTTATTTACCGAAATAAAATCAAAATTCCTTGGTTCGAGGTGACTCAACAACAATTTTCAAAATCTCCTCTCCACAGACAAGAGGCTCGGGTTTTTTTTTATTCTCGATTCCGTTTGGCATGGATCATAGAGTGTTTCTTTTTTATTTTTCTTTGTATCGGGGTTGCCGTCTCGGTAACTCAACTCTCTACCAACCACCGAATCGGTATCGAACGAATGTTTTTTATTATTTTGTTTATGAGAAATATTATGTGAAATTTAGTAATAGTTGAAGTAAAAATAATGCCGATAATAACGAAGTATCGCACCGGTGCCAAATCGCCCTAGCAGGCCGTTCTAGGCCCGAGTTCTTATGATCTCGATGAAAGGAAAATTTGAAATATTTTAGCGGGAGATTCAAAATAGATACGTTTTACTAGGTAATTGCTATGATTTTTTCTAACGTGTAGATTATATGTAAAGTGTTAAAAATCGAAGGTTACAACCTTAACGAACCCTAAAAACAAAAACTTCCGACAATACCTACATTCATTTTTGTTTCGGTTGAGAACGTACAGGCACACGATATTAAAAAAAACTTCCTGCACCAATTTATTCGAATGACGTTGTCAAAGTTTGAAAAAAGTGTCGCGACAACTTTTGGTCTTAATTTTTTCCGTCTAGCCCCCTTTCGCGACGCGCAATAAGGAACTTCGTTCCAAAAAAAACAATTATTATTAGAATGCCATGTTGCTTCTTGCTTCCAAAACGACAGAAAATCTCATCTACAGCTGTTTGAAACGTCAATACACCTACCTGACTACTATTCTGTCACACAACAGATGTCTTCAGACCCCAGTCACCGCTTTTGACTTTTGTTGTTAGAAGTGTCGATTTCAATTTGACTCTATTGTGGATGTGGGCACAAGAATTTGCAATGGTCATTTTACAAGTGGCGTTAAACCAAAACGACATAAGTCCATTAGGCTCGGTGCACAAGTAGCTTTTTAGAAGCAGCGCTTAGCAGCGACAGAAATCACAGCTCAGCCTTCCGTATTTCTGTGTGGTAAAAATGTCTCAGTGTTACAATGTTTAAAAAAAATTATTCGATCAGCAATCAAGTTCCCATAGTACAAGCTTTGCTTAGTTTGAGACTAAGGTCCAGTTTCACCAAAGTCTTGCTAACAGAGTGTTACGTAATCGGATGTCAAAATTAACAAGAATGTTAAAGTATTGTTGTTTCTATGTATTATAAGTATGTATTTACAAAAAAAAATGTATGTATGTATTCTATCAGCCATCTAGTTCCCATAGTACAAGCTTTGCTTAGTTTGAGACTAAGGTCCAGTTTCACCAAAGTCTTGCTAACAGAGTGTTACGTAATCGGATGTCAAAATTAACAAGAATGTTAAAGTATTGTTGTTTCTATGTATTATAAGTATGTATTTACAAAAAAAAATGTATGTATGTATTCTATCAGCCATCTAGTTCCCATCGTACAAGCTTTGCTTAGTTTGGGACTAGAAGGCGTTGTGTTAAGTGTCCGTGAATATTTATTATTATTTATTATTGTTCAGTATTTTACGTCACACGAAACAAAATTGACAAAATCAACCGTTATGTGAATGATAATGTCAAGCGACTAAATTAAAACGACGTTCAACGCTGTTTAAATAAAACGCAAGCAGATGTATTTTTGTTTAGCTGGTTTATATGGTGGCCGTCAGATCAGCGATTAGATTTAACAGTCTGTTAATGAAGATAATCCTTGGTTAGGGCATGGTGAAACACAAAATGACCGTTAAATGGCTAACAAGCTGTTAGTTTAACTAACAGAGCATGGTGAAACCAGCCCTAAGAGGGCGTTGTGTGATATGCAGTAGTTTTGTTTTTTGCATCGACAAGCAGATTCTAATTCGATCAAAAGAGAAAACACGGTGTAATTCTAAGCTTACATCGAGTTTACCTATTTATAACAGGATAAAAGTAGAACTAATAACTATTAGAAGCCATGGAGTGCAAATTCTTGCCGGGCGGCGTCTGTTTGCGAATGCTTATAATTAAAAATAATAATAATAAATAAATAAATATTCTTTGACATTACACACAACGCTCTCCAGTCCCATACTAAGCGGAGCTTGTATTATGAGAACTAGATTGCTGATATAATACTTATATACTTTTTTTTTTTGTAAATACATACTTATAATACATAGTAACACCCAGACACAGAATAAACATCTATGTTTTCAACACACAAATGTTTGTTCTCGGTGGGGATCGAACCCACGACCCACAGCACGGAAAGCAGAGCTACTACCGACTGAGCCATGACGTCAATTTGACTGGGTATCTTTTAAGCAAATGTGCTGTACCGTCCACCGCATCATCGCTTAACATAAGGTCAGAAAGTGGTCAAACGTTTGCCTATAAAATGTAAAAAACCTGTGCGTGGAGTCCCTACGCGCGGGAGAAGTTATACTTCGAGTGCCACGCATTCGCTCTCGCTCTGTGTTTAATGTGAAATTAATTTAGTATTTATTTTTATGTACTTAACCAATATGCAGTACTTATTTAGTTAGTTCTATACTCATGTTGCTTAAATCAGAACTAGATGGCGCTGCTAAGTTTGGTCGGATCCTAAAACGCGCTATCGAAGTGTTTTGCGTTTTGTGGGGGTCTCCGTATGTGATCACTCTCGCTAGTCTCTGTCTCTTTCTATTCGGGGGAATAGAAAGAGACAGACACTAACGTTTCCCGTTTAACGCAACCTTGTTGGAAGTCGCATTAGAAGTATAATTTAAAAAAAAAGCTGCGTGTGTCCGGCCCTAAAAGCTTCCTTTTGCTTGAAAGCGTCTATTATCTATGGCCTATTATCTTCTTTTATTGTTAGGTTTTGTCGTGAAATTGAAATTGATGCTGGGATTTTGAGTGTTATTGTTCTTTTGTTATTTTTATATTGATTTGTGTTAAATAGGATTTTATTGAAGTGTCGTTATGGTCCCTTTGGGAGTTTGTTAGCGCCAATGTTGTAAACCTTGGCAAATAAAGTCATTAATTTGAACCGACTTTTAAAAAAATAGTTCTTTATTACTTTTCATTGAAAAATAAGTACTTTTTAAGGCTGATAAATAGTATTGTATTTAAAATGCATTTTATCGGTGGCTAATCTATTATTTATTAAAAGATTTATTTTCATAATTTGTACCATTAACTTAAAAGTTATATATCACTACGATGACAATAAGTTTGATGTATTCAACTAAGTTAATGTCAACTTATAATATTTTCAAATAACTCATTTACATTATTTTAAATCGGACAACATAATATCACACAAAACGCGCACCCATCCATACAGAACCTAACGACCATGCAAAATTCATTAATTCTACCACTTCATAAAATTTCACACATCATTAAACACCTATTGTAATAGAATCACCAATCCTCACCATCCAATTAGACTGAACATTTTGTAAGTACACAAAAGAAAAAAAAAAGGTACAACTTTAAATAGTACAAAAAAGGTTTTACACCTGGCTGAGTAGAATAGATGATAGTTGCTTTGGGATGAGACGTTTTGACCGTTTGTCGTCTGAAATAGTTGGTTTGGCAATTTATAGGTTAAAAAAAAAACTTGAGTGGTGTCAAGGGACACCCGGATGGAACGAAGTTCCTTGAGGTGTTGTTATCTTATAATATTTTCTATAAGAACATTAACGAACCCTAAAAACAAAAACTTCCAACAATACCTACATTCATTGGTTTCGGTTGAGAACGTACAGGCACACGATATTAAAAAAAAAACTTCTTGCACCAATTTATTCGAATGACGTTGTCAAAGTTTGAAAAAAGTGTCGCGACTACTTTTGGTCTTAATTTTTTCCGTCTAGCCCTCTTTTGCAACGCGCAATAAGGAACTTCGTTCCAAAAGACGATAATGGTATCGATTCGGTTGTTGCCTTTTTCTAAACTAACCTAATTTGACAGCTCTAAAATTATAGCCGTCCTTATCGTTTCAGTTTATGAGAAAGGGACGGCAACATTTTTAGTGCTGTCAAATTAGGTTAGTTTAGAAAAATGCAAGAAGCGAATCGATACCATTGCACCTTTTAGAAGTTTAGAAGCATCCTACTACTTACTAAATTGTAGGTACTCTTAGATTCTATAAGCTTAGATCTAAAGGAGCCCGTAATTTTCATGTTGCATAACATTTGCAGTTTCATCAACCGCTGATAAATCTAGAGAAATCATTTTCTGAAAACACACTCTTAATTATGAACCTTTAGAGCAATATGTTGAAAAACTAAGTACTCTACCTACCTACTGTTCGTTTTTGTGCCTACATTTAGCTTTTCTTATTGAATGAAATGCTTTCAGTCTTTTATTTTCGTTATTTTAATATCAAAACGTACAAAACATTAAAATATAGTATTACTATTCACAAAATGTAGTTTATTTACAAATAATTAGAGAAAATAAAATCTTAGTTGCGAAAAGAATGTTACTCAAAATTGCATACAAGCAGAGTATCCCAAACGTGTTTTAGTGTAAATAAAAAAACCTGTGCGTGCAGTCCCTACGCGCGGGAGAAGTTATACTTCGAGTGGCACTCATTCACTCTCGCTCTGTGTTTAATGTGAAATTAATTTAGTATTTATTTTTATGTACTTAACCAATATGCAGTACTAAATTTTCACTTCAAAATAATAAGTAAAAAGTTGCATGAACACTGCCATCTATTATATTTTGATTGTAGCGTATTATAGTCTCTTTCTATTCCCCCCGCTGTCAGTTGGAACTCGTATAACTTCAAAAACACGGACGGTCAAATGCTGAATAATTGCTGAACACTGCCATCTATATTTGATTGTAGCATTTGTAGCGTATTAGCGTATTAGACTATGTCAACCGCGTAACGCAACGTTGTTGGAAGTCGCATTAGAAGTATAACTTCAAAAAAAAAAAACAACCGACCGGTATTTCAATTACATATAAACCAACCAAATTAGAATACCATACTACATATTCAGTTTTATTCGTCCTACTGTGACATTTCTATGGAATAACACAGCGCTGAGTCCCGCTGGGTAATGTTACGGCTATTGTTGGTAGCTGCAAGCTACCTTATCTCATTTGAACAGGGAATGAGAAACAGCTGGTTTATTAAAACACAAACAAACAATAGTACATTGTTCACCGAGAGGAGATCGGGAATCGCACTTTCTCTCGAGTGATACATAGTGCTTTATACTACACCTACGAGGAAAATAAAAAACTAAAACTGAATCCTCAAACAACACACAAATTGAAAATGGCGCCAATGGCGTCTGCAATTTTCACATGTTCTTTTTTAAAATTGTTTAACTTGCCGCCGCGCCGCAGGGTCGCACTGCCAGCCCGACACCATCCAACACACAGCTAGTGGCCAGTGTCATTTTGTGAACTTGGATATAAAAACTCACTGTAAAAACTTTTTGGCTTTTGATATTTAGGTTACCGGCGCATAGTCTTACCCAAAATTAAAAAAGAAAAACCACGTAAGAAATGGATTTTCATACACTTTTCTCTCCCGCTCAGATGCGTTTTCTCCCCGCATATTTGTTCGATATGCAATGACGTACTTTTTACCGTAAATTTGATAAAGTATTAAGGTACTTTCCAAGCAGGTGTAGTATAAAAGTTTTTTTATGCCCCTAAATGATAGAACAAGCCGAACCGAGCCTGATCCCGACTGAAAGGTCGAGTGCAGGAGTGGAGGATCTTCCCATTTCGATGGAGAGCACTTTCTCCATGTTTTTATCATAAACTTCGCAGCAAAGAAAAGCGTAAAAATGTAAATTTATTTAATTGATCGAGTGAGCGTAGCGAACGAAAGATCTTAGTGACAACTTGGGCAAAAATGCTTTGTATGTTTGTATGTTTGTGCTTCGAGATCTTTTGAACCGCTTATCCGATCTTCACAGAATTGGTAGGTATACGGATAGTACTCTTAAGTTTTACTGGTTTTTTAAATGAAGTAAATCGGTCAAGGGGTCGTGAAGTTATGAGGGTCCAAAGAGAGTAAAAAAAAAGTCATACAAAAATATCAAGTGGGGTGTCATATGATAGGGTTTTGTTTAGACATTCCAAAACCGTATTTATTTTGATTCTATGTCTAATAGTTTTTGAGTTGTTGTACAAATTATAAAATTGAAAAACCCAGTATAACGTGAGCTCATATTTCTTGGAGTTTCAATGATGTTACCATTGTTTGGCTTTGTGTGCTATTAAAAATAGCGTTAATAAACAATAAATAAATAATTTTGGACATTACTTACAACGCTCTCTAGTCCCATATAATAATACTTATAAACTTTTTTTTTGTAAATACATACATAATTATACCTAGTGCATAGTAACACCCAGACACAGAACAAACATCTATGTTTGCCGTACACAAATGTTTGTTCTTGGTGGGGATCGAACCCACGACCCACAGCACGAAAGACAGAGCTACTAACGACTGAGCCATGACAGCTGCCAAATTTGTTGAATTTTTTCTCGATTTTCACCAAAGGCCTGCTGCTACGGGTCGTATTTTAATTTTCTCACAGAATTTATAATGATCTAGCTATTTTGTATTTCCTGTGTCAGAATTATAAAGATATCTCCATAGGTGGATCTATCAAGTCTCGGAATGACGCAAGACTATTTTGTGAGATTTATCAGTTTTGGTGCATCTTTCTTTTGTTATGTATATTTATCTATGTTAAGTTATCTTATTATGTTAATTTAATTGTTTTATGTTGAATTTATGGGTGATCTAAATTATTATGCTTTAAAGTTATTATTTTCTATTCATATCGTTTAAATTAAAATCGTTAATTTTATTACTTTTTTTTTATAAATATGTAAACATTCACGGCACTTAACACAACACCTTCTAGTCCCAAACTAAGCAAAGCTTGTACGATGGAAACTAGATGGCTGATAGAATACATACATACATTTTTTTTTGTAAATACATACTTATAATACAGAGTAACACCCAGACACAGAACTATGTTTACAACACACAAATGTTTTCATTTTACAACTTGTATTATCGATAAACAAAATATCGGATTTTTAGTAAGAATCACAATAAGGCAAATCTCTAAACTACATACAACAAAGGCTAAAAACAGTATTTTCTAACGAATACCCGTAGGTAAGTAGGTAGGTAAGGTATATTACTATAAACATTCTGTAATACAAAAAATTGGGCTAATAATAAAAAATAACCAATAATGCTATAACTTAATTTATAAGCTTAAAAAACTGGAAAAAACTGGTGACACTACAACGGTTGGCAGTCGAGCTGGCAGTGACGCGCAATGTAACTCGAATACGCTAACGCGGCGACTGTCAGATTTGTTCGTGGGTACTTACGTTCTATTGCTCGTAAACGTCACAGAAAAGCAAAATATGCAATATCGTGTACGCGTATGACGGGTTTTTTCCAGTTATTCTTATTTAGCTGCCTAATTACTAAACCGATTTTGATAAAAAAAATTATGGGACCAATCTGGAAGCATACCCTTTCAGATTAAAAAAGAATTTTTCAAATCGGTTCATAAATGATGGAGTTAACAAATATAAAAAAAAATACAACCGAATTGATAACCTCTTCCTTTTTTGAAATCGGTTAAAAAAGACGTTTTGCTTTATTTTTTTTAAACCATGAAATTTAAATTTAGCCAAGGTTTGACGAATGCTATTCAATGAAATTACTAGATAAGTGATAAGTTTCAGTCACTAGAGCTTCCAATCACGTTCATAAACAAAAAAAAACATCAAATTACAATCAATTTAGGTTCACAAGAGTCATCGTAAAATAATAAAGCCCTTTATAAAGCTGCGTCCACACACGCCTACGTACACCTACGCGGAAATAAAGGCGCGGTTTCCGAGGAGCGGTAGCCTTATTATTTTTCATCACACCTATTCGAAAAGAGCGACTTGGTTCGCCTTTATGTGCACCCAAAGGTGGTGTACAAAACAATAAGTAAAGAAGAAACAATACAAGTATAAGAAACAATAAGTGCGCGGCAAAGTTCATTCCGGCGCACTTATTTAAATAAGTGCGCCGCAATTTACTTTGCCGCGCACTTTTTCAATTTGGAACATCTTAGTGCTCAGCGCCAAAGAAATCGAACGAATAGAAAACATAAGAAATAAGTGGTTTTCATTACAGATACTATCTTTTTTTCATTTTAGTTGTTACTATATATGTTTTATTTAATAATAATATTACAATAAAATATGAGGCGCCTTTTATTTTCTCATAGTTGGTGATGAAAAGTAGAGTGTACCACTCGGGCGCAAAATATATTTTTGGCTCGGGCGAAGTGCTTTGAATCCCTCGCTACGTTCAGGATTCTACTAAAGAATCCCTCGCTACGCTCGGGATTCTACTCTAGAATCCTTCACTTCGCTCTGGACTCAAAAAATCGCCCTCGCCGTAAAAATATAATTTTGATCCCTTATGATACAATCTACTATTCTAGGTGAACATAAATACACCGTATGTTGTCTCTTTCGTTCCAATTTTAATCTGCTTGTCAATGCAAAGACGGTGTAACCATTCCAAGATCACTGGGTATTTAAAATTAATAACTAAAACTTTTCAATGATTAAAATGGTTTAGTATATAAAAAATACAAGAGAATTGAAGATTTTTCTTAACGTCTTACGTTTTATGTTGCCTCGGCCGTAATAAAACGGTGTTAGTAATCTCAAAAGCCGTGGCTACACGCCTATGTGGCATAACTATGGCCATAATAGCATTTGAGTTGTAACTTGACACCCGTTATGACGCAGGCACGTCTCTTAGGCTCTGTGGACCAGTTTACCTTGAGCTGTGGCTGTTACGTAATAATGTACAATTGCTTTATTCGTATTTTTACCTATGAAGTCTGATATCTGTTGTGATATCCTGGAAATTTTTGTGGGAATATAATTGTATCTAGCAGAAAGTTTTACCGATTTCTAAATCATACAAAGAGTTTTATGAAAACTTCCACTGAAGAAATTATAAACTGCGATAAAAATCAGATCAAACGTTATTTTTTATACATAAACTTGAATATTCTATGATATGAAGAAGTCAAATAGATGCAAATTATGTACCCTAAACGTGCGAATATCTTTTGATCGTTCTTTTTACGTATTTTTTTCATGCATTTAAAAACACATCTCAATGTAATTTTATTGTTATATCTTTCTGTAATATTGTTTAATGTAAATATTTTGTTTTTTGCTAGTCTATAGAATAAAGCCTTGGAGTAATCCGTAATGTTATTTTACTAGTGGCTCTGGGAGCTGTAGACCTCGCGAGCATACTAAATATTCCAATATTCAACATCATCAATGTCGTGTAAGGTGTTTTCTGATCATCAGATCTTCGCCAAACTTTTATGAGACCAACTTATAGTTACTACCTTTCAAATAAAAAAAGAATAATCGAAATCGGATCTCATTTGGTGGAGATATCCAGTATATCAGTAATAGCCCCCTTTTTGCCCTTTTTTTGGAGGAAGTACCCCTCCAATCAAAAATCCCCGACGACAAAAAAATTCTAATAAGTCATATAACCTGTGTACCAAGTTTCGTCCAGATCGGTTGAAAAATGCGACCTGTAGAGGAGAACAGACAGACAGACAGACAGACAGACAGACATCCGGACAAATGCATTTTTGGCCAATGTGGAAACTGAGACGCTTCGCTCGCTCGGTCAATCTATACATCTATACAAATATTATAAAGAGGAAAGGTTTGATTTTTTGTTTGTTTGTTTGTTTGTATGAATTGAATAGGCTCCGAAACTACTGGACCGATTAAAAAAATTCTTTTACCATTAGAATCCTACATTATCCCTGATGAACATAGGCTATATTTTATCCCGGAATTCCCACGGGAACGGGAATTACGCGGGTGAAACCGCGAGGCGCTGCTAGTTATGAATAAATTGAAATAGAAAATTGAAATGGAACGTTTTTATAGAAACACCCAGAGCTCTTCAAAAACTGGTGCCCGCTGAATAATAGAGACATCACACAGTGTAGGTACAACGACAATAACTTATTTAAATTAAGCGTAACGCGATACGCGCGTGTGTACGTGCCTTTATATCTGATCATGTCTTTTGGGTGTTTTTGAAATGTTTTTTTCTGTGTTTTTATTAGTTTTTTGAAGGCGCTTGTTCTTGATTTACGCTTTGTTGCTTTTTAAACAATTATTTTTGTGAAGACACCTTTTGACGTTCAAGAAAAAAAAATTTTAATTCTGTCATCAAAGTTATCAAGTCCATCTATCTACGGGTACAAATTATTTTGATATTCATTTGGAAGTACGTAAAGTCGTTTTGCGATCTACGTACTTATGATTCAGTGGTTTTTTAGCAGCAGAGAGGAATTGTTCATATTGATACGTACTTTTTTAACCGATTTCAAAAAATCAATTCGGTTGTATTTTTTTTTATGTTTGTTACCTCAGAACTCCGTCATTTATGAACCGATTTGAAAGATTATTTTTTTATCTGAAAGGGTATGCTTCCAGGTTGGTCCCATAAAATTTTTACCATAATCGGTTCAGTAATTAAGCAGTTAAATAAGAATAACTGGGAAAAAAACACGTCATACACGTACACGACATTGCATATTTGGCTTTCTTGTTACTTTTCTGCGATGTTTACGATCAATAGAACAGTCTCAATGAACTGCCATCATCATCATCATTTGATGATGAAGGCGTATCAAAGTGAAGTCGGTTTTTCCAGTTAAACTTATAAAAAATATGGTAGAGCCTTACATGGCCATATCACAGAAGATTAGTTGGACGTATGTTTGTTTGCCAGTAGGGTAGCTTAACATACATTTGACCAGCCCCTATCAGATCTATTAAAATAAACGATCAATTAATTTAATGATTCCCACGAATAAGTATTCGTTTTACAGGCGTTGCAGATGTAACAGCGCCCTGCTGTGAATGTTGGAAACTCAGGGATGGACTGGGTAACTATTACAAACAAAGGACAAGCTACATGGAACAAGCTCATTGGCCGAAGGGTGTCGCGTTTCGTCGCTTCCGAGGACGGATACTCGACACCGCGAAATCGCATCCCACGTCGCAGCGCAATGATTACGTGGCAAATAAATAAATATGTGTTTTTATATTGTATGTATGTTAGTCTCTAAGGTATATATTGATATGGGTCCTAGAATAAGCTTTTACATCTTGTACTTTTCTTAAGTTGCCCGAAAAAAAGTTCTTATTATTATTATTATTATTTATTTTTTTCCTACTCGGTTCAAAATAAACCGGAATCAAAAACTGATGGGCACGGGCCTAGTATTATATAATCTGTGGCCAAGTGCACATCAGTGTCTTACGTGTGGGTGTGTGACTACGTCCTGACTACCGAGGTCAGTTTGTAGAAACTTTCTTACTATTCGGCATGTGTTCAGTACAACCGCTTTCTGCATCAGAACAAAGGTATGTTTTGGGAGGTCCAGTAAGGTGAGAGACTGAAACAGTTGTTTTGGTATTACACCAGTGCTAGATAAAACTATTGGTACTATTGAAACTTTTTGCAGACGCCACATACGGGTAATTTCATTTTTTAAATCGACATATTTAGAGAGTTTTTCTGAGATAGTATTTTGGAGGTTATGGGTGTTGGGGACGGCTATGTCTATGCGAAGAGCTGTTTTACTTCGTTTATCTAACAAGGTTAAGTCTGGTTTGTTAAAGTGAGTGGTTTTATCAGTGAGGATTATTATTATTAAAGGTTATTTATTACACTCTGAAAAAAAGTGGTTGCGGCAATCAAGATTTTGTTTAGATTGACTAAGGCTGGAATACTCAAAACTCATTCAAATTTGAGCACCACTTAAAATTGCTCTGCCTCTGTTTGACATTACTCATTTGTAAGAGATGGCCATAATTTAAGCGGAACTTAAATTGAGTGGGGTTTGAATGGCGTTTGAGTATTTGGCCATAAGTAACTTGTTTGGATCTGAGCCTATCAACTAGAATGATAACAGCAACTACTTTTTAACCGACTTCAAAAGAGGAGGAGGTTCTCAATTCGGTTGTATTTTTTTTTTATGTTTGTTACCTCGGAACTCCGTCATTTATGAACCGATTTGAAAAATGCTTTTTTTATCTGAAGGGTATGCTTTCAGGTTGGTCCCGAACTGCCATCATCATCATCATTTGATGATGAAGGCGTATCAAACTGAAATCGGTTTTTCCAGTTTTTTAAACTTATAAATTATATGATCAACTTAACTAAGATTTTGATTAATCTAAACAAGATATTGTCAATCAGCTAATCACGTCACTTGATTGGCGTCCATTTTTGTCCAGTGCAGCTGAACCACAGAATATAATTATTATAGTACTGGCTGAACTGAAATATTTCATGAGTGGGTTTTGCAAGTATACAGACATACAGCATACCGTCGCTGCGTCACATAGAAAAACCGACATCATCATCATCATCCACAACCCGACTTCACCCACTGCTGGGTATAGGCCTCTCTTTGTTTGTGCCACTCCTCACGGTCCTGTGCTAATCTCATCCATGTCCTGCCCGCGATGTTCGCAACATCGTCTGCCCATCTCGCTGCTGGTCGACAACACTAAAGAAATTAAACAATCTGTGTACCTACACCTACCTACCTATCGACGTTTTCCATCATTTAGTCATAAATAAGCAATCTAGTTCCACTGTGAATATTGTAAATACTGTATTAGTTGTAATTTTCTTTGTGAAATGTCTTTAAATATTTTAGAACTAGCTGATACCCGCGACTTCGTACACGTGCGTAACT
Organism: Eulithis testata; assembly: GCA_947507515.1. Lineage (NCBI taxonomy): Eukaryota > Metazoa > Arthropoda > Insecta > Lepidoptera > Geometridae > Eulithis > Eulithis testata. Next base: position 1,474,775 of record OX382215.1, on the reverse strand, counting down.
TTCCACCAAAATATATGTCAACCAGTATACGATGAACCTCGTGTCAATGGCTGCTTTTGGTTTAGAGAGGTCAAGCTGTGTCTAAGAATCCACGTCTTTAATTTCAATAAAATATAGCCTATGTTTGAATCCGGAATAAGGGCTTCTGAATGGTATAAGTTTCATTGAAATTGGTCCAGTAGTTTAGGCGTGATCCGCGAACAAACCAACACACAAACAGACAAACTCGATTTTTGAAATAAGAATCGTTTATTTAGTATATCTGCATATTTAGTTTATCCATATCTTTAATTTTAGTTTTTAGCTTTTTTACAGTTTTATAATAGTACTAGTTGGTGCCCGCGACTTCGTCCGCGTGGAGTAATGTCTTTGAGTAGCATAACTTTTACAAACCTTGATTTTATATCGAAACAACAGCTTAAAAATAAGTTTCAAGCTTCTAGCTCTAAAAATGACGATACTTACATACAACTTTCATCCCCCCTTTCAACCCCTAACAACCCTTTTTTCGCATTAAAAAGTAGCCTATACAATTTTTCAGGCTCTAGACTATCTGTGTACCAAATTTCATTCAAATCGGTTCAGTAGTTTTGGCGTGAAAGCGAGACAGACAGAGTTACTTTAACATTTATAATATTAGTAAGGATAGAAGTAACCCCTCAATCCGCCCCTATCATTCGTAAACAAACCCCAAAACTCGAATCTGCTAATTTGAAATAGATCAGCCATTATTTATGGCCTTTGACCATTGATGGCCCTTGACTTAATGGCCTGTCGATGGCCACAAATTGACGTTTTTTCTTGTCTATAGTTTGATTATGGCTTTAACCAACTTTAGGATGTTTTGTCTAAGGCCCGTCGCGTACTGCTCAAGGATCCGCACTCAAGCATAGATTGTTGTATGAAAACCTCTATTCCTAACTCGCTGCCTCTGTTTTACCTTACCTATTAGTAAGAAACGGCAACCATTTAAGCATAAACTTAATTCAAGTAGAGTTTCAGTATTCTCTCCATGAAGTAGGTAGTTAAGTACAATAAATATAATTATGTGTATAAATAACCTATACTGAGATTTGGACCGTGACATCCAATTTCCAAAATGAATAGCACACGTCACATAAATTACTTTGCAGTAGAATCGGGCTTTATACAGGGTGCTCTGTAAGTCTTACTTAGTATGTAGTTTCATTTAGATCCGTATCATCATCATCATCTAGAAGCTGAGCGACAATCAACGCACAGCCTAAACTATAAGTCCTAGAGGAATGCGGAGGGTAGTATCCTTATATAGTGTAGGGGCGTACCTAATAAGAAAGGAATTTTGAAAAGTCACCCTAAAGAGTTATAGATGAGGATTTAGGATCAAAGATGAGGACCAAATAATGCGTTTCTTTTATAGATCGTACAATGTACGGTGTACATAGAAGACCCTTGGAAATTGGTACATAGATTCCTCAAATAAATTAACACGATACGTGTTTCAGGATTTTTAAAATTTTTCTGAACTGTTTGTACGCTGCTACTACGCGAGCAAAGCCACTGGCGACAGCTAGTCAACTTATATCAGTCCACTGCTGAACGTAGGTCTCTCCCAAGACACGCCATAAGCTATGTTTTTGGCTCTTCCCATCCAGTGTTTGCCTACATTAATATTTTAGGACACTCTGTATCTCTGCTTAGGGGAGGAAAATGTAGAGATTGTCGTACCTAAGTGGGTTAATTTCTGAATTAGGGGAGATGTAGATATAGCTATGAACGAAATGGCAAAGTTTATTTAATGATATTGCTATCGGAAGAGAGTGATTAGGCAGTTCTGCAGAGTTTGTTGATCGAAACGAATATCGAAAAGCTTTAAGCGCCATTAACGGGAGATTCGCAAACAATTTTTCTCCATATTAAACAGTGGGTGTCTCGACTCACTTTTTGAAATCAATAAGTGAAATAAAACTTAGAGTACGGGCTCAGTTTATCGCTCAATGCTTTTAATATTTTATAAATCGGTCTGAGTTAGAAAATATGAGTTGGGCCGAAAAAAAATTATTTTACCTTACAGGTCTCATTTCTAAAAATGGGTCCTAAATTATTTAATCTTTGTTATTTTACCTGTGTTCCTTTTTCCAAAACTGAACCGGAATACTAGAAATATAGATTTGTCACCATTCTACTGTGAAATGGTACAAAAAGGTACCACTTCATCAATATCATTGAAAAAACTCCACAAAATGTCCACAAAAGAAACTTTATTTGCAACAAATTATCTCTACATTCTCAGAAGGCGCCAATATTAAATCGATATTAAAATCAATCGATAAAATCGAATGCTTCCAAGCGCAGCCACAGAATTTTGAACTTAAAACGTTCGGAAATTGACAGCACTTTGATAATTAAGTGTCACTGTCATTCAATAGAGACGTCACAATGAAATGTCAGGAGTCAAGCTGGCTAGCGACACAATGCCTGCTGATTGCCACGGTCCCATTCAGTGATTATTCACGGCTATTATATTCTATTTACTTCCAAATAAGCATTTAATAGTTCAGCCGTTCCCGTAGCATGCCTATTAACAATACAGTAAAATAAGGACCACTTTACACCTTCTTGGAAGCAGGCAGTTGCGCGCTTGTAAAAAAAAAAGAAAAAAACTCTCTTCACACATGCGCCATCCTTTTCTGATCTCTTGTCGATTGTCGAATTCTATTGATTTATCTGCCGACAGTATTCAGCTATCGAACGTAATCTCAACCTATTTTGCGCCTTATTCCATCGAAATAAAAGCCATAAGAAATTCTATCAATTATTGTATTAAATTTTATTTTTGTTAAATAATTTTGAGGGTATCATAATGGTGTTTAGATGAAGTGGAAACCGATACATCGAAGTGTCGATCCCTTTTCACGGTGTGCTAATATAAAATTAATTTTATCAAAAAAAGTGCAGCCATATGACGTGGTTTGTTTGACAAATAATTTTCACGGTATCTCGAATCTTGTATGAATTTGACAGCCGTTAAATTTGGAGACCTTAATTTTTTTTTACAAAATAATTGAAACAGATTTACTATATTTTTGGTTAAGATGCAGTACATGTAAAGATTAGACTTTTTTATACATCTTAAAATCTAGATTTTCTTAAACTAGTAGTTCTGAGATCTCGTGATGGTCGGAGGTTAATAAAACCCAAACAATTTTTATTGGCCAATGGTTGTAATAAAATTTGCAAATCGCTTCGAAATCGCCGTCTAGCTAAGTACTAGTCTTACTTGAACTACAAAATTATTGAAACTCCAAGAAATGGTAGCTCGTTATACTGGGTTTGCCAATTTTATATTTTTTACTACAACTCAAAAACAATTAGACCTAGAGTCAAAATAAAAACGGGTTTGGAGTGTCTAAACAAAACCCTATCATGTGACACCTCACTTGATAATATTGTACGACTTTTTATTTACTCCCTTTGGACCTTCATAACTTCACGACCTCTTGACCGATTTACTTCATTTAACAAACCAGTAAAACTTAAGATATGTATACTTAAGGTACACGGATAGTACATCCGTATACCTACCAAATTCAGTGAGGATCGGATAAGCGGTTCAAAAGATCTCGACGAACAAACATACAAAGCATTTTTGTCCAACTTGTCACTAAGATCTAGTGAGCGAAGCGAACTAGATCAATAAAAATATTTATTTATCTATATATGATTAAGGTACTGTTACACATGCTAATAAAGCATGCTTTTAGCAAGCACGTGCTCATTTAGCATGTGTATCGAAACCTTGCTAATAATTAGCATGCTAGAAAATCGCACGGCCGTCGATTTTTGAGCATGCTACCTGCAGCGCGGGTGAAAGGGGGCGTGCTTTAAGCGCGTGTGAACAGGTTTGCTTATTGAGCATACTAGTATCGATCGATCAGTCGTTTGCGACAGGTGCGCGTGCACAGAGAGCGTGAGAGCACGCTATAAAATAGCATGTGTTTTTAGCATGCTTATTTAGAAGCATGCTTAAAACTAGCATGCTTATTGCTAGCAAATGTACACTCCTCACTAGCATGCTAATTCAAGCATGTGTAACAGTAGCTTTAGGGTAGGAATCAGGTTCTAATATTCTCTAGAGTCTAGCTGCATCTAGACCGTAGTCTTCCTCATATTTAACAAAACGTCATTTTAACTATCGAAAAATGGCTCAGGAGATGCCAAATCTTATTTTTTTTTTACCTCTGTCTGTGACTACAACCTTATTCTTAGCGCTATTTCATAAAAGTTTCAGACCAAAGAGTTTCCATACAACTGACTCATATTAGTGGCCTCTAAAGTTTACTAGCAACGGCCACACAACGTTTCAACTACTTAGCATGTATCAAACATCATATCAAAATCTCTACCAACATTGCAATAACAAAACGCCCAAAAAACCCATCACTTATCTTCACAAGTTTCAACTATATTGCATGAAGTTAGAGTGTTTTTTTGCTCGGTGGCTGAAATTATAGGTTATAGATAAAATCAAACTCAATGAAATGAATCTAATAAAGATGGCGGATAAGAAATGTATTGTTGAGTGCTCAATTATAACCTAGTCATGTGTTGTACATTAAATTCGACCTTGTTTTGCTTCCGTGAATTATCTGTGAACCTTACTGTAAGTTTCCACTAAAAACATTCTGTAGTGGATATCTTTCTACAACGATGTATAATTAACTGACAAACGTGTGTGGCCAAAAAAACAATTTTAATACTATAATGGTCGAAAGCCTTCTCTACTCATCAGTAGCCCAGTAAATTAGTTGTCATTTTATTCACGTGAAAATATAAAATAATGGTTTTAATTGACTAAATAATTACGTTCTTTTTTATTATATGTTTTATTTTATTACTTACCTGATCGTGAATAATAATAAAAAAACTTCACTCAAACAGAAAACAAGATTCAAAAGCGTCATTACAAATTACTTTTTTTTCCCACTTTATAACCACAGTGTCAATCTGCCCGTAAAATTAAAATTCGAACGCGCAAAGAAAAAAAACACATCTCTATGGTTTCAAGTAAACAATAGCATATTCCGAACGCACGCGTGTAATAAACAAACTTGCATTCAATTCAAAACATTACAGGAACAGGCTGTGTGGTCAAGTGGGGTGTAGATATGCATAAAGGGACACACAGACGCATTTAAACATAACTAATTCGAGCGATGCTATTAGAATAATAAAATAATGCAACCGTTTTAAGACATTGATGCATAATGCAGTAGCGAAACGCACGAAGCATTTGACAGGTTTTTCTTCTAATTAGCGGGAAGATTCAAAATATTTGTTGTTATTCAAAGGGATAACGATTATTAAATTCGAAAATAAAACACGAAAATGGATGATATTGTAAAGAAATAACAAAATCAGATTTAAATGCATAAAAGTTACGTAAGTCTTTGAAAATTGTTTAAACAAGCGTTTATAATGTGGCTCTAATTTTTTTCTGGTTTCATAACAAAGTATGAGTTACAAAATGATAAAAAAAAATCCTGAGATAACAGAATTAGGAACACGAGATGGGTTCGAAAGTGATCTATCTTTGTTACAAAAACTGTTATTTTAGGGAATTAGAGAAGGCGTTTCTGACGAGATGTCAGCAGCGGCCCTTAAGCCAAATTGCTATTTTAATTGGCCGTTTAAATGTTTGGATTCGATTTTCGAACACGAGTTTGAACAAAAAGTTTTGGGAAAAAAGGTTGGAATGCAAGCTGTCATAATTTTTGCGAGTGGCCAGTGTCATTCTGATCGATGATTTTAAAATATACGTAGGGGTGGGTAATCTAGTTTTACAAAAATATTATATTTTTTTCAGATTTTTATATGGAATATTATTTTAGCAGTGTATATTTCGTACGTAAAACTATTTCGGTAATAACTTAGAGCTCTTAGGCCCGTATGCTGATATACTGCTCAAGCCACTGATCCGGACTCAAGTATAGATTTTTGTATGAAAATCTCTACTCAAATCATGCTTGAGTAACGATTTCTATAAACGGGCCAAGTGTTGTGTGAGGTAAAGTGACTTATTTATGAAAATGCTAAATGACTTCAACACGATTTTAACACTTATTCTTCTTGTATGATGTTAGTACTGCAAAAAATATTTTTGAATGGAGATATAGATATCAATGACCTAAAATTTATCACCATTTTATTCATAGTCTGATCCAATCAGATAAGATCACACTTACATTCACTCTCACAGGAAAATCGTCTATACATACATAGATATACAGATGAAAACCGTATGAATTTTCAGAGCATATCCGTATTAAATACTTAAGTTCGGTTTAGTGATGTCCTAAAGCGAATTTTTGTGACGAAAATCGTGAAGATACTCGTGGGCTTCTGACCATGTAGAAAATTAAATAGAGAACATATAGAACTAGGCTAAGAAAATGGTACCTAATAAGTAAAGTCCAGTTAGAGTACCTAAGCAACCGGAACGCAATTTTTTGGAACGAAGTTCCTTATCGCGCGTTGCGATAGGGGGCTAGACGAAAAAAAATCTAACGACACTTTTTTCAAACTTTGACAACGTCATTCGAATAATTGGTGCAGGAAGGAAACAAATGAATGTCGGTATTGTTGGAAGTTTTTGTTTTAATTTAGGTGCTTCTGTGTACTTACTGTAAGAAAACAACGGGTTTGATGCGTATCGTCAAAACTGCTTTTCACCTCAAGGAACTTCGTTCCATCCGGGTTAGGCTCATAATCCCCTTTGAGTCGTCCCATTCAAGGGGATTATGAGATTTTTTGGCTCATAATCCCCTTGATTTCAAAATTTCCGGGTGTCCCTTGACACCTCTCAAGTTTTTTATTGCAGCATCGGGTTCCTGGTCTTTCAAACGCGTAGATCCCAAAGTCCCTTACAAAATAGGTCATTGACCTTCGGTATTTAAGGTCCTTACAGTTCAGCAGAGAGTAGGTACATTGAGTCCACGTGAAGATACTCGTAGGCGCTACTTTCTCCTCTACATACCTTTTATAGCAAAGTTAAGTTTTAGAAGTTATACTTCTAATGCGACTTCCAACTGACAGGTACAAAGTTGCGTTAAACCGGAGGACACCTTATCCTACCAAATTACGAAGCACATGAAAAACCTTTTGAAAGTTATACTTCTAATGCGACTTCCAACTGACAGCGTTAAACGTTAAACAAAAGAAAATGAAAAAGAAAAAGAGACATAGCCGTAATTTCAATCATCGCAGCAGAGCTACTGTTGGCCGAACAGTGATCCGTCGGACTGCGGTCAGACCGACAACGGGAGCAAGTTCAAATCCAAAGCGACACTATAAATTTTTTTTTTAAATTTTACTTTTTATTTTGAAGTGAAAATTTGGTACTGCATATTGGTTAAGTACATAAAAATAAAAACTAAATTAATTTCACATTAAACACAGTGCGAGAGTGAATGCGTAGCACTCGAAGTATAACTTCTTCCACGCGTAGCACTCGAAGTATAACTTCTTCCACGCGTAGGGACTCCACGCACTGGTTTTTTTTTTACATATTTTGTATATTTTTTTACCCAATACCCAGCTTAGTGTTTTCAAAGTTAAATCGAATCGTCCCATCTCTAGCCACTCGATAAATCGATGCACGTAATATTGAGTTACCGATGGGACATTAGAAAGACGATAGTATCGTCCAGAATACATAATAGAAGATGACGTATTTATCTATCTTATTTATAGCCGTATAATAACGTCATGTTTGTTATGAGACGTTTGAATGACGTCACGCGTTTTAATTAAAAAAGTTTTCATTGACATTTTCGTTATAATTCACGTGAGGGCACGTGAAACTGTTGGTCCCAGCGGGCCTAAGATGCGCACCGCGAGATATTTGTCATGTCGTTCTGTCAAAATGTAAGCATTTTGTAAGTATTGCATTATCTGTGGTAACGTTGTCGAGAAACCGCGCCTTTGAATTTTCCACTTTTGACATTTCTGCATGACTATTATCTCGTCCTCAGAGAGGTACGACGACTAAGAAGTGTCAAAAGTGTACATTATGGCGCGTTTTGTCGACACCATTCGGTACCACAGATAATGCAGAAACTGGTGCAAAATGCTTACATTTTGACAGAACGACATGACAAATATCTCGCGGTGCGCATCTTAGGGCCGCAGGTCTAACAGTCGTCAAGCCACGACGGAGGCCATAAGGCGGCCTAAAACTTCGTAACCAGAGTTGGCCACTAACTTACTAAATGAATTTATCAAGCATTTTCAAATACTCCTTAATTCTTCCAGGTTACTCCTCGTCATTTTAAACTGTCTCACTCGGTCTCTCATCGCCTGTCTCCCTCACATCATTATGTTATTACCAAGACTGAAGACATGCTCTGAGTTGTATTTTTTAAGAAATTTGTAACGTTATATGATGTTTTTAACCGACTTAAAAAAAGGAGAAGGTTCTCAATTCGGTTGTATTTTTTTTCTTTATTCAGTAAAATTCATGTTGGCAAAAAAAATGTAATGGAAATTCAAATCACAATAATTAAGACGAGACTAAATGAAAATTTTACGCCATTTTTAATAATAGTCTAGACTACCACAACAGTTTAAAAAAAACTAGTCTTAGGAGGTCCATTTATTTAAAAAAAATACATTTGACTGAATTTACACCGTCACGTTCTCACTGAGATTTGAGGTATCTGAGTATGGGGACCTTTCTTCTGAATGCGTTCGTCAATAACGGTAATCGTTTCATAAAAAACCATAGCTTAAGAGTACTTACGTTCTGAAGGGCTGTGATTAGCGGGTGATTAAGGTACATTCACCATAATCGTGTAATTATTTATTTATGTTTTAACGGCGAGTGTGTGTTTTTGTGTAGTATAAGCGAATGAAGCAGATAAATCCTAATGAGCAATTGACAACTGACCCCTTACCTTTTCGAGGTGGACTTTTTAGTTCATTATTATTGGTCCTAAATAATTTTGTTTTGAGCATGGTTTAAAAATAGGCATAGCCTATATGTAGATTTAGTATCAAATCAACTACTACCGGCATGGTATGAATATTGTCTTATAAGAAGTACGTTAGATATTACTTACTAGAATTAAAAATATACTCAAAATGTATGCTTCAAAAAGAGTGTTTCAAAATGCTTAGGGTCGGCAACGCGTGTGGCACCTCTGGTATTGCAGGCGTCCATAGGCTACGGTAACCGCTTCCCATCAGGTGGGCCATGCGCTTGTTTGATTACTTTGTAGTATAAAAAAAAATTGTAAAAAAAAAATTGTGTGAAATTCACACGTGGTAGAAGTGAAACCTTTAAAAAAACCAGTGCGTAGTATTTATTTTTAACCGACTTCAAAAAAGGAGGAGGTTCTCAAATCAGTTGAATTTTTATTATTATTTATGAACCAATTTAAAAAATTATTTTCTTATCTGAAAGGGTAGTCTTCCAGTTTTTTTTTTTTTAATTAATGTTTCTTACCTCAGATCTCCGTCATTTATGAACCGATTTGAAAAAATCTTTTTTTTATCTGAAAGAGTATGCTTCCAGGTTGGTCCCGAACTGCCATCATCATCATCATTTGATGATGAAGGCAAATTGAAGTCGGTTTTTCCAGTATTTTAAACTTATAAATTATTATGTACTTATCCAATATGCAGTACTTACTTATTTAGTTTTAGAAGTTTTCACTTCAAAATAAAAAGTAAAAAGTTGCAAAAAGTTTAATGTCGCCTTGGATTTGAACTTGCTCCCGTTGTCGGTCTGACCGCAGTCCAACGTTATCACTATTCGGCCAACAGTACCTCTGCTGCGATGGTTGAAATTATGCTTCATTCATGTCATGCTATGTCATTATGTCATTTACCTTTCATCTTTTCCGTTTCATTGAGTTTCAAATCACAACGGTGCTAAAGAAGTTTTCACTTCAAAATTGTAGTTTCCAAGCTTTCAACATTTTAAACTTCTGTACATTTGAGCTTTGGGTACCGATACCAATTTTATCAAGTTGATTAAAACATTTTGTCTACTACCACAGATTATAGTACAAGTGCCTACTTATGCTAATTTTTTTATACTACTAGGTAGGCAAGAAAGCGTATGGCCCGCCTGATGGGAAGCGGTTACCGTAGACTATGGACGCCTGCAACACCATTTATATTATCCTACTAATATTATAAACGCGAAAGTTTGTAACGATGGATGGATGGATGGATGGATGGATGTTTGTTACTCTTTCATGCAAAAACTACTGATCCGATTTGGATGAAACTTGTAATATATATTGTCCGTGACCTGGATTAACACATAAACTAGGTACTTTTTATCCCGAAAAATCAACGGGATCCAACGGGACGCGAACGAAGTCGCAGGCGGCCTCTAGTAAACTATAAGTTAAAGTTATAAACAGCTAGGTACTACTTATTCATGACAAATATTGAGTTTATTCTGCAAGTTTTGATTATACTGCGAGAGAAGCCACGCAATAATGATATCTGCTCACGATCGCTAATGAAATGAACAAGAACCAACAACACACGGACAGACAGTCTCACTCGTAATGTTAATGTAAATATTTGTTTAAAAATTTATTCTAATGTATATGTAACTAAAGTATTTTGATATATACATAATACTAAGCGTGCCCGCGACTTCGTCCGCGTGGAAAAGTGTCTTTTGGGTAGCATTTTTAATTACTTCCATGCAACTTTTCATCCCCCACTTTCTACCCCCTTACAACCCTTTTTTCGCATTAAAAAGTAGCCTATGTCCTTTCTCAGGCTCTAGCTAGACTATCTGTATTACCAAATTTCATTTAAATCGGTTCAGTAGTTTTTGCGTGAAAGCAAGACAGACAGAGTTACTTTCGCATTTATAATATCAAGTATGGATTAGTAAATACCAGCTGGTTGACGGAGCTTTGCTCGGTATTTAGTATTTATTGAAGTTATACTTCTAATGCGACTTCCAACAAGGTCGCGTTATTCGAGAGGACATAGGGGGAATAGAAAGAGACAGAGACTAATACGCTACAATCAAATATAGATGGCATTGTTCAGCAGTTCAGCATTTGACCGCCCGTGTTTTTGAAGTTATACGAGTTCCAACTGACAGCGGGGGAAATAGAAAGAGACTAATACGCTACAATCAAAATATAATAGATGGCAGTGTTCATGCAATTTTTTACACACTTTAAACAAACGAAATGCGGGCACTAGATTGCTGATAGAGTACCTATTTATTTTTTGAAATACCTAGGTACATACTTTTGTAACACCTTGATACAAACATAATATAATTGAAGAGTTACAACGTAATTTTATGATTTTATTTCAAGCTTAGTTACTTCGATCTACGACGACGAAAACTACATAAATCATATACAAGTGAGCTTTCTTGTAATTTTTTCAAGTTTATATAAATGCTTTTTGAATGCGTTCATTTTTTTTTTCATTTTTTTTTCATAGTACTATAGCACTACGGAAACCACAAGGTTTACTCAAGTTCAATCCAAACTAGTTAACTTTTTTCCCGTGTGTATCATTCTCAACAAGCAATAGGTACCTACTTAACCATCTAGTTAAAGATTACCGGATACAACACAGCCACATACTTAGGGATTAAAAACAAATAAAATTTGTCTATGGCCTGGTTTACCTAATTACTGTTTATGGAGGCAGCTGAACAGATCAACTGTCATGACATGACAAAATGGTATTTCTATGACTTCGGCCGGGTATTTCTATGACAGGCGTCATGGCTCAGTCGGTAGTAGGTCTGCCTTCCGTGCTGTGGGTCGTGGGTTCGATCCCCACCGAGAACAAACATTTGTGTGGCAAACATAAATGTTTGTTCTGTGCCTGGGTGTTACTATGTATTATAAGTATGTATTTACAAAAAAAAATGTATGTATGTATTCTATCAGCCATCTAGTTTCCATCGTACAAGCTTTGCTTAGTTTGGGACTAAAAGGCGTTGTGTTAAGTGTCCGTGAATATTTATTATTATTTATTTATTACTTATGATATGACCGGCAAATCTGCCGGGCCGGTAAAACTGCCAGAATGGCTTAGTGGCTGCACAATTTATATTGGAAAACCCAGTATAACGTGAGCTAATATTTCTTGGAGTTTCAATGATTTTGTAGTTCAAGTAAGACTGGGACTTAGCTAGACGGCGATTTCGATGCGATTTGCAAAGTTTATTACAACCATTGGTCAATAAAAATTGTTTGGGTTTTATTAACCTCCGACCATCACGAGATCTCAGTTCGGGCCGAACTACTAGTATAGATAGATTAGAGAAATACACGCTATTTTTTCTTCTTCTTTTATATATTTTTCATCACACCTATTCGAAAAGAACGACTTGGTTCGCCTTTATGTGCACCCAAAGGTGGTGTTTCTATAAGAAACAATAAGTGCGCGGCAAAGTTCAATTACTTTGACGCGCACTTTTTGAATTTGGAACATCTTAGTGTTCAGCGCCAAAGAAATCGAACGAATAGAAAACATAAGAAATAAGTGGTTTTCATTATAGATACTATTTATTTTCATTTTAGTTGTTACTATATATGTTTTATTAAATAATAATATTACAATAAAATATGAGGTACCTTTTATTTTCTCATAGTTGGTGATGAAAAGTAGAGTGTCCCACTCGGGCGCAAAATATATTTTTGGCTCGGGCGAAGTACTTTGAATCCCTCGCTACGTTCAGGATTCTACTAAAGAATCCCTCGCTACGCTCGGAATTCTACTCTAGAATCCTTCACATCGCTCTGGATTCAAAAAATCGCCCTCGATGTAAAAATATAATTTTGCTCCCTTATGATACAATCTACTTACTATTGCCTATATCCGTTATTTTGATATACAATTATGCCAGTGTCAAGTGAGAAATTTGAAAAAATTATAAGTCAAGTCGGCTGTCGTTTATTTAATTGCAGCCATTTTCAGCCAAGCTGACGTGTGACAATCGCTAAAGGATAGAAAAAGAAATAAGCGATAAGAAAGTTCTGAAAATAAGTCACGTGACAATTTTCATATTTCAATCTCTAACGTTTGCAGCTTGGAAGAATGTTTATATCCTAATTTCTTGGTTTGCAGTACTTATGTGTGAACTTTGCAATAGACACTTATCAATACATACGTGATTATTCTTCATTTTGAAAAACATCTATATGGAAATGTTTTCTTCTGTTACTACGTGTTTTTCCGATAGCCAATAAAAAAAATTGCATTGTCATCTATAGATGTAAAAACCAAGTTTTGACACTTTTCTTAATTTACTCAGCCAGAAAAGGGTCATTTAAAAAAAACTACGTGCCCGTACAAACAAGGGCCAAATCAATAGGGTATAATTAAATCATTTGTACCCTCGTTAACAAAATAAGATTCCTGGGCCATGTTTACGGCGTACTATAATTACTAACCGCGCTGTAAAACATAAAAAAAAAAGAAAAAAATGAGGGATGGATTTATGCTCTGACATAAAGTGACGTTTTTAAAGGGCGCATAGTGTGTTGAAGTTTTATTTTATTTTTGCTATGTTATGTTGTTTTTTTTAGGAAAAAAAATCCAAATGTCGACTCTCAATGTTTTTCAAGGCTGTGCTAATTAAGCCATGGCGGAGGCCTTAAGGCGGCCTAAAAACTCCGTCGCCAGAGTTGGCCACTAACTCATCGGAGCTTGCTTGTTTTTTAAGGCTGTGCTGTTAGATAAAAATGCATAATTTGAACATGAGCTTGCTCATCGTAAATTAGGATGCATATGATTTTACGTATACTACGGTGTTGAAAATTAGGTCTGAGTATTAGTTATCGGTTAAAAAACTTTAATTGGAAATATAGACTTTATTTATCTCATTATTACCACAGGATATTAGTTTAAGTTATCACTACAAACTAACAATAAATAATATGTACTTCATACTTATATAATTTATAAGTTTAAAAAACTGGAAAAACCGACTTCAAATTGCCTTCATCATCAAATGATGATGATGATGGCAGTTCGGGACCAACCTGGAAGCATACCCTTTCAGATAAAAAAATAATTTTTCAAATCGGTTCATAAATGACGGAGTTCTGAGGTAACAAACATAAAAAAAAACAAATACAACTGAATTGAGAACCTCCTCCTTTTTTGAAGTCGGTTAAAAATAGGTCAACACTTAAGTGTGTTCTCAGTTACTAAAAATAAAACAGTAAAAACGTATAAAATCCTCCACTAAACGTTTGGTAATTATAAATGTACCAAAAAGGTTCAACCACTGGACCAATTTATGACGACTGCTGTTCCCCGAAACCATTCTCTCATTAAATTGGTTTACAGCCTTTAATAATTGGTTTACTAGCGCCTTGTTACGTTTCGGTGTAAGGGGCAGCCTCTTTATGTTACCACAGTTAACACCGTTTTGTAACAATTGTTACGTAAGTCAGTATAAGATAAGATAATAAATAAAAGTTCAGTGTTCTTTGTTGTTGTAGCATCTTTGTCAGAATGTAAAATTTTTATATGAATAAGGAATTTAATTTTGGAAATTATGACCTCTCTTCTTCTTCTTCTAACTTAAGAGCTCAGCTCTTGTCGGTGTAATTATGCAGTTCTCGCCATTTGTTCCTTTCCAGTGCAGCTTCCTTGACGTCCTTATACGACATGACAGCGATCTTTTCCTTCAGCTGGCTCGTATAGCTTTTACGCGGTCTTCCCCTTCCTCTCTTTCCTTCTACCTTTCCTTCAATGATATTTTTAATCAAACTGTCATGTCGTATGAGGTGGCCCATCATTTTTCCTCACCGATTTTCAATAACCTCTGGAGAAAGTAATACAAGTAAGTACGAGTACTTATGTACAGTTTTGTACTTCTCCGTCCACTGACTTCCCTCAATCTTCTTAACGTTGTCAGTTCAAAGAACCTCGAATAGCAACCACCACTTTTGGTCAACGGTGGCTGTTCGAGAAATGTTTTTTCCAGCGCGGCAAAAATATATGTGGCCATACGTGAACTCCAGATCTTACTAAAATAAATTGCGGCATGCAAAAATACAATGGCTGAATATATAGTGAATATCTATAAATTCGCTCGTTTAGGTGTAAATGCAGTCGTCGATAAAATAAGTAATACTTGATATAGTACTAATATATTGGCCCTAATCATCCCTACTACGAATTAATTAAACACCTATAACCAAGTTTATATTAACCAATAAATAAGATAATAATTATTTTATTGGCGTTTTTAATTGACGAATAAATATTACTTTCATTTCGTGTGTAATTAAAATTATAATTAAAGTATGTAATTACTAATTAGCCTACAAACTAGCCAAGTGACTTCAAATCATCTGTAATGAAATAAAAAATGCTTTTATCTAGGTAAGTATTTAGGAGGCACCATTAGATAACTGGTTATCGGCGAAGACTTATTTTCCTTTAGCATGGAGGTTATTTCAAAGGAATTTATTTTCCTCGTTAAAAATATGAGAAAAATATTATTCCCCTACACAGGTAGCCTAGGTTTGATAAACATTTTTGTCTGTAATCTGCGACGAAAATACATTCCTTTGAAATAACCAGGTTATCCTGGAGGAAAAAAATGTCTTCCCAAATTACCACAACAAATTATTATTAATCTATCTGCCATCGTCAGTATTTTCTGGACGAACCTAGGAATTTTCAAGTAAAGAATTAATACAAGGATTATGGCTTAGCATGCTCCACCTTAGGCTGCAGCTACACTTACCACCAGGTGTGCTGGCAGACAAATATAGAGCTATAGCTCATCAAAACAATCTTGGTTATCTGCAAGGAACAAGCGGTTGGTATCCGCAGTTTGTATCAAAACCAGGCTAACCAAAAAAACAAATGAATCATTGTAATCGCGACATCCAAACATTGTACTCATTATAATGTCCTTAATAATCGTGTTCGGAATCTAGCGGCCGAGGTGTTGCCAATTCGACAAATAAACTGTGCCGAAAAACTTATTGGAACGGTGGTAGGGTTACCATAAGCACTATTAATTATTAAGACATTGCATTTAATCTATATGCTTGTCAGGGACCACTTTTTAACCCAGCCCTGACGTAAAGCATTACTATTATTATATCCATGCTAAGGTTGCCTGGAAGAAATCGCTTTCACAAAAATTTATCTTTATCATAGGTAAGATCTTTCAGAATGAGAACCTAATTTTTTGTCTTTACAAAAACCAACCCCCAATCCTCATTTACCCCAAAAATGGTCACCCAGCTAACTAGAAGAAAAAGTGTAGTGGACAATCTTACGGGATCTTAATTGGGGAGGGCGGTATGCGAGGAATCTTCGCGTCGCCATTCTGTCCCCTTTTTATCCCTTTTTAGGGTTTCGTATTCGAATGTCACCAGGTTTATAAAGAGCCCGTAGTCTGAGTTTTGTTTTTTTTATCGAAACGCATATCGAGAAGCGACTTGCGATATATTTTGTATGAAAACCCGTTAAGCGCCTCTAGCGGGAGATTTGGAAACTATTTTAACTAATTAAAACTGCGAGTTTCTCGATTCTCGCTTGTCGCAAAACTCTGACTACGAACTCAGTGGATTCCGCGCGGGTTGTATTGCGAGTTCGATCCATACCAAGAACAAAACATTTTTGTGAGGGAAAACTTTATTCACAAAGAAAATTAAGACAGTATTTACAATATTCACAATATTTACAAAATACACATGAAACCGTTGAGCTTTCTACAAACCGTTGCAAACGATTTATAGATAGCTCAACTGGTCCAAATCAGTAGCAATCGGAAGCGTGCCCAAGACACTGGCTGCAGCCGCGCTGAATAGCAATGCTGATACGCTGGCCCAGATAATTACAAGCTTCAGAGTCACGCGTCGTTTGCAAAAAAGATTTTTTTTTAATTTTTTTTTATTTGATAAATAAACTAATGTTCTGGTACAATAGTTGGTAGCATTATGTTTTATATAAATGAGTGTACAGTTAATAAATACTATAGATTAAAGCTCTACTTTCAGAGCTACGAAGCACAGACAAACAGACATACAGACAATCACAAAGCACCGTCAAATAACACCTAAGATTATGAAAAAAGGCCTGCCTACTGTTTTCAAACGAGAACCCTCCGTTATCGGTCACAGGATCACGCTTACTTTTTTTTTTCAGTGTCGTGTCGGCCCCAGCTTGTCTACATCTACGCTCGTACGTCTCCGTCAGTCGTCCGTCTGTCTGTCCGTCCGAGATTTAACTTTTAAATCAACCCCGAATTTTGATTGTGTGCGCAAAAACGGGATTTTTAAAGCTCTGCAAAATTGTTGTAGATGCCGTTATGTGAATTAGGCATTTTATGTTTCTCGTGTGAATGTGGATACGAGATTGCGGAGTAGATTTAGTGAATTTGATTTGGCAATTTTAAACACTCTAAAAAATACTATCTAAGCATGTCACACAGTTTTGGGTAAAAAAATCCAAAAAAATTGTGCCCAATAATGGCTGCTTTCGCGGTACAGACAGTGGTGCTTATAATGTTACAAAGGTATTCTTTTAGTCCATTGAAATGTTACATTTTTTAGGCCTTACCTTGCGTTTTTTAGAGGACGCAATTTTATTTTTTTGATGCGTAGGGGGGGTTATTATTATTATTTAGAGTCCTTTCCATGAAAGAAGTCCCGCAGACGCGTCGCTGTAGTCGACCTTAAGTATTATTTCTTTAGGCACAACTTTAGGCATTGAAAACAAGACTTTGATCACAGAAACCAAATAAAAACGCACTAGCATCCGAACACATTAACAGCACCTGACATGCAACTAATTTAAAATTTAGTTTTAAAATTTAGTTCCGGAAATTTCCGCGAGACTTCTTTCATGAAAAGGACTCTACTGTACACTGAGAAACTAAAATTAAAACTTAAACTTAAAACATGTACATACAGGCGAGCTTAACCTACAAAGAGTTCTCTTCCAGCAAACCATTCATTCTATTAATTTGTTTGAATAACGTTTGTCGCTGACAGTATTTCGTGTGTATTGAAACAAATTTTGGGACGAAACAGTAATAGGAATATTAACAAAATTTAAAGTTATTGTTTCGTCCCAGCGAGATACCGGTAGTCCGAAACTAGAATAACTCTTCCAACTACATATAAGTTTTTAAATTCTGCTATTTTAAGTTTTGCGGAGCTGTCATTCTGTACCAACATTTATTTAACTGAAATTAATGCCACCTTTTTAAATTCCCTTACGCACTGACGCGTTTCGGTTGGTCAAGCGAATTGTATGTAATTGTATGAAATTGCATGAGTTTGTATGAGACGTGAACAAAGAGACGGACCGGAAAATTAATTATATTATTGACCACTGAACACTGCAGTTTTGTAAGGAAAAATAGTTACTTTTCTTAACATTTTTTTAATGTAATTTTATATTACGCAAGTAAAATAGTAAGAAAGTATATTTGCCTAGAACTTTATTTAAAACTAGCGACCCGCCCCGGCTTCGCACGGGTGCAATGCTGATACTTAATATACTACAGAATGTCTTTATATACGGTGTACATTAGTACATAATTTTAATCTATCTTGTAGGGTTCGTAAAATTGACAGTGTTTCTCTACTATATTAAGCATGCATTATACATATAAACCTTCCTCTTGAATCGCTCTATCTATTAAAAAAACCGCATCGAAAGTTTTAAAGATCTAAGCATACATAGGGACAGACAGACAGCGGGAAGCGACTTTGTTTTACACTATGTAGTGATGACCCGACAGACGTTGTCCTGTCTATGTCAAACGCCATTAAAAAAGATTATATTGTCAAAAGCTCTAAGGTTACATTAGAAAAAATGTAATATGGTGGTTAAGTATTCTTAAATTTTCTAATTTTCCGCGTGATTACCTTAATTTTTTGTTTCATAAGAACCTTCTCCTGATAATAGCCAACACAACAAAAAAAGAATTAGCGAAATCGGTCCAGCCGTTCACGCGTGATGCCGTGACCAAGGGAAATATGGATTCATTTTTATAAACATATAGAGATTTTGTAAAACAGGTATTAAATCTTTATGTATAGTATAACAGTTAACAACAGTTTCATACTTAAGTAGATCCCGACATAGTTTAATAGCTCTAACTTTAAATGGTCCCTCCAGTGGGAGAGAGCCTAGGTACCTAGTCACTAACGATGATGGTAAATATTTAGTAGGTGTTTTTCCAGTGGTAATGATTGAAAATGTCATTAGTCCATCTTCAGATCTCCAGCGCTTGAATAATATTGACGGGAACCGAACCCGTGACTGCGTTTCCGGCTGCTTATTGACATAACTGTAAGGCTACGCTTGCACTGACGCGATAACTGCGCCTGCGCATGCGTCCATTGAGCACTGTCAGGAAGATCTTTGCATGTTTAGCCACATTTTTGAGCGCCAAATTTTTTTTTAATTAGTTTTTTGTTTATTTTAGTAGCTCTCTCTTCCGTGCTATGGGTTCCGGGTTCGATCCCAAATGAGAACAAACATTTATGTATGTAAAAATCTTTGATTCATTCTTTTCTTGAAGATAAGTCATTATTTTATTATCATTTTGCGTCCGAGTTGCGTTGTTTTCAAAGAAAATCAATTTTGATTGACCGATTCGGTTTGGAAACAGCTTTATGAGCTACCTACGAGTCTCTCCAAAAGTTAAACCAATGTTTTTGTATGACATAACTTCCTAAACCAAACAGTTTAGGGACTTCAATGGAAGATGTATGAATGGGACCCTTTTAAACGTCCAACCTACCACTTTAGGGTTAACGTATAAAAAATGGTTAATATAATAAACTAGCTGATACCCGCGACTTCTTACGCGTGCGAAACATTCCACCAAAATATCTGTCAACCAGGATATGATCAACCAGCAAACATAGTTCTTAAATTCTTATTATTCTTACCCCTATGGGCAAGGCAGTATTATCTTAGAAACCTTGGATCAATAGATATATTTTTATTAAGATATCAATCTTAACAAAATACCTCTTTTAATTGGAGTCGGTTAAAACAAATTATCGTCTAAAATCTTTAATAGTCATCTCTAATGCTAAGTAATTATAGGACCGCGTTTAACAATAAATTAGTGTAACAGTTCACAACGTGTTTGTGTGTTTGTTTGTTTGTGTGTGTTGTTCAAATTGGCTTCCACTTGCCTCCGAGCATGAGCTGTGGAGGTAATAGGCGGGGTTTCAGTAGGGTTGTCACGTTAGAAGTCAAAGTTTAGTTTAAAAACCGATACCTACTTATAACAGCTTGCCAAGCTATTACAGGTACATAATAATACGCATTTTTCATTATTATAATCGGCATTGTTGAATTAATATTACCTAAGAAAAAATCGTAAATAATAAATAAAAAAAACATGTGTTTAATTCACACGTGGTAGAAGTGAAACCTTCAAAAAGACTTTCAAATCACAACGATGCTAAAGAAGTTTTTCACTTCAAAAAAGTTGCAAAAAGTGAACGAGTTTGCTCGAGACTTGAACCCACGCACTACGAGCTAGTCTAGATTCGATCCAATCCGTTGGCTTGGCCGCCAGCAGTCTCCTTAGAACGCGTACGAAAATTAGGGATCTCTCTTCTCGTTTCCTCGCTTTGTCGTTTCAATGACTTTCAAATCACAACGGTGCTAAAGAAGTTCAATAATATTGCTCTATTGTTCAGCTATTTTATTTGTGTCTTTACTTTATATATCTCCTTACCTTAAAATTATTTAGAAAACTATGGAGCCTTTTTGAAATGAAAAATAGCAATATCAATACGATTGTGTTATGTCTTTTCACTGAGGTCTATCGATAGGTTTATTAACGGTTGTTTTGCCAACCCTATCTACCTGCAGGGCCATCAATATAACAATTCAACAAGAACATTTCAACAGCTATAAATTATACAAGTTAACAGCCCTACAAATTCTCGAGCGTCTCTGTACAGAGCTCTCCTCATACACTGCGCTTAGAGCAACATGTTTGAACAAATGTTTCTTTTTTATTGCATACTTTTTTACGTTTCTAAACACACAAGAAGTATTTGCGGTAAATTTACAAAATATCAATAAAAGTTATTTACAAAGAAAATTACATACAGTATTTACAATATCCACCCAAGTGCTGATTTTCAGTGACTGTCGACTGTCGACTCTAATAAAAAAAATTGTGCGGTGAGTCCCTCCGGAGTTATACTTCGAGTGCCACGCATTAACTCTCGCTCTGTGTTTAATGTGAAATTAATTTAGTATTTATTTCTATGTACTTAACCAATATGCAGTACTTATTTAGTTAGAAAAGGTTCTATGCTCATGTTGCCTAAATCAGAACTATTTTGTGATCACGTTTTTTGTTACAGCCTATAAGTAACTTTTGTACATTAATGTGTCAGTGGATACAAAATTTCACACATAGTTTCAACTGGTTCCGTGGTGTGGTGGTTATCGCATCTGCTTTACACGCAGAAGGCTGCCAGTTCGATCCTGGCGGGAATCACTACTTTTTGAGTTTAAAATTTTCTTGTGATAGTAAGGAGCGTTAAACGGTTGCGCAAATTTGTTAGAAGTCGCATTAAAAGTAAAACTTCAAAATGTGTTAGATGAATGTCGAGATAAGACATAGATACCTTAGATTACCAGTTAATCAATGATTTTATTCAATAAAATTAAATTAATGTTGAATTGAAATAAACAGAACTCTTTCTTTGCATAACACCGCACTAACACTTAGTTTGATATACATACTATTATCGATACACAAACATAATTAAAGTCCGAAAATTTGTTAACGATAGATCGCCAACGGGCATCCCATCATTATTTTATGGTTCCCATATTTGGACCCTAAAGCCTATTATTTGGCCCAATATCGGGCTATTTCAGGCCAATTATGGCCCTTCTCGGAACGCTGATGATTTGTTGGGGTATAGCTTCAGAAGTTGCTTAACAACCTGACTAAAAATGTAGATTTACATCTTTTAGTCAGGTTGTTAAGCAAAATTCAAAATTAACTTTAGAAATTTACCAAAAAATTGTGCTTATAAGTAAAGTACAACAGTATGATCAACTAGGCAAATTGTCACTGCCTCCAACACGATGTCGTGAAGTGACACCAATATTTTTGTTCGCGCCTCGCAAGCCACAATAATGTCGCTTGTTCCACTAATCCCCGTCGACAATCCCCGTCAACGGGGATGTGAGCATCACGCAAACAACTGACTTGTTGGTAGATATATCGTGAAGGGATCGGTATTTGGCCGTGTGCAAACACTTCAATCCTATCACTTCCATTTTTCAACGTGTGAAGCTACTTTTGGTTGCCTACATAGTTGTACAGGTACTTATGAGTGTATGCTGGTATGTTTTATCACTAATAAGTTCGGTTTTGTAGGCGTTTGATTACCAGTGGCTCGACTGATCTAATATGGTGAAATTGGTGGGCTGTAACGAGGTGAAACCTCATTAGTTTACGGTTAAGGTATTTATGGTATAGATGTTCATTAATATTGACGCTATAGTTGGTAAGGGGTCGACTATAGAACTACAACACAAAATAACTATCATTACGAAAAACGACAAATTTTGGAACTTTCGCAATGTCATGTTTTTACGCTTGTCAGTAGGTATGTTAACTCTTTTAAGTGTTTTTTTAATTAAATTAGTAACTAAGTGAAGTAGTTTCTACATAAAGCCCGTTTATTTAAAAGCTCGTATTCTGATAAAAATCTTGGCTCAAGCTACATTATTATTACATTCTGGGTAGTGAAAGTAGAAGAGCAAAGTCTTATTATCATATTGCTTAGATATTTGGTCCAACTAGAAGGCTCCTGCTCACGTTCTACTGAGCCAGCAAAAGGCACTTTTCATAATCTTTTTAGCGGCTTGCTTCGCTCGCTCGGTTTTGATATTGATTGGACTTCCGTTTCCGCATTTAGACGCAAGATTGGTCCATTATATATGCGTGAGGGGTGATCTGGCTAGAATTGTAGCCAGCCTAACTTCTCCCAGAAGCACAGAAATTTCATGGCTTCGCAGGTTTGGAGGAGTCATTAAAGGTACTATGTGTGTTTGGAACACTTAGAAAAATACAACTATAGATACTATTATGTACAAGATATCTATAAGCCATGAAAATAACGTCCATACGTTCATTATCTTGCAGGATGGTACTTAGGCTGCAATTGTCGTGGTGATTATAGGGTATCATTAGAGAGTTAATATCGTGAGGTCTGGGCACAGCCTCGGCAGCGTAGTGGTAGCATGACAAGATGAACCAGACGGAGGGAATTGGTACCCCAAAGCATTTTGACTTTTTGACTTTGTCTTGAGCTTATTACGGTGTAATTTTACCCAAATTTCGAAATCAAGGGGATTATGAGACTAACCCTAATACAGGTTTTTTCTAGTATGGGTAATGGGTGCCAATGTTGTCTAATATGTTCCAATAACTAAGTATAGAGTTCAAAGTCTAAGGAAAAGTTATTAAAAACATAAGTAGGTAACTAATAAATAGATCTATGCCATCTATTCGGTTATCTTAATTCGAGTTATGGTATGTAAAAGACACTGGTGATAAATCAGACACAGTCCAGCGATAAAAAAAAATCAGATGAAGTAGGTATCTACTAGAGTTGTGCACTTGTGCTGCTATCGATACAAGGGCGTGTCCCGGTATAACTCACGCCGTTATTACGAAGCAGCATTAACAAATATTTAAACTTTCCGGCGAAACGTGCGCGCACGCACCTCCTTCGTGCCTTTTTAATTTTTAATTTAGAACGAAATTGGCCAATAAATGTGTTTGGTTAATTGTTGTTTTCAATTGTATGTAGAGCATTTTATTCAAGATTTTTAACATTTAAAAATAAATGTTCTTGTGTATGTTTTCGTATAATAATATACGTATTTAATTGTTTAATTAAAAACGTTTACAAACGGAAGTGCCTGTAGAAGGTACATAAAATTAAAATTAAATCTCACCCGATCCAATATTTGAGGATAATATTTCAATGAATATTAATGCACCACGCATCATTTATTAACACTTGAAGTGAAAAAAAAGAAGCAATCTCATAACAAATTCATATTATAACGAGTTATCAAATAAAAATCTTATTAATAAAAGTAGAATCCATAAAACAGTTTCGACAGAGCCCCGTCCGATACAAAATAAAGGCATGCACACATAATTGGTCCCGAACAAATTTCCATTGATATTCGTGATGGGAAAAAAGTACAAAATGATTGTCGATGAGATGTGTGCGGGGTCGATATTCGCCTCGCAGAACGATTCAACAAAGTTATCGATGATTATCGACCCACCTTATTGCGTTGTGCCAAAGATTATTTTGCGATGATTAAAATGCAAGAATATGTTTGCGGATTTATAATGGGCCACTTACGGGCACCGCAAATTGTCGAGAATTGCAACGGGTTAAACAAGGTGTCAATTTGGTGGAGTTATGAAAGTTCAGTTCTCGGAACTATTTGTTTTAAAGTTTTGTAGTGGTTGAGAGCCTGAGGTTTACACTTTATTTGTGTATTGATGGCATCAAGAGTGGGCGTTGTTTATGTTATGTTATATTGAAACTGATATCGATAGAAGTACCGTGAAGCTTTTGATTAAACTTTCATTATAATTTGTACTGTGCCTGTGGTAGGTTCCTTTCTTGATGTTATTAGCTTAGCTCGCTACTGACGTGAATAGGGAATATGTTTAATAATAATAATAGAAGTAAATATTGACATCAATTATATCATATATGACCGTCATATTACCAATTACATAGTGGTTATTAAACATTTAGTGATTTATATTTTACTATAATATTTATTTTATCCTAAGTCATTACATATTTACATAAGTAAAATAATTTACTAAAATAACTAAAGTAGTAAAAATAATAATGAAGCGTACAATTCACAACTATTTAATAAAGGTTGATATTAAAATTAACCTACGCATCGATATCGATAAAAATCATCGACTTATTCCCACCCCTATCGCCTCGAACGAGATTTATATCATGTCATTATGCATAAAATATTTCTTTTAAACATATAATTAGATGTTATTAATATTATAAATAATATGCTTTGCCCGCCCTAAGGTTCCATGGTTATGTTTCAAATCGTTGTTTTTGTTAGTGGTGTTTAACTAATGGGGTATAGATATCTATAATAGTTAATAATTCTAACGCTATTTGCCTCGTTTGGGTGTTGATACTATGATTTAGTCAAAAGAGCCTTTGGAATTTTTTATGATATTTTTCTTATAAGAAATCGTTTAACATTTTATTAAACCTATATACAACCTCACGGTTGCTACCTTTGAACTGGTACTACTTAGTACTAGGATGTGTAATGAAGTTAGTCAGGTGATCACCCGGGTAATAATTGTCATTCCTAAAAATGCATTTTGTTTAAGTCTTTATTTTATAACTACCTATAAATCTAAAATATAGTTCTCAAATAGTTTCCATAAAAAAACATAAATAAAAAGCGAAATACGATTTCTGAGAAAGCGTTTATTATTTATGTTGTAATTTTATTATTATTTAAGATGTAACTTATACCATCTTAATGAACACAGCTCATTCCGAACGCTCTACTTTCCGTAAATTTATTTATTACTCGACTGGCAAAATCATTTCTTTACATTATTATTATTTATTAGAGGCCGCCCGCGACTTCGTTCGCGTCCCGTTGGATCCCGTTGATTTTTCGGGATAAAAAGTACCTAGTTTATGTGTTAATCCAGGTCACGGACAATATATATTCCAAGTTTCATCCAAATCGGATCGCTGGTAATAATTCCATCTTTACACGTAGCTTAAGAATGAAAATATTGTTTTGTTAATTTGATTATTTACGGCCAGCGGGCCTAAGATGCGCACCGCGAGATATTTGTCATGTCGTTCTGTCAAAATGTAAGCATTTTGTACCAGTTTAGGAACTATTGCATTATCTGTGGTACCGAATGGTGTCGACAAAACGCGCCATAATGTACACTTTTGACACTTCTTAGTCGTCGTACCTCTCTGAGGACGAGATAATAGTCATGCAGAAATGTCAAAAGTTGAAAATTCAAAGGCGCGGTTTCTCGACAACATTACCACAGATAATGCAATAGTTACTAAACTGGTACAAAATGCTTACATTTTGACAGAACGACATGACAAATATCTCGCGGTGCGCATCTTAGGCCCGCAGGTTGTGTACCCACCAGCATAAAAAGGTTTTATTTAAGCTGTCAGTTGTTCCATGTCAGTTGTGTTTTGCTATACCATTTCTAACAAATGAACGGCTGGACCGATGTTTTAACTGATTTTTTTTTTTTCGATGTTCATTATTTTTTCGGGAACGGGATAATTTTTCGGGATAAAAAGTAGCCTATATGTTAATCCAGGTCACGGACAATGTATATTCCAAGTTTCATCCAAATCGGATCAGTAGTTTTTGCGTGAAAGAGTCACAAACATCCATACATACATACATCGTTACAAACTTTCGCGTTTATAATATTAAGTAGGATTGTTTTTAAATTTTAACATGTCTGACTGAATGTCAGTTCTACACATTCCTAATTAATAAATCTAGCGCGTATACCAAATTTTTCGTGTTAAATAAGGAATTTATTTTTAAAAAATCTGTAAATCTTTATGTATAACTAGCTGATACCCGCGACAACAATCGCGTGCAAAACTTTCCACCAAAATATCTGTCACCAGCATACGCTGAACCTCATGCCACAGGCGGCTTTTGGTTTAGAGAGGTCAAGCTGTGTCTAAGAATCCACGTCTTTAATTTCAATAAAATATAGCCTATGTTTCAATCCGGAAAAAGGACTTCTGAATGGTATAAGTTTCATTAAATAAATAAATAAATAAATAAATTTTTATTTACTTTGACATAAAAAATGTTACAGAAAGGGTAGTATTTGAATCCATAGGATCCCGAACTAGTATAAACTGTGTTTCGGGAGCCAGTGGCTTCTCCTAATTAAAACATTCAATTGATTTTTTATTGTCGTCAGTGACTTAGCTAATAATAAAATCTGAGACTTAGTAGCTAACATGCATTTAGAATAAAATAATAATTTTTCAAATTTAAGTAGCTCGGAAAGCAAAAAAGATAACAATGCTATGAAACAAAAATGTGATAGGAGTAATAAATAGATACATTACAAGTGTATAATCAAGTGTAGACGTAAAACTGAATAGGTAATAATTTGTGTAATAATAAAACTGTATAGTAATGTGTGTAACTGTATAGTAAAAGTAAAACAAGTGTGTAGAAAAAAAAAACAATAATAATAGCAGATTAATAATAGCAAAAATTGCTCTATTAAAAATAAAAACCAGAAAGCATGTCCTCAATGCCTTCATAGTCTCTTGTCATAATCCAATTCACTAAGATTTCTTTAAATTCATTATTACTCTTAGGTTTAATATCATAGTTATTCTCTTTATTTAAAGTGTTGTAGAGATGGGGCACAACCACATCAAATTGTTTTTGGGCAAATCTGGATTTGACAGTAGGTACAGGACATCGGTCTACTCGTTTGGATGTTTCAGGCAAAACAGGAACCACGTGTCTATGGTATCGTCTAAGACTTTCATATATGAACAACTTACGAATGCTGAGAACATTTGCAATATTATAAACATCTACGGTAGGGTGTCTGTATGGTAGGTAAAGGAGCACCTTTAGCACTGCTCGTTGGGCCCTTTCAGCTGTAATGAGATGTGTTTTAGATGCTGTTCCCCAAGCGCAAATGCAGTACCTACATATGCATTCACACAACGCCTTATATGTTTGAATGATTAACTCTTTGTCCGCGACTGTTCTAAGGATTTTAAAAATATAAATCAGTTTTCTGATCCTAGAGGCCAATGATGCTATGTGGGTACTCCAATTCAGCTTGTCATCAATGAGTACTCCGAGGTATTTAATGGAGCTAACTCGGGCAAGAGTTGAACAGTTGCATTGCTCAGGACAGTAATGACGATTGCATGGGAACGTGTGAATCTTGACACTAACACTATCTCCCGGATCTCCAGATGCTGTCTTACTGAAGCACATGTATTTCGTTTTGCTGGTGTTAAGGGACAGTAGACTATCTTCTAACCATTTTGTTACATCGGAAAGACAGTTTTCAGCCAGTCGCATCACTTTATGCCATGTTTTATCGTGCACGAGAAGCACAGTGTCATCTGCAAACATCAACAAGTCTAGGCCGGGTAGAGCAGTACAGCAAAGGTTGTTTATATAAATGAGGAAGAGAGTGGGTCCTAGTGTACTGCCTTGCGGTACACCGTAGGTGAAATTGGTCCAGTAGTTTGGGCGTGATCCGCGAACAAACAAACAGATAAACTCGATTTTCGGAATCAGAATCGTTTATTTAGTAGATCTGCATATTTAGTTTAAACATATCTTTAATTTTAGACTTTCGCTTTTTTACAGTTTTATAATAGTATAGATGGGTGAAAAAATCAAGATTGAAAAAATGAATGAACTTGCGGTCAGTACACTAGTTATAAAATAATCTGAATGACGTGACACGACATCAAAATAACAGTACCCTTATCATCCACCATCTTTATATCTTTATACCGAAATTATAGAACATTTATATCGTAAACCAGCTGTCAATATCAGTACCATTTACCCAACCCCATTATACCATACTGGACACATTAAAACATACCCCGAAATCCTGGACAATTACCCTTTAGGTGGGTAATTTGCAGTATTCTGCCAACACTGGTGAATATTACCCTATAACATACAACACTATAAAAAAATCTCAACAGCTAAATATAAACCTTAATCCAACGTGATAAAGATGGTATTGGCTGTTTGAGTACCGTTGTCAGTTTCGAAATCTGCTGAGCAATAAACAAGCAATTTCAAGTTTTATTTTGCAGCGATAAGGTTCAAAATTGAATTGAATTGTGATGGCATCAGTAAACATTACTGGCGCTTGGCTATTATTGAATTTACTTTATATAATAATGGTTAATCACTGGAAAGCATCGCTCGATGCTGCCTTGTTACTGAGAGATAGTGTTGCGTGTGTTTTATTAACTTTTATCGATAAGTTAAAATCGTAAAATCTCCTCCCTATTGATTTCACCTTATTATGTCGGCTACACCAAAAACCCACTATTAGAAATTTTAACAATTTAAAGGTTAAACAATTTATTTATTACTAGGTGCCCCCGACTTCATTCGCGTCCCGTTGGATCCCGTTAATTTTTCGGGATAAAAAGTAGCCTATGTGTTAATCCAGGTCACGGACAATGTATATTCCAAGTTTCATCCAAATCGGAGCAGTAGTTTTTACGTGAAAGAGTAACAAACATCCATCCATCCATCCATCCATACTTACAAACTTTCGCGTGTATAATATTTTAGTAGGATATGTATCGATAGATGAATCATCGACTCTGTCCCACCCCTACCGCCCAAGGCGCAGACGCAAGGCGTGCCATCATTTCCCGCCATAATTTATACTCACATCGTTAAATAATCGAGTATGAACAGCAGTTTTGCCATCCCATAAACACCATGGTTTTAATTATTACTCTAACTGATGTGCTGGGCGCTGGCATAGAAAGTTTAATTATTTTAATTGATTTAATATTAATTTAATATAGGATATAGGTCGCTATTTATTGTTCTCTTATTTGATAGAGCTTGTGAATAATGAGACTATGTAGTAGAAGTTCTGTTTGTGATTGCAATTGGAAATGAGAAAAAGTAATTAATTTGTTGCCAGAAATGAAAATTAATTTTGTTTTTATTTGCATGCACCTCAAGTCGCCCTCAAATCTTTTAGTTCGAACTTATAACACTACGTACCCTAATATCGTATGGACATATGCATGCATAGAATTAAATCAGTCAGTCATAGAAGTCGCTCTTAGATCTCTCAGTTCATATCTATACACCTAAACTTGGAGTAAGTAAGCTTGGATTTTTTTTCCCATCGAGCCCACTAGTGTGCCAGATGGGAAAAAAGCCCACTCATTTGCATAGTGAGCTCGTTATTATCTGGCCCACCAGTAGGCTCGATGGGAATAATCCGTAGTTACACAGTGTTTTGTCTTTTACATTGACAAACAGATTCAAATTCGATCAAACAGAACAAAAAACAATCTATACTAGTAGTTCGCCTCGAACTGAGATCTCGTGATGGTCGGAGGTTAATAAAACCCAAACAATTTTTATTGACCAATGGTTGCAATAAACTTTGCAAATCGCATCGAAATCGCCGTCTAGCTACGTACCAGTCTTATTTGAACTACAAAATCATTGAAACTCCAAGAAATGGTAGCTCACTTTATACTGGGTTTTCCAATTTTATAATTCTTACAACTCAAAAACTATTAGACCTAGAATAAAAATAAAAACGGTTTTGGAATGTCTAAACAAAACCCTATCATATGACACCCTACTTGATATTTTAGTACGACTTTTTTTTTTACTCCCTTTGGACCCTCATAACTTCACGACCCCTTGACCGATTTACTTCATTTAACAAACCAGTAAAACTTAAGAGTAATATCTGTATACCTACCAAATTCTGTGAAGATCGGATAAGCGGTTCAAAAGATCTCGAAGAACAAAAATACAAAGCATTTTTGCCCAAGTTGTCACTAAGATCTCGTTCGCTTCGCTCACTCGATCAACTACTGCAAGCTTACGTCGAATCGGGCTGAAGTTACCCTCAAATCTTTTGAGCGTGGAATTTAAAATGAACCTTTTTAATTTGAAAAATAACCCAATTTCCCCACTAACACTAAACACCCACAATACGCGTTATCAGATTCTATGTTTAAATGAGGGAGTAACAAATTGGACTCGTTCAAATGAGTCTTACGAGTAATTGTATCTCATTCGTCTGCTCTGAAGCAGGGGCGTAGTCAGGGAAGGAAAAGGGGCTTGTTTTAGAACAAATACAAAACATAGTCTATCTATTTATCTATACTATTATAAAACTGTAAAAAAGCCAAAAACTAAAATTAAAGATATGGAAAAACTAAATATGCCGTTCTACCAAATAAACCATTCTGATTTAAAAATCGAGTTTGTCTGTTGGTTTGTTTGTTTGTGGATCACGCCTAAACTACAGGACCAATTTCAATGAAACTTATACTAATCAGAAGCCCTTTTTCCGGATTGAAACATAGGCTATATTTTATTGAAAACAAAGACGTGGTTTCTAAGATACAGCTTGACCTCTCTAAACCAAAAGCCGCCTTTGACATGAGGTTCATAGTATACTGGTTGACAGATGTTTTGGTGGAAAGTTTCACACGCGTACGAAGTCGCGGGTATCAGCTAGTATAGCTATAATTCTGAACGCAAACTGCTTCGTTGACAATTTCACATTTTAGGTATACTGCTTCATTGGCATCTTTCGTTTGGGGTAAACAGATTTTTAGGCAAATTTTATGTATAGGTATAATGCCCTCTTTGGCATCTCGCGTTTAAGGTAAATCGAAATCACCGTCTAGCTAAGTACCAGTCTTACTTGAACTACAAAATCATTGAAACTCCAAGAAATGAGAGCTCACATTATACTGGGTTTGCCAATTTTATAATTTTTACAACAACTCAAAAACTATTAGACATAGAATCAAAATAAAAACGGTTTTGGAATGTCTAAACAAGACCCTATTATATGACACCCCACTTGATATTATTGTACGATTTTGTTTTACTGCCTGTGGACACTCATAACTTCACGACCCCTTGACCGATTTACTTCATTTTACCAACCAGTAAAACTTAAGAGTACTATCCGTATACCTACCAAATTCTGTGAAGATCGAATAAGCCGTTCAAAAGATCTCGACGAACCAACATACAAACATACAAATATACAAAGCATTTTTGTCCAAGTTGTCACTAAGATCTTGTTCGCTTCGCTCACTCGATCAATTACTAGTAATATTATATACCTATGCGGACTACCTAATAAATTGTTATCCCCACTACCCAAAGGTTCGCCGGGAGAGAATGCTATTTTATTTAGCATTAAGTCCGGCTGTATACACTGCAAGATACACTACTTAAGTTGTGCAATAAATAATTGTCTATCTATCTAATTTAACCCCTCTATACCTAGATTACATCCCTGTGTAGTATGTAACTCGTTTGGTCGGACAAATTAATTTGTTTACATACGTTGCGATCTTAATTACTTTAAGCTTGAATAATTAGATGCTTAGGAATTAATGTATTTGTTGGATCATTTTGATGACAAACCCTCAAATTCATAAACGATGTCAAAGCCAGGGTATAAAAGAACAGGAAATTTAAAATATAAAGCGATTTTTACCATTTTTTTTTTTTTCACGGACACTTAACACAACGCCTTCTAGTACGGTGAAATTACGGTTAATTTACAATTACGGTGAAGCAATAAGGCTTTTGAACATCACAATGTACATAACAATTTCAGATGAGAATTTTGAAGTTATACTTCTAATGCGACTCCCAACAACGTTGCGTTATACGGGAGGCCATAGTCTCTGTCTGTTTCTATTCCCCCCGAATAGAAAGAGACAGAGACTAATACGCTACAGGTGAGATTGTGGTCAAACGGTTGCCTATATTGTATAAAAAAAAAAAAAAAAAAAAAAAAAAAATACTACAACCAAAATATAGATGTCAGTGTTCCGCATTTTTTGAAGTTTTACGACTTCCAATTGACAGCGTCAAACAAAAGAAAAAGAAACATAGCCGTAATTTCGACCATCAGGAGCGAGCTCTGTTGGCGGAACGGTGAAACGTCGGACTACGGTCAGACCGACAACGGGATACGAGTTCAAATCCATACCGACAGTGTAGACCTTTTGCTACTTTTTACTTTTTATTTTGAAGTGAAAATTTAGTACTGCATATTGGTTAAGTACATAAAAATAAATACTAAATTAATTTCACATTAAACACAGAGCGAGAGTGAATGCGTGGCACTCGAAGTATAACTTCTTCCGCGCGTAGGGACTGCACGCACAGGTTTTTTTTTATTTTATATACTTTTATATCAGACGAATAGCGTTATTTATAGTTGGTTAAACTCGGCCTATTACCAATAACTGACTAAACTGGTCCATAGTTAAATGTAAATAAGGGAACATACCTATAATTTAAATTTTATTCATTGAATATTTTTTTAACCCTTACACTGCGTAAATGTCATCAAGAAATAAATTGTATAACTAAATGGTTCATTTATTCTTGCAAGTTGATGTCTTTATAATGGACATACAGACTATCATTACATCATTGTTACTGTTATATTATTTGAAATAAGGTTAAATAAAACATCACTTTAAAATGAATTAAAATGAATATAAAATTGCATCTGTTCTTGAAGTGCTATTAAAAATCGTTTACGATAAACTTAGCACCCGTATTTTAAGTTGTTACTCAAAAAAACTCATACTCACTCAATCGTGTTATTGAGCAACTCTTTCTAATGTCAAGTTCAAATATTTAAAATACAACGAACTGTACATTTGACAAAACCCCACAGAAAATGTAATATTTAAATATGTGAAACCTCAAGTATATTGTGAAAAGTGGTACTATAGTAGGTGCCAAATAACACCGCAATACAGGTCATTCCCACCTTCACCACGATGTCGCAAAATTCAATTTATGAATGGCTAATTCTGTCGCTTTCTAAAAATTGGCATTGGCTTTTTTTTAATTATACAAATACTGATTATTGTGAACTTTCTCTCAACATTCTGTATAACCCCGATTATGACAGAAAACAAAAAGAAACCTGTGCATGCAGTCCCTACGCGTGGAAGAAGTTATACTCCGAGTGCCACGCATTCACTCTCGCTCTGTGTTTAATGTGAAATTAATTTAGTATTTATTTTTATGTACTTAACCAAATATGCAGTACTAAATTTTCACTTCAAAATAAAAAGTAAAAAGTTGCATGAACACTGCCATCTATTATATTTTGATTGTAGCGTATTAGTCTCTGTCTCTTTCTATTCCCCCGAATAGAAAAGAGACAGAGACTATGTCTTCTCGAATAACGCAACGTTGTTGGAAGTTGCATTAGAAGTATAACTTCAAAATAATATTTTCTGATAAGGTAAACACGTTGTATTAATTAATAATTAAAATCTTGTCAATTATTATTTAATTATGATATTTTAATTATGATATTTATGCAATAAATACATAACTTTGACTTAGGTTGTATAACATTTTTTTTTATTTAGAACTAAAAATGTACTACATCCTGTATAAAATCGATTGTGTCTGCAACCCAAAGGTTAATATTTTGAAGCTGACTTTAAGGTGCAATCACACTGCAATTGGGCGATATTATCCGCAATAAAATAAACAATATAAAATAAACACGCGATTAATTCATAACTCGTGCATTTCACACGCAAATGTTCGATCATAACACTGTTTCTGTAGAGCTATGCATTTTTAGAATGGAACTACTTTTAAAGTGAAAACTTTTTTAGCACCGTTGTGATTCGAAAGTCAACGAAACGGAAATGAAACGAAAAAGCGCAAGTAATAAGTTTATAAAACTTCAATTTGATACGCCTTCATCATCAAATGATGATGATGATGGCAGTTCGGGACCAACCTGGAAGCATACCCTTTCAGATAAAAAAAGAATTTTTCAAATCGGTTCATAAATGACGGAGTTCTGAGGTAACAAACATAAAAAAATACAACTGAATTGAGAACCTCCTCCTTTTTTGAAGTCGGTTAAAAAGAGACATAGCCGTAATTTCAACCATCGCAGCAGAGCTACTGTTGGCCGAACAGTGATCGCAGTCCGACGGGACTGCGATCAGCCCGACAACAGCAGCAAGTTCAAATCCAAAACGACATTATAAGCTTTTTGCAACTTTTTACTTTTTCTATCTAGTTCTGATTTAGGCAACATGAGCATAGAACCTTTTCTAACTAAATAAGTACTTCATATTGGTTAAGTACATAAAAATAAAAACCAATTTAATTTCACATTAAACACAGAGCGAGAGTGAATGCGTGGCACTCGAAGTATAACTTCTCCCGCGCGTAGAGACTGCACGCACAGGTTTTTTTTATCTTGCAGTTCTAATACTTTCCTAACACACCGACGCAATCACGCCAGTAAACTGTTTATCAATGTGAAAAAGAGACAGACATAATATATTTTCAATTGATATGAGAAGGATAAACTTAGAATTATTACGTCACAGCGGGGCATCTTCCTTTCTCACTACCTTATCACACTTTATCATCAATATTTACGATCCAACTTCACCATTCGCTGTCCATCGCTGGTTTATAACCAGATTTGAATCAAAAGTGTGAACAAAAGGAGTAATGGTTGTGGAATTTTAGTAAGGTGTCGCGTCGTGGTGTATTCTCTTGGGATCAACTCGTTAGGCTGGCCATCTTTTGGTTTATTTTCATAAGCACCCCTATCTATCACTGTTAACGATGTTTATTCAAGCAGCTAAGTATGGGTGACCATGAGGCTAGCTTTAACAAGACTGAGTTTGTATGACTTCTGGAAATAATCGTAGGAATTACCCCGAAGTAAATATTAATGAAACTTCGGAAACTAGCGCTGTGCTACCTATTTATTTTAATTTATTAACAAGTGGCCTATGTGTTAATCTAGGTTACGAACTATTTATATTCCGAGTTTCATTCAAATCGGACCAGCAGTTGCAGCGTGCTTGAAACCAAATCTAAACTTTGATATCCTACTTCCTACTAATATTATAAATGTGAATGTAAGTTTGTTTGTTACGCTTTCACGCGAAAACTACTTAACCGATCATCACGAAACTTTGTACACATATTCTTGGAGGTATTAGAAGTAACATAGGATACTTTTTATCCCGGAAAATTAACGGGATCCAATGGGACGCGAACGAAGTCGCGGGCGGCACCTAGTCATTTGTAACATTAAGTGGGGTTCTT
The DNA here is from genome assembly GCA_947507515.1 of Eulithis testata. Classification (NCBI taxonomy): domain Eukaryota; kingdom Metazoa; phylum Arthropoda; class Insecta; order Lepidoptera; family Geometridae; genus Eulithis; species Eulithis testata. Next base: position 1,438,787 of record OX382215.1, on the reverse strand, counting down.
TGTTCTTCAAAATCATGGTCCCCCATCATAATAACGCATAAGCTTATTGGCTATTTGCTCTTTCCCACTAAGCGGTTGGTACTAATGATGTTGTTACTATCGCCTTGTCCTGGTCATTCCAAAAACTTGTCAACTGATATTGTACTTTATTGCCCAGCTTTTGAATCTAAAATGCAAACAGCAAAGGCCAGTCAAATTTTAAAATGGACTGGAAATATGAAAGGGTTTTTGAAAGAAACTTGGGATTTTAAAATAAATTATTAACAAAAATAAAAATTTTACCACAATATATTTCTTAAAAGATTTTACAATAATTTTTAAATAAGCTAGCAATTATAAAAAAAACCTGTGCGTGCAGTCCCTACGCGCGGGAGAAGTTATACTTCGAGTGCCACGCATTCACTCTCGCTCTGTGTTTAATGTGAAATTAATTTAGTATTTATTTTTATGTACTTAACCAATATGCAGTACTAAATTTTCACTTCAAAATAAAAAAGTAAAAAGTTGCATGAACACTGCCATCTATTATATTTTGATTGTAGCGTATTATAGTCTCTTTCTATTCCCCCCGCTGTCAGTTGGAACTCGTATAACTTCAAAAACACGGGCGGTCAAATCCTGAATTGCTGAACACTGCCATCTATATTTGATTGTAGCATTTGTAGCGTATTAGCGTATTAGACTATGTCAACCGCGTAACGCAACGTTGTTGGAAGTCACATTAGAAGTATAACTTCAAAAAGTATTTCTAAGCCTCCATTGGAGTGACTCTGTTGCATATTGGTACTAGTTCTACTGTGTCATTGGAGTTCGGTAGCATTTTTCAACTGTCAAACTCAGGCCCTCTAGTGCCGGTTGCATACTTTTCTTCCAACTTTTGAACGCTAAGCAAGAAAGCTCGTATGAGTTAGTGGCTAATTCTGGTGACGGAGTTTTTAGGCCGCCTTAAGGCCTCCGTCGTGGCTTAATGACTGCTAGAGCCGGGACCGACAGTTTAATGTGCCCTCCGAAGCACAGAAGCGCTCAGATATGTAGATGACTGTGCAGAACGTCCCGTGTAGGGTATTGGTAGTGTAGTGAGTAACGAGTTTGATCCGTAGGTTAATTTGAAAGATGATTTGAAGAGTAGTGTTTTACGATGCCCTACCACGGTCAAATGATAAAAAGATCAAATCAGATGATAAAAGTAATGGATTATATTTTTCTTAGTATTTCAAACCGATGCCTAAATAATTAAAATAGATTAAGAGGTAAATTGTAAGAATACCGATATAACAGACGTTTGGTTTTTAATTAAAAATTTCAGCTCATCGGTTGAAGATATCTACTTCAAAATTGAGTTCAAAGATTCCACCCGAACCAAGATACATTGCAAGTTAATTATAAGCTTTTAATATTTAAATTCTTATTGTTTCAAATAAGAAATTAACATAGAAATATAAAGAAAAAATACTAAACGCAAAACTATACTGGCACCCGTAATAAAGAAATGTACCTACGCATCTCCGAGTAGCGATCAGTACCGGTCCCTGCCGCCAGGGGGCCATTGTACACTTCATATAAATGAAACCCAACTCACTATGTTTAATATTATAATTTGATATTTTAAAACGGATAAAGATATTAAAAGTCACGCGTTCCGAGTGTTTATTTAACGCTTTTTTGAACGATGTTGATATATTGAGTTGTGGAGATTAAAAAATGAAAATGTTTTAAAAAAGTACAACCGTTTGCAGGGCTGGCTAGTGTCCGGCTTTTAGGGATACCTGTAAATGTATAAGCAATCAATACTAACCCATTTTAATTCGTATTCTTAATAACAATACAATACAAAACGTTTATTTATTCAAAGGTGTACGGCGTATACTTAAATCAGCAAGTAATAATAATTAAGTAGGTATCTACAGACATGTACAATTATCAAGTAACAATAAAATTTATATTTGGAATTCTTATATTTAAAGTTGTGTGTAGGTCTTAAATTTTGGAAATAAAAAAAAAATCAGTGCGTGCAGTCCCTACGCGCGGAAGAAGTTATACTTCGAGTGCCACGCATTCACTCTCGCTCTTTAATGTGAAAATAATTTAGTATTTATTTTTAAGTACTTAACCAATATGCAGTACTAAATTTTCACTTCAAAATAAAAAGTTGCAAAAAGGTTTTAATGTCGGTTAGGATCTGAACCTGCTCCCATTGTCGGTCTGCTGATGGTTGAAATAATGGTTATGTCTTTTTCTTTTGTTTAACGCTGTCAGTTGAAAGTCGTATAACTTCAAAAAATGCTGAACACCGCCATCTATAAGTTAGTTTTAGAAACAGAGACATGTCCTCTCGTTTATCGCTTGTCAGTTGGAAGTCGCATTAGAAGTATAACTTCATAAATACCTAAGTTCAAAAGTTCTAAGCACAAAATCGGTGTAGCAAATAGTTGTGATTACACCGGTGGGTTTTTTTCGTGCCACATAATAAAAGTAAACATAAATCGATTTGAAACTTAATTTTAATGTTGGAAATTTTGAGTTACTTAATCAAGAAAGAGTGCAAAAAACTTTGGGCGGAAAATAGCCCGGACAACAGCTGAATATTCCGACCTTTTCTTAGCGTTAACACCCTTAACTGTTTCTTCTTCAAATATTACTGGCGTTCCGTTTTCAAATTAGTTTTTAGGTTCATTGCTCGGTTCATGGAAGTTTTGACAGGTGATTTGTGCGTCATTGTGTGACGTCACTTCTAACTCTTAAATCATCTTTAAAATTAACCATTGTGTGTTTATTGGCTTTTGAAAGAGTGGTTGTTTAACCCTAATGACCCACTAAAATACTCCAAAATGTAAAAACTGCGAGCACACCTTAAATATAACCTTATATAAATATAAGTAAACTAGCTGATACCCGCGACTTCGTACGCGTGCGAAACTTTCCACCAAAATATCTATCACCAGCATACGATGCTCCTTTGAATCGAATGGTGCGCCAATACAACTCTGTGTCAAAAGGGAATGTCGAAATAGATTTATTCCGCGGTACCTTGCATAGTTTTAAGAATCATTTGTTTAAGTTATAATGAATTTGCTCTATTTTATACATCAGTTACTGTAATTTTTATTTTTACCTGTACATACTTAATTTATTTTATTGCATTAATTTTTCTTAATTATTTTATTTTGTTTTTGTGATTAATAAATTTTATTCTGTTTTAAAATTGTAACTGTACCTATTTCTATTTTATTTTTACTGTGTTATACCTATAATTTTATTATCGCATTAATCTAATATCTGCTCGCTCTCGCTCTAGTCTTAATAGCTGGTTGTCTGTCTCCTATATAATTATTGTAACACTTGGCATGCCTTTATTTTGTAATTGTAATATTTCTGTGTTTCGGTGTATATGATGTTGGGGACTCAAATAAATAAAGGCTGCTTGTGGTTTAAAGAGTTCAAGCTGTACCTAATAAGAATCCACGTCTTGAATTTCAATAAAATATAGCCTATGTTTCAATCCGAAATCTGATTTATGAAATTACCAAAGTATTTGAGGTAGTAAGTTAGTAAAAATTCGAAAAACTGTAAACATAAAGATCTAAGACCCGTTGTGATAAGGTCTAGAGATAACTAATGGGAATAAAAACGTTTTGGCATTATTTAAAATATATTATAAGCGCCGTGACTGGTTAAACGTTAAATCACAGTACAAATATATTAAACAGTAGAGTCACTTTGATTGTGACTCTAGTAAACTGATTATGGGTTTCAATTATTTCTCATGTTGTTTCCAAAAATGAGTAGATAAGCATAAAAAAAACATGTGACTTTTTGCAAGCTTAGGTATATTCGCTACTAAGCAAAGATTAAAAAGAATTCTGTGCTTTTCAAAACATAATAGTTCGGATGAAACTTGGAATAAGTTAGTATAATAGTTCGTGACTAAAAAGTTTTGAAGTTATACTTCTAATGCGACTTCCAACAATGTTGCGTTACGGGATGACATAGTCTCTGTCTCTTTCTATTCCCCCCGAATAGAAAGAGACAGAGGCTAATACGCTACAAATGCTACAATCAAATATATATGGCAGTGTTCAGCAATTCAGCATTTGACCGCCCGTGTTTTTGAAGATAAAAGACTTCCAACTGACAGCGGGGGGAATAGAAAGAGACTATAATACGCTACAATCAAAATATAATAGATGGCAGTGTTCATGCAACTTTTTACTTTTTATTTTGAAGTGAAAATTTAGTACTGCATATTGGATAAGTACATAAAAAATAAATACTAATTTCACATTAAACACAGAGCGAGAGTGAATGCGTGCCACTCGAAGTATAACTTTTCCCGCGCGTAGGGACTCCACGCACTGGTTTTTTTGTCTAAGGAACCACGCAAGCAAAACCGCGGAGGAGAAAGCTAGGCAATACTAAATATTAATTCTAACTGGTGTTTTAAGCCGTATCATAAAAGTGGCTCTACTGTTAGAAACCTCTCCAGTGACAGTAGATAATGATCTTGAAACCATCATCTGAAATCATTATAACGAGTATAATGATTTGATGATTAACGACTGGGATCGCGCGCGTAATGATTGCTAATGATTCCGTGTGTTTTTGTTTAGTTAGATCATGCTTTTGAGAAGTTTGGTTCTCTATGGTTTTTCGAAAACGGAATTGTTTACTAGTAAATTTTTATACATTGGTAAAGTACCTACAAACCCCAGCAAGTGATCCTAAAAAACAAACGTAGGAGAATAATGACGTAAGCTATTCCAACAGCTACATATAAACGTAGAAGAAAAACTTGAGAGGTGTCAAGGAACACCCGGATGGAACGAAGTTCCTTGAGGTGTTGTTTTCTTACAGTAAGTACTCAGAAGCACCTAAATTAAAACAAAAACTTCCAACAATACCTACATTCATTTGTTTCCTTCCTGCACCAATTATTCGACTTGCGCGAACGACGTTGTCAAAGTTAGAAAAAGGTGTCGTTACAACTTTTGGTCCTAATTTTTTCCGTCTAGCCTCCTTTCGCAACGCGCGATAAGGAACTTCGTTCCAATAAACACAAATCAAAAGATAAATTGAATACATATTGGTAACAAGAACAGAGAAATCAAGACAAAAAGTAAGAAAGCAAAATACTTAAGGATTATTCATATTAGTCTTCTAAAGCTGAGCTAACTAAAATGATAGCTAAATCTGTTGTCATCTCTTTTCGTTGTCATGCAAGTGACAATGATAGAGCATTTTTTAAAGCCGCGCTTAAATGACAGGTGAATATGAATGAAGGGGTTAATAGCAAAATTTAGCTGCCAAATTTAGCTGTAAAATAGTCTGAGTACTCAGACTCATCATCATCTTCCTACCCTTGTCCCACGCTAAGTGGGGCGGTACAACATGTCTTTGTCTTCCACTCTCCTCTATCAGTCGTCATCTCGGTGTTCACTCCTTTCTTACTCATATCTTCTTTCACACAGTCCATCCATCTTTTCTTCGGCCTACCTCTACTTCTACATCCGTCCACATTCATGTCTAGCACTCTTCTCGTAATATGGCTTTCTTCCCTCCGCATGACATGTCAATACCACGCTAACCTATTACTCCTCAACTTGTCCGTTATTGGCGCTACTTTCAAACTTCCTCTTATATACTCATTCCTGAGTACTCAGACTATATGAATAAAAACATAAAGTATACGAAACCACATTGACCCTAAGCAGAATCCCCCTTGACCACCTTATTGGGTACCGTGACTCGGCAGAGACCAATCTTTACTTTACAAAATGCAAGTTGACGCTAATGATTTATTGTGAGTTCTGAGGTAGCTGCGATACATAGCTAATTAATGAATTGATCGTTTATAAGTAACTGCGGTTTGCTGTGTCATCCAAAAATGTTACTTCATGTAGGTTTTTGAGAAAAAGTGACGTGTAAGATTGTCTATCTGTTATCGAGTGGTTATCTCGCCTAAAAAAATGTGCATAACCTCACAGTCTACCGAAAATATAATCTGTAGCACAGTTTGTTCTCATGCTCGTACGTTTTCGGACCAACCCAAAAATGAACGAAGTTTTTTATTTTTACACTAGTTTCCGCCTGCGAATTCATCCGCGTCCCGATTGATCCTGTTCATTGTCCGGGATAAAACGTAGCCTATGTGTTAATGCACGTTACGAACTAATTATACATTTCAACCAGATTCTTTAATAATGTTCAGTTACTCAGTGGCAAATTCTTTAATAATGTTTAGTCTTTTTAGTTAGTATGTTTTTTTTTAATTATTTTTTCTTCAAAATTCATACCATTCAATTTGTACCTTCTCTAATTTGTAATTCTTGTAATCTATTTATCTGTGGAAACTTTTAATTGGCCTTCAGTGTACTTTATTATGTTTATCTTTCTATTGTCTTATACCTAGCTGTTGGTTTTCCTAAAATTTTTAAAATAATATAAAATAAAATAAATTGGACCAGCAGTTGCAGCGTGACTGCGTGAAACACAAACACCAATACATCTAAACTTTGACATTTATAATATTAGTGGAACAGGATGAGATGGGACTGGGTGGGGTTGGGATGAGATGGGATGGAATGGGATTCCCTGATTACCCACTGTTTTGCTAACAATTCAGTTTTATAATACCTACCTACTTAGTAAAAATGTTACAATTAAGTTATTTAAAAGAGAATAAAAAGTATTGCAAAACTTAAGTTGAACGTCCTCTGGTCCTCAGATGAAGGCATCACTGCGGGGGACTTGCTCGGACAGCCTCGAGCCTTTCAATTACCTGCACTGCACAGGTTAAAGAGTATCTGTCAGGGCTGAGGAGTAAGTATCATGTCAAAGTTTAAATATCAGAGATGTTCTGCAAAGACAAATTTGACAATGATCACTGCCTTTTATAGTAGGTGCCGTCGACTTACCTAGGTGAATTAAGTATACTATTTATTAGACTTAGATACTTATAGGTGAGTTGAGGAGAATATTCGTAGTATTTTTAACAGTTTCAAATGCTTTTTTTTACTGTTTTATGCGTATTTTCTCCATTAGGCAATTGCAGTTGTTTGAAGTTGTAAAAAAATCTACTTCCTAAGTAGGTACCTGTACTTTCTAAAGCACGTAATTAATTTATGCGATGGGCCATTGTTTCATAAAGAAAATTGAAATATTAGTACATACATAATTACGACAAAAAAATACACAAATGGTGATTTTCTTGCCACATTTTGAGTGAGGATCTCTAAAGTATCTGTCAAACTGACAAGCAGAGTTTAATTAGTCATCGCTAAACGAAATGATGAAGACATTTGTTATTTGTTGATAATTTATGCAGTTTTTAAAACTGACAGATAATTTGTTTTATTTTGAAGTTATATTTTATTATCTGTGGTGGAAATAACCCGTGATCACCCCTCACCCAAGACATGTCCATCTGGATTGAGGGATGCTATACCCAGATCAAGCTCAAAATTAAGCAGGAAAAAGGCAGTTAGATTTTGACTTATCAATGGGTTAATGTTGTCAGAATAAAATATAAGGCGTATGTATAAAGCAGACAACCCTTTCGCACATATCAAATTTTTTTAAGATATAATATAACTAAATGTAGTTATGTGAAATTGCAGAGCTTCAGGGTCGAGAGAATAACAATGCAAAGGTTCAGTAAAAATATCACATTGATCCAAGCAAGTTTTCTAACCAAAAAATTTGTACTTTAATTTATCGCATCGGTATAAGTTTTTTGGTCGGAAAACTGGTTTGGATCAATGTGATATTTTTACTGAACCTTTGCATTGTTATTCTCTCGACCCTGAAGGTCTGCAATTTCACATAATTACATTTAGTTATATAGAGGGTTGTCTGCCTTATACATACCTACGCCTTAAAGATATGGATAAATTAAATTATACAGATCTACTAAATAAACGATTCTGATTCCGAAAATCTAGTTTTTCTGTTTATTTGTTTGTTTGCGTATCACGCCTTAACTACTGGACCATTTCAATGAAACTTATACCACTCAGAAGCCCTTTTTGCGTATTGAAACATAGACTATATTTTATTGAAATGAAAGATGTGGATTCTTAGATACAGCTTGACCTCTCTAAACCAAAAGCAGCCTTTGACACGAGGTTCATCGTATGCTGGATATTTTTTGGTGGAAAGTAACGCACGCGTACGAAGTTGCGGGTATCAGCTATTGAATGAAAATATTCCAAAAATGTCACCGGGATTTATAAACGGTAATAAGAGAACTTTTACAGCTTTTATCTCAATTTTAATCATTATTAAAAACATGATTAAATTTTAATTGCCAAACTTAAGGCTTCTGTGACACATAAAATTAAAACATAACAATATTTCAAGTGACCGTTTAGGAAAATTTAAATTGTCATTTTAACTTTAATTATTGTATAATGGCGCTTTATGAGGTTGGTAACCTTAATTTTGACATTTATATTATTTATTAAGTTTATCTAAAATACTTACTGCGTTTTTGGCGTAGCGTTCGTGGCTAGGCTTGCTTAGTTAATCTTCACCGATTATCTAAGTTAAGCTACCTTCTGCGCGGTCCCTATTTCGATTGGTGACCGTTAGTGACGTTTACATGTGAGTGCTTCCGCGCTTTGGAAAGCACGTGACATCGCAGCTTAGCTTTGACCTCGTTCACCGCTAAGCAACGTGACACATTTTTGGTGGAAAAGGAGCTAATTTTAAAAGCCGTTTTTGCGGTATTTTTACGGCTCAGTGATTATGAAACTTAAAAGAAAACCTTGTTTTAAGATTTATTTTCGTAGTTGACACATACTTATCCAGCGATAAGAAACGATTAGTCTTATCAATAAATCTCCATCATTATACACTGCGTGGTCGTAAGTACTAATATATATACTACCTAATTAAATCTTGCTTAATGAACTGGACATTAAAGAGATTACGTTTGGCGTCTTAAGGCAAGCGTCCACAGGCCTGCATCACACGCATCGGACGCATCGCACGCAACGAATTTTAGTTTTAAAAAGCGGTTTGCGGCAAATTCGTCCTCGTACAGAATAGTGTGTTTGTTTTACATATACTACAAAGTTGACGTAGAGTCCTTTCCATGAAAGAAGGCCCGCAGACGCGGCGCTGTAGTCGCTGTAGTCTTTTAACAACTTTAGGCATTGAAAACAAGACTTTGATCACAGAAACCAAATAAAAACGCACTAGCATCCGAACACATTAACAGCACCTGACAACTAATTTAAAATTTAGTTTTAAAATTTAGTTCCGGAAATTTCCGCGGGACTTCTTTCATGAAAAGGACTCTAAACTGTATTTTGTATAGAGATTGAGCAGCGCCCCTAGCGGGTAGTTTACTGAACTGATGATTCTACATACAAAATTACAGTTTACGTGACTTTGTAGTAAACGTTAAACACTCGGCATTTGGGTCAATGTATGAAATTCATTTTTTTTTGTCCGAACAACGAAAATCAAGATTAGTTTTCAAAAATCAAACAGTTTGTAAATAAAAACAAAACACGTACATTCCTGCCGAGGCGCGGCGCGTAAGCATTCCACAACCAATTAGTTTATTGGTCGACAAGGGACCTTCCTGGAACGGACTGATAACATCTCTGTCAACGCACACTGGCGTGAACGAATGATGAAGTTCAGAGAAAAATAAAGTAGGTAAGTAAATATAAATAGCATTTATTTTATACAAATTAATTAATTATAGTTTGGCGTAATCCTACTAATATTATAAACGCGAAAGTTTGTAACGATGGATGGATGGATGGATGTATGTTTGTTACTCTTTCACGCAAAAACTACTGATCCGATTTGGATGAAACTTGGAATATATATTGTCCGTGACCTGGATTAACACATAGGCTAGGTACTTTTTATCCCGAAAAATTCACGGGATCCAACGGGACGCGAACGAAGTCGCGGGTGGAAGCTAGTCTCTATATATAAAAATAAATCCTTATTTCCCTTAGTCACGGCATCACGCGTGAACGGCTGGACCGATTTTGCTAATTCTTTTTTTGTTGTGTTGGCTATTGTTAGGAGAAGGTTCTTATGAAATAAAAAAATAAGTAAATCGCGCAGAAAATTAGAAAATTTAAGAATACAGCCATATTAAATTTTTTCTAATGTAACCTTAGCGCTTTTGACAATATAATCTTTTTTAATGGCGTTTCACATAGACAGGGCAACGTCTGTCGGGTCATCACTACATAGTATAAAACAAAGTCGCTTCCCGCTGTCTGTCTGTCCCTATGTATGCTTAGATCTTTAAAACTACGCATCAGATTTTGATGCGGTTTTTTTTTAATAGATAAAGTAATTCAAGAGGAAAGTTTATATGTATAATGCATGCTTAATATAGTAGAGAAACACTGTCAGAGATTTCTAATGTGATTTCGTAAATAAACACATTTTTTGCGCTTACATCGCAAACTCTGGTAAATTATTAGTACAGCGGTGATTCCATGCTAAACCATGTTTATTTGCAAATTATGTAAAAACAGTTATTAATATTTAAATTCCGTGAATAAAACTAATTAATCATGTTAAACGATTATTAAACATGATCTTGAACCATAATTAACCTCTTATCCTTCGCCTAACATAAGCTTACCACAGAATAACTCAAACAAGAATACCTTCCTATTTAATAAATTTAATAACTAGTGCGACGCCATCGACTTCAGTCCCGCACGTACTTACCTAAAGTTACAACCATTGTTTTATTCTAGATACGAGTGCACACCAAAAAAAAACCTGTTTATTATAGTGGTTGGATTGTGTGAAAGAAGATATGTTTGTGAGAGGAGTGATGAGAACATGGTAGGATAGGTGTCCTCCTACGAAAAGAGATGATCTTCCACGCCGAGCGACCTTTGGCTTGGGGTCCGAGGACCAATGGATGGTATTCGGTAGTATTACTTATGTTCAAACTCCGTGATAACTTCGTTTGCGCGATCTAGGATATTTCTCATGTTAGTTCTTATGTAGCGAGATAGATGGCGCTACAGGAGTAAATTGAGAATTGACGAACGATAGGAGTGAGTGAAAGAAAAAAACATGTTGTGCCGACCCCACCTAGCGTGGGATAAGGACAGGGGAATGATGATGTGTTTATTATCTATTATTATATCCCATGATCCATAGAACGTTTTAAGTCTTGTGAATTTAGATAATAATTTGTTAAAAATAGTCTGTCCGACAATAAATACGAATGTTGAATATTGGATATTATTATAAACTAGCTTCCATCCGCGACTTCGTTGGCGTCCCGTTGGATCCCGTTGATTTTTCGGGATAAAAAGTACCTAGCCTATGTGTTAATCCAGGTCACGGACAATATATATTCCAAGTTTCATCCAAATCGGATCAGTAGTTTTTGCGTGAAAGAGTAACAAACATCCATACATCGTTACAAACTTTCGCGTTTATAATATTAGTAGGATTATGTTGACATAATCATCAATTTATTAGTTAAATTGACTTTATAATATCGATTATTGAGCAAAACATTTGCTTATCACAATGATTTAGCAAAGCAATTAGTCACGATGACGTCATACTCAGTAAATTATATTCATCTTTGACCTTAACGGGTTCTAATAAATGTTTATCATTCAGATTATCTATTCATTGAGTAGATAATTACTTATAATGAATGATAAATTAATTTATGTAAGTATTTAAATGAAAAACAATGTTTTTGTAAATAAATGTAATTATTAGTTACAATTAAAAACCACTAACACTATGCTATGTTTAATTTATATTTTTTTTAAAATAAAAATTAAAAATATGGGTTCTGTATTTATTTTATTATCAAAGGTAATAATGATAAGAAAAGAATGAAACAGATAAAATTACAATTGATCCATACTATTTTTTATTTTTTAAGTTCAGTTCTTTAGTTTCGGCTCTCTCAGTGTACGGCAGCCGTTATCCGAGCGTATCCAAAGCCCGCGTTAATGTGCGCATAATATAAAGCCTTCTAATAATAATATAAAACGTATGATATTTTATTTAAAACATGCGCTATCAGATCCAATACCCAATTAATAAAATAAAAAATACCGCATCTTCCTTTTGTAATGTTTTGTTAAACATCTAAATTTGGAGTTGTAGAGCGAGAGATCGCGGTGATAAACCTCTCACGATACCTAGATCTCGAGCACTGTTCCGGATTCAAACATAGATTTTTTGACCATTTTGTATGCAAATGTCTATTGAAATCTATGTTTGAGAGCGTCAAACCGTCAAAAGAAACATAGCCGTAATTTCGAGCATCAGGAGCGAGCTCTGTTGGCGGAACGGTGAACCGTCGGACTGCGGTCAGACCGACAACGGGATACGAATTCAAATCCAAACCGACAGTATAAACTTTTTGCAACTTTTTACTTTTTATTTTGAAGTGAAAATTTAGTACTGCATATTGGTTAAGTACATAAAAATAAATACTAAATCCTTACCTACTGTTTATAGAAGTAAGTTTGTTTGAGTAAGGCTCGTCTTGTCTACTATGTCTTGAGTTCTTTATTGTAATACGAGCCTTATACTCTAAATTCAGAAACACGAAAACGAAGGCGCTGACTAAAATTGATTCTACTTAATAGTAATTTATAAAATAAAACTAAATCCACACATCCACACTATAGTAGGTGCCAAATAACACCGCAATACAGGTCATTCACCCACCTTCACCACGATGTCGCAAAATTCAATTTATGAATGGCTAATTCTTTCGCTTATCATACAAACCTGTCGCTAAGACGGTATCGCTCGAATCTCGTAATACTGTTTGTTTACCATACAGAAATTGAATTTTGCGACATCGTGGTGAAGGTGGGTGAATGACCTGTATTGCGGTGTTATTTGGCACCTACTATAGCAATAAATTATTATTTAAATTCATGAATAAAAATTACTTAATTTACATAATAGGCCACCGAGCTCCCGCACTATTCAAAAAACCGCTTGTTAAAAGGAACTCAGGCTATATTTATTTTGACAGCGTCGTAAATCCAGCGCTTTTTGTGGGTTGTAAGATTAATCACCTATTATTCCCGTAATCTTAATAGGAGAAGGTGTCGGTCGCGGCTCTGTATGTTTTTGAATCGGTATGATTTTATCAGGTAGAGGAATGACCGTGGGCTCTCGTAACTTCTTGGATGTGGTTGGGGACAGGTGGAACTCTATATATATGTATGTAATCGCCGTAGTTGTCATTTTCTATAACAATAATGATTTGCAAAAAGATTATGTCGAATAACAAAGTCAGCATATTTTTTGTAACTATCTATTATAGTATTTCTTTTGTATAAAAACTGAGGTAGTTTGCAAAACTGATGATTCTCCATACAAATTCATAGTTTACGTGACTTAGTAGTAAACGTCAAACGTACATACTAAAAACCTGTGCGTGCTGTCCCTACGCGCGGAAGAAGTTATACTTCGAGTGCCACGCATTCACTCTCGCTCTGTGTTTAATGTGAAATTAATTTAGTATTTATTTTTATGTACTTAACCAATATGCAGTACTAAATTTTCACTTCAAAATAAAAAGTAAAAAGTTGCATGAACACTGCCATCTATTATATTTTGATTGTAGCGTATTAGTCTCTTTCTATTCCCCCCGCTGTCAGTTGGAACTCGTATAACTTCAAAAACACGGGCGGTCAAATGCTCAATTGCTGAACACTGCCATCTATATTTGATTGTAGCATTTGTAGCGTATTAGACTATGTCAACCGCGTAACGCAACTCGTTGTTGGAAGTCGCATTAGAAGTACAACTTCAAAAAGCAGGCTGAGGTTTAATGTTGCTGAGCGGTTTGACTATAGCTACCAAAATAACAGTTAGAAATCCCAAAAACTCCCCAAATTTTAATCCAATTGTCTCCCAAAACCAGTAAAAAGTTTTCGGCAGCGAAATTCTTCAGACGAACGCGTGAATCACTTCATTAGAGTGATGTGTTTTTGTTATCCAGCCGTATTATGTTGTCAACGTGATGGAAGCTGTTGAAATGTTGCTGAAGGGAGATTTAATTTGGTCAAGTTATTTGGTTAGCTAGCGCACGGTGCCAAACATAATGGTCTTTTATCTGAAAAATATATTTTTAATAGCGTAAGCCATAAACTAGCTTTTGTCTTTGGTACCGATGGTCTAGTGGTAGCAACCGTACCTTCTGATCCTAAGGTCGGGGGTTCGAGCCTGATCGTACACCAATGTATTTTTCTATTCAGTTAGACTTCTCTACAGCAAAGACATGGTCAACACTTATAGTGACTAAGCCACCATTTTTCTAACGTCTTTATAAAATTATACCAGTTATCAAATTATATTATTATTTCTCATTCATTGCCCCATTTTAGCTCACTACCCATTCCTAGATCAATAGTGACTCCTGGCTCAATAGCCGATCTCGCCTCATGACAAAACATAATAACTCCTTAACTTAAAAAAATCCTAGCTCATTAATTATTCCTAACTCATTACCCATTCCTAGCTCATTAATTATTCCGAACTCATTACCCATTCCTAGCTCATTACACATTCCTAGCTCATTACACATTCCTAGCTCATTACCCATTCCTGGCATCCCGGCTCACAAAACCCGACCACATTGACCTGGATGATGCCTTTTGGATTACAGCTTGCAAAAAAGCGTACCGCGATACTATCATTTAACAAATGACGTTATAAATTATACATAGAATCGAATGGGAGAAAAATCTGGAAGAATTTGCACGGAGGTAGGACTTACTTTCCGAATAAACATGTCATGAGCTAGAAACAAATATGGTAGAAAACTATATTCTTTTGGCTCAGATTTTCATAAAGTTGTCAAAATAAACTACTTATGATGCCTCCATATCATATAAAATGTGTTAATTATTAATTTTAATCATCATCATTCTCATCATCAACGTATATCGGTCCACTGCTGGACGTAGGTCTCACCCAAGACGCGCCACTGAGGCCGGTCTTCGGCTCGTCTCATCCAGTGTTTGCCAGCTACATGTCTCAGATCGTCACCCCACCTAGCCTAATTTTAATAGTATTCTAATAAACTAAGCAGTATGATCATTTATAATAATAATCCAGTTGCATTGTTTCAACATTCAAATCATCTATCAACTAAATAGGCACTTGAATTGACTTAGGCTAGGAACAAACTGGCGGACAAAACCGCAGCGACAGCGATTTAATACTTGTAACACTATATTTTTCGCCCGTTTAGGATGACGTTTTCAGAACTACGACGATGACCGCGCAGTTATACGCGCTTGGAGTTTTGGTGACACATTCCCACCAAACTTACTTTTCTTTATGAGTTAGGTATATAAGCGGATCAACATGCACCCCAAATTGATTACAGAGATTTTGTTATTGATACTTTCTAACTGCTTCCCAAAATTAAATCAGAAATGATGTCCGTCGGCCAACATAAATCGGCGCAGCACAAGAAGCGGTGTTTCGGTATAAATGAACAAATGTTCTGCCGCCATTACCGAGGCTTTCACGGCTTTTTCTGGCCCGCGTATTGGGAGCGGCGGTGCTTGTCTTTTATCTTGGGGTGTGGCGCAAGTATAAGCGAGGAGCGGGTGTCAGGTGGATGGATGAATTCACTGCAGAACGATGTGTTTTTCACAGGCTTCCAAAAATTTAGAGTTTGTAAATTTCTATAGTTTTTTCAATTACGTACATCTGGCTGGTTCCATTTTGACAGAATTATCAGTATTAAGTGAAAGACACACCACGAGAGTGGTGAAGCAAGAAGAAGTGGAATAGACAAGACTAAGAATTTACACCGCTTTTCAAAAGCCGCTCTAGAAGTGTTCTATCTTCGCTCTCTCACATTAAAACTGCTACTGCTCATAACTCACGCCACACCTCCCTCATATGTATTTATTTATGAGTGTCGCGTTTCGATGTCGCTGCGACGCGTTTTTGTCTCGCGTGTATAATGAGCCTTAGTTTAGAACCCGGTGAGATTTGTTCGCAGATCTGCGATGCCTTACATGGTGTGAATTTGTGATTTTTATGTTTGGTATTGTGTTGTAAATTTTGTTTTATCATAATCTGTTTGTGCCTTTGTATATTTTATTTGCTGGCTGCCCACAACCTGGTCTGCGTTGACTTGTTTACAAATAATAAGATTACGCACTAAAAGAAATTAGGTATTTATTACAACATAATTTATAAGTTTAAAAAACTGGAAAAACCGACTTAAATTTGATACGCCTTCATCATCAAATGATGATGATGATGATGATGGAAGTTCATTGGGACTATTCTATTGATAGTAAGCACCACAGAAACGTCACAGGAAAGCAAATACGCAGTGTCGTGTAAGTGAATAATTTCAGTAATTTCAAACTTACCCCCTAAAAACTAACTTTAACATTCAAGAAAATAGCACAACCGCATATAAGCAGTTGGGTAAGATATGAAAGTTTCCCCATAAAATAACATAACACCATAACCAATTTGCCATATAATCGAATGATGTTAGTGTAGTGTTGCGTAAATCTATGGGGTGGATGGGGCGGCCCAGCCATAAAATAAGTTTTCCATAGACTAGAAGCGAAACTAAATTTTCACTCGAAACACACAACTGACAATGTACAAAAACTCAATTTTTTTGACACTTTTCTTTAGTCTCGATTCAGTGAGCGTTACTTCAGCATACGAACGGAGTTTCACATCTAGTTTCCTAATTTTATACTACGGTGTACTCTACATCCCACCCGTGGGATTGATTACCGATTTGTGCACCACTTTGAAGGGATAGCGCCCTGGGGGTTGGAAAGATGGGGTGTTCGAGGGTGATGGTTTACGGATGAATAAATTAAGTGGGTGATATAAATTAAGTCAAACAACTTATTTCTAAACGGATGCAATCCATTTTGAAATTCGATATTTATTTGTCGCGACTCGCAGTAACCTATGAGCGAAATCGTAATTTACTTTTGATTTAGGTACTCAGAATTAGATTAGATCTGAATAAATAACAAGACTTTACATTGAACTCACTGAATATAATTTTTCAATGCGATCAAAACTATGTAAATAAATGTTTCATACAGCCGCGCTCACACCGTCGCGAGCGGCCGTCAATCACACCGTGACGAGCGGCGATTGTTTGCGAATGGACAGCGAGTTCCTGCTTATGGAGGTGCATAATGACCCTGTTTAGTCAGTAGGGTTGTCGCACATTCGTCTCGTTTCTGAAGTTACATTTTTCTAAACTAAAGGCCCATTTAGATGGAGAGAGTTTCTCGTACGTTTCGGTATGAGAAACTATACGCAACTATCGCAAGCAATAATCGCCATGACACAATCGTATTTACATACAGGCAAGAACTAAAATCTCGCCTACGATTATGTCATAAGAGACTCGCTTATGACTTATCGCTAGGCGATAATTGCCTATGTTTGTTTGTTCGTCGAGATTCTCATAAGAAAGTATAGTAAGAAGATTCTTGCTTATGAGAATCTCGACTTGTGTAAACACGATCTCGTGTGACATATTTTCAAGTTCATACGAGTATCGTACAAATCAGTTCGAATCGTTTTCAGTGCGAGATCTGTCATTCGAGTTTAGTGATTAGACGGACACAATAATATTCCATTGCGAGGTAATTGTCGCCCAAGGCAACGAGCGAGAAGAGCGAATGTTTATAGACGAAAAAAAGGATTTATATTTCTTCGATTATCGTATCTTCGAGGCGAGAAACTCTCTCCATCTAAATGGGCCTTAACCCTAATTTGACAGAACTAAAAATCTTGCTGTACCGGTTTAAAAAAATATATATATTATAAACTGAATTGACAAAGACAGCTTTAATTTAAGCGCTGTCAAATAAGGTTACCTACTTTAAAATAAAAAAACCAGTGCGTGGAGTCCTTCCGCGCGGAAGAAGTTATACTTCGTAATGTGTAAATGAAAATAAGAAAGGGTAGAAAAATATATAAATTTTATTCACAAAGAAAATTACCTACCTTGACATAACCTTAAATCCGTCGCATTGTCCGTGGGATTGTTTTCACTCATTTGTTACAATAATTGTAAAAAATAAGAATTATTGTTATCCACTAATTTTGAAAAACAAGTAAATGAAATAATGAATATTATAAATTAAAATAGAACAGCTTATTTCATGACGCCCTGTTTACTTCGCTGCATAGCAACCTTCTTTCTACCTTTTAGTGCGCGGAGGAACTCTACGCACTTTTTTTTTTAGTTGGGAAAGGTTCTATGCTCATGCCTAAATCAGAACTTTTTTGTGATCACATGACGTAACTTTTGTACATTAATGTGTCAGTGGATACAAAATTTTGCGCATAGTTCAACTGGTTCCGTGGTGTGGTGGTTATCGCATCTGCTTTACGCGCAGAAGGCCGCCAGTTCAATTCTCCAAAATCACAACTTTTTGAATATAAAATTTTCTTGTACAGTACGGCCGGCGGATCTAGACCGGCGTTAAGTTCGTTCGGAACGCTGCGCAGTAGTCACTTTTAGGGTCGAATAGGTGGTTTGTCTCGCCTGTACCTGCGCACAATTTCCGAAAGCGCAACTTCAGACCGGTCTAGATCCGCCGGCCGTAGTGTAAGGAGCGTTAAACGGTTGCACAAGTTTGTTGGAAGTCGCATTAGAAGTATAACTTCAATAAACCGTTTAAATCTGACCAGCCCTAACGAAGTTGTAAATTCAACTTTTAACCAAATCGGTGTTGTTTTTCAACGATATCGTGTCGCAGCGCAAGTTGACATTTGCGAGTCAAATGTACCTACTGATAGCAATGTCGCAGAGAGCGGGAACACGTGGGGACATACGGGACGGACATCGGGAGTAATCGTCGCGTTTGTATCATAGTTTGTGTAACTCTATAGCTTCCGTGCGAGGGCACTTTTGACAGACGTCACAGCTCAGTCGGTAAAAGCTCTGCCTTCTTTGCTGTTCGTGGGTTCAATCCTCACCTATGCTCAAAAAAATCAGACAAGCCAACAAAACAAAGTAAATGTAACTCACAAGCATACATTTTGTAACATTTCTCGATAAAAACCTGGCAAAAAAGCTTAAATGTCAGTTCAGACTTGGAAAATTACAAGCTGCAACTTACTATGAACACAGCATCCCACTGTCAAGCGAATATTCAGAGGCTCGGGTTTTAGTTTTGTTTTATTAATGAATATCGAAAAGCGACTGGCGCGATATTTTGTATGAAAAACGGATAAGCGCCATTAGCGGGAGGTTTGCAAACGATTTTTCTCCACACAAAAACTGCGAGATTCTCGATTCTCTTTTTTCGGAGATAAACCAAATAAAACTCAGACTACGGGCTCAGGGCACCTGTCAATGTGGGCTACAATATAACACGCCCAACAAAGTAGGTTCTACCAGTTCTACAACCGCTCAAAATAAGTTTCCGTGTGTTTCCATCTATTATAGTCGATCTGTCCATCTTGGGCGCGTCTCGTTTTGGCCGATTTAACAAGTTGGGAATTTGCTAGCAGCGTCATTTTGACGAACTTCATGAATATTATCTGTTGTTTGTTTTTAGACTAAAACGATAACATAGGTACCCTAAATGTTCGACCTTCATTAGTATTTAACACATGTTTAAGCAAGCAAGCTCGTATGAGTTAGTGGCCAACTCTGTTAACGGAGTTTCTAGGCCACCTTATGGCCTCCGTCCGTCATGGTTTAACGACTACAATATATGTGTATAATATCGTTAACAAACCTTTTTCATTGGTATCGATTCGCTTGTTGCATTTTTCTAAACTACCCTAATTTGACAAAATGTTGCCGTCCCTTTCTCATAAACTGAAACGATAAGGACGGCTATAATTTTAGAGCTGTCAAATTAGGTTAGTTTAGAAAAAGGCAACAACCGAATCGATACCATTGTCTCTCGTTTACTCATTACTTCTCGTAACTTCTCTGCTCGTTACTTACCTAATGGGATTCCTATTGTAAAAATACCATTAAAACTATGACAGCTATACATTTATTTAATGGTAAACGGTAAGCCGTGTTACGCTTGTAAACCAACCCCATGGGGTAACTAACTATAGGGGCAGCAGGGTGAAATCATTGTCCAAATTAACTTTATCTCAACCCTTGGGTTCCTGTCAAGCCGTGGCCGGCAGTTTACGTCCGTAATAACCAGTGTTGAAATAAACTAGCCAATAGTATCGAATCTGTTATTGCATTTTTCAAAACTAACCTAATTTGACGGGCACTAAAAATGTTGCCGTCCCTTTCTCATAAACTGAAACGACAAAGATGGATATAATAATAGAGCTGTCAAATTATGTTAGATTAGAAAAATGCAATGAGAGAATCGATACTAATAACCCCTTTATTTATATTCAACTGTCATTTAAGCGCGGCTTTAAAAAACGCTCTATCATTGTCACTTGCATGACAACGAAAAGAGATGACAACAGTATTAGCAATCATTTTAGTTAGTTCAGCTTTAGAATACCATGAATATACCCCTAACATTATCCCTGTTATGTAAACTTGGAATAGTTCCACCATGTTTTGTCTCTTTCGATCGAATTTGATTCTGCTTGTCAATACAAAAGACAAAATACAGTGTTACTAGTAAGTAAAATGGTAAAAGTAAGTTCGAGTTAGTGGCCAACTCTGGTGACGGAGTTTTTAAGCGGCATTAAGGCCTCCGCTGTGGCTTAACGACTGCTAGAGCCTGGACCAATAATTTAACGTGCCCTTCGAAGCACAGAAGCGCTCGGTAAGACGTAAATTATCACCCATCCAAATAATTGACAGCACGTGAATATGGACTAAGTAAACTACATCACAAGCGCTTTGATAGTGTAACTATTCCTGTCTTGAAAAGCAGGATTCTTGACGGCCGTGATGCAACGTCTACCGCTTCTTAGGAAACTAGCTTGGAATAAATAGTTAATCACAGATATCTTTATTACTGTTGTATTGGTGATCATGTGGGTAGATTAAATGGCTTTTAATTTTAGAATTGATTTGATTTAGCATGTTGGCTGACCTGTATCCTTTTAATTCATAACCGAAGTTTATGAAGGTCTAGCTTCCGGTTCATTTTTCGGGATAAAAATAAGCTTTATGTGACGTATCGAATAACTTATTGATCGAGTGAGCGAAGCGAACGAGATCTTAGTGACAACTTGGACAAAAATGCTTTGTATGTTTGTATATTAGTTCTTCAAAATCTTTTGAACCGCTTATCCGATCTTCACAGAATTTGTGAAAAACCCTATCATATGACATCCCACTTGATATTTTTGTACGACTTCTTTTTTTTACTCTCTTTGGACCCTCATAACTTCGCGACCCCTTGACCGATTTACTTCATTTAACAAACCAGTAAAATTTAAGAGTACTATCCGTAATTCTGTGAAGATCGGATAAGCGGTTCAAAAGATCTCGAAGAACAAACATACAAACATACAAAGCATTTTTGCCCAAGTTGTCACTAAGATCTTCGTTCGCTTCGCTCACTCGATCAATAAACTTTTACTACACACTATTTTCAGTAACATCAGAAACATACTCTATTTTCCAAAATGGCGTCCTAAATCTTGACTAACACAGAAAATTACCCTCAGAATTGCATTATGCAGATTTCCTCTCCAACATTGTGAGAAAATCAATAAAGCTAGAGTGAGATGGATATTTACCCAAGCGATAGAACGAGACGAGAATACAAACTATGTTTCCTCTGAAAATTTATTGAGGAAAAGCTTTTGGATTTTGATTTCTACACGCCAAGAATAGAGTGGGTTTTAGTTTGTATCAAAAAATACTGGGAGATTCGTGTCCATGACGGAAAATTAACTTCTTTATTTTGTTGGATTTTATGGTAAATACAACTTTATGGTATCGAGCTACAGAGTAGTTTTCTTCGACTGAAAGTTTATTTGAACGAGCTTTTTGTGTACTGGGAAATTGATCTTTAGGTTAATGAAAATAAGATAAATTTTACTGTGAAGTTATTGAGAGCAATTTGGCATTGTAATTGCGACAATAATGACAGTAATAAATGGCGTATTGTATTAATTTTGTCGTGAACGTTGTGTAATTGAGTTTTATTAATTTGCTATTTTCTGGAGAAATTTAAAAAATATATATTTACCTACCTATTTACCCGACTAGGTACAGAACGATAGTAACTAGGTTTTAAGTATTTTAAAACATTTAATTCTGTTGTAGAAAAAAAAAGTGTTATTACCACTTTTTAAAAAAAAAAGTGTTATACCATTTCGATATAGGTAATGTAGTTTTTAATTAAAAAAAAATGGAATGTACAGCAGAAGGTTTTAGTACCCAAAATAGGTAATTAGGTAGGTACTTTAGTAGGACATCCTCTAGGTATATGGATATTTCACATTTTGACTGAATAGGTTTAAGAAAGGCATATTTTAAAATTAAAACACATGCCCACATTTTAAAAAAAAGATTTCCAATTAAATCCGTCATTCCACCATAAAGTACACCATCCACAAAACCAACCACCATTACCAATAAAACACACCCTAGCCACTCGTAAACCGCTCCACCAATTACAACGAAATAACAATATTAAGTTTAATTGGGTATAAAGTGCCGGTGGCCGGTTAGCCAAGTCCCTCCCATTATGGACACTGCACACACACACATGTTCACTTACTGGGAACACACACCACTAGGAACCCTGAATACGCACACGCGTGTACAAGATGGGACAACTTTGACACAGCTCAAAGAAACCGTTGGTTTATTTTCTTGTCTGGAGAAGAAAATTCTGTCAGAAAAGCTAATCTACTAACTGTCTCTTTCTATTCCCCCCGAATAGAAAGAAACAGAGGCTAATACGCTGCAAATGCTACAATATAGATGGCAGTGTTCAGCAATTCAGCATTTGACCGCCCGAGTTTTTGAAGATTACTTCCAACTAACAGCGGGGCGAATAGGAAGAGACTAATACGTTACAGTCAAAATATAATAGATGGCAGTGTTCATGCAACTTTTTACTTTTTATTTTGTAGTGAACATTTAGTACTGCATATTGGTTAAGTAAGTACATAAAAATAAATACTAAATTAATTTCACATTAAACACAGAGCGAGAGTGAATGCGTGGCACTCGAAGTATAACTTCTTCCGCGCGTAGGGACTGCACGCACAGGTATTTTATTCTGCTAGGTAACTTTAATTTTTAAGAAGTGAACCTATTGTTTTTTTGTGCCTGTGACATTAACCCACACGTTAGATAACCTAGTGTCACACACACATAGCCAAAGGCTCTGCCATTGGTCGTTAAATCTGCGTACTTGTAAAGCAATTTGTACTATGCAGATGCTACGTACAGGATGTTTGAAAAAGTAAAGTCATATTGTGTGAAACCCAAAAAGTGTGACCAATGTTACCTAATGTACTAAGAATTGTCCCAACACATTTCGGCGGTTCGGAGTTTTATAAATACACTGTTAAAACCGAACCGATTTGAATGAAACCATGCAATAAATAAATAAATAAACTAGTGGCTCTGGGAGCTGTAGACCTCGCGAGCATACTAAATATTCCAATATTCAACATCATCAATCAATATCATCAATGTCGTGTACGGTGTTTTCTGTAAGTTTAAGTGCACTTTTATTAATTTCTAATTTAAGGCTTATTATTATGCTGATGCTCTCATTCAGTGAAGGAAAACATCATGAAGATAAGTATCAGTTAGTATTCTAACAGCGACGAAACGCTTGCAGCCTGTCACGTATTGAAAACTAACTATAATGCAAAATGTTGTGTGTGTGTGTGTGTGTGATGTAATGTTTTTTCTATTTAATTTTGTAAATTTTTGAGGAATGTAATGTGCAAGTGCATTTTCCGTTTTGTGATTTTTTTGATCTTTTTGATTTTTTTTGCATCATCTTGTGTAGAATGAGGTCCTTTGTGTTTCTCTCAAATTTGATTGAAAACCATCGATTGTTTGATGAGCTATCCTGTTCATCATGCTGAAGATCCTTATCAGATCTTCGCCAAACTTTTATGAGACCAACTTATAGTTACTACCTTTCAAATAAAAAGAGAATAATCGAAATCGGATCTCATTTGGTGGAGATATCCAGTATATCAAATAGCCCCCTTTTTGCCCTTTTTTTGGGGGAAGTACCCCTCCAATCAAAAATCCCCGACGACAAAAAAATTCTAATAAGTCATATAACCTGTGTACCAAGTTTCGTCCAGATCGGTTGAAAAATGAGACCTGTAGAGGAGAACAGACAGACAGACAGACAGACAGACAGACAGACACCCGGACAAACGCATTTTTGGCCAATGTGGAAACTGAGACGCTTCGCTCGTTTCGCTCGCTCGGTCAATAAATATTCTTGGACATTACACACAACGCTCTCTAGTCCCAAACTAAGCAGAGCTTGTACTATGGGAACTAAGATTGCTGATATAATACTTATATTCTTTTTTTTGTAAATACATACTTATAATACATAGTAACACTCAAAAAAATAAATTCAACTGTCTTTACAATTCAGTTCCTGATTTCCTAATCCTCACTAAGAAATTCCTATAGATACCTATACCTACTGGTGAAGGTTCCATTACAACCAATCTTTTTTCCTTAATACTTTACTGGTATTAAGAAACTATAGCGAAATCGTTACTCAAGCATAGATTTGAGTAGAGATTGTCATACAAAAATCTATACTTGAGTCGGGATCAGTGCTTGAGCAGTAAATCAGCATACAGACCATAGAATCCTACCGGAATTCTACAAAGTTCTAGAATTCTAGATCATACTTCGTCTTCTTTTTCTTTTATACCTATTTAAGATCATCCTGTAGCTGTAGATATTCGTGGTAATGACACGTTTAACTGGAGGCACGTCCACGTAGGAGGGGCAGACTGGGGGTGCGCTCAATAACACGAATGTGGCATTCAAACTGTATTGGATGGTCTCGAAGTTCAGAGTATCTTAAAAATGTATGGATAGTCTCCTAAAAGCGTTTTCCTGTAACTATAACGAATAAGGTACCTGCCCTTACAGTCCCGTCTCAAAAATTCAGCCTGTATACTCGAGATCAGAAAATTCAAAGTTTTTATATTCCCGGATTTTTTAATCTCGACTGTATTTAAGACGATTTGTACAGTTTTAACTTTGACCATATTCATGACTCCATCACTCTGAGACGTACCTACCAGGGTTTATCTCAAGTGTATAATACTGTGCGGCGGTATGGTATGGTATGGATGGGTAGTAGGTACTTTCCCGGACGAGCCCTTTTAAAAAAAGTTCTAAGAAATCCTATCCTACTAATATTATAAACGCGAAAGTTTGTAAGTATGGATGGATGGATGTTTGTTACTCTTTCACGCAAAAACTACTGAGCCGATTTGAATGAAACTTGGAATATATATTGTCCGTAATCTGGATTATCACATAGGCTACTTTTTATCCCGAAAAATTAACGGGAACCAACGGGACGCGAACGAAGTCGCGGGCGGCACCTAGTAACTTATACATATAATAGTAGCTTCCACCCGCGACTTCGTTCGGTACGTGAATCCCGTTGATTTTCCGGGATAAAAAGTAAGTTCCAAGTTTCAACCAAATCGGATCAGTAGTTTTTGCGTGAAAGAGTAACATACATTCTTACAAACTTACGCGTTTAGAACTCTGCTAAGATAAAGCAAAAAATGTGTTTTAGTCGACGTCTGCCCAGCACATTCGTGGTTTTGGCCAACACCGTTAAACAGCTAAGAGCTTTAAATGGAGGCTCTCCCCTTCCATTGCCATTCCATTGCCCAACCCCTGCTAAAGTGGGGGGTGGGACAGTCAGGGAAAAAACTGGTCTACTTCTCTAAATCCTAGTAGTTCGCCCCGAACTGAGATCTCGTGATGGTCGGAGGTTAATAAAACCCAAACAATTTATATTGATCAATGGTTGTAATAAAATTTGCAAATCGCTTCGAAATCGCCGTCTAGCTAAATACCAGTCTTACTTAAACTACAAAATTATTGAAACTCCAAGAAATGGTAGCTCACGTTATACTGGGTTTGCCATTTTTATAATTTCTACAACAACTCAAAAACTATTAGACCTAGAATCAAAATAAAAACGGTTTTGGAATGTCTAAACAAAACCCTATCATATGACATCCCACTTGATATTTTTGTAAGGTACATTAGGGTAATTGCGAAAATGGGTATATTCCGAAAATCCATAAAATCAAGTAACTTAATGCGATATTTTCCTGTTGGCAGCATAACGATGGATGGATGTAACAAACATACATCCATCCATCGTTACAAACTTTCGCGTTTATAATTATTAGTAGGATTTTTCTCTTTTGCGCTCTCTGTTTGTTAGTTTGTTCCATACGAAAACTGCTATAGTATTAACTGTCTAAAGTTTTAGAAAGAAGGCGTATAACACCCAGCTATTAGTAGAAAAAAATGATTTTACAGGTTTTTATTTGACTCTATATTTCACTTCTAATTTTCTCCCTCATTGTACACAGTCGGGACATGTTTGCTAAACGAGATCTACTAAGAGAAAATGGGATTCTGACGATGGATCTTCCCTCTCCCTCGCACATCTACGCCTATCTCGCTCTCTCTCGTTTCAGGCTGTAATGAACGTATTTGGAATGGAAGTGAGATCAAATTGAGTTTTTTAAATATATATTTTTCTTTTCTGTTTCTTGATGTGAAGTAGAACATAAGCCAATTATCTAAATATTAAAGAAACGATGAAAAATCAGAACTAAGTTCTACCAGCTACAGTCGATAGCAAAAATTCCGGGTCATCTATAGAAACTTGAATATCTTGGAAACCATATTGTGTAGGTATGCTACCTTAACTTAATTGTGTTTGATGGACAATTAAACACTTCAATAAAAGTGTTTAAATTGCATCAATAGCTTGTATAATTTCACTAACCTACCATTCATGGTTTTCAAAATATTTAAGTTTTTATAAATGCTCCGGAATTGTAGCTCTCGAGTGTAAAGCCCCGTTTTCACTAGGGGACATGTCGCAGGAACAAATCGCCCGACATTCACGTAGTTGTCTCCGGCGAATGTCGAGGGACACGAAGGTCGCGCGTGTCGACGCTCGCAGAGCATCGACTAGCTGCGCGACTCGTAAATGTCTCAAGCGACGTCGGGCGACATCGCGTGGGACACGTGAATTTCGTGTCGAGCGACAGAGTCGCAGAACAAATGTCCCCTAGTGAAAACTGGGCTTAATATCGTCATAATGTTCAAACACCTCAAAAGTGATCATTTTACGACCAATCTCCGGAGCGACTTTTCAGTTCCAATCTGTAGTTTAACAACTTATACGATCGGATGACAACAAAAGTAATTGCTTGATATCTGATACCTAATCGGCACCGCGGGACGAATCGGACCCGATTGCTTCGTAAAATAGATTTTTGAGAATAGTGATTCCGAGAAATAGAATTTAAGAGAATGGACATTTTTACTGTTCCAACGACATTATGGCCACGACATCGTGGAAAAGCACATTTACTATTTAGTACTATTGGGTAGTAGGCAGGTACCCTAGAATAATAGTCGCCTTGACTCGACTCTACCTCGAAATCGAGCTTCGTTAGTAAGTAATTTGGGTAAAAGCACATTTACTATTTAGTACTATTGGGTAGTAGGCAGGTACCCTAGAATAATAGTCGCCTTGACTCGACTCTACCTCGAAATCGAGCTTCGTTAGTAAGTAATTTGGGTAAAAGCTACTCAACATTAGCCGACCTTCCAATTTATAACCTCTCCAGCGAAAGGTTGTTTGGAAGAAATCGCTCCCTAGGCGTTAAGACCGCCCATTGTACGTAATATGTGTAACATATTAGTTTGTAAGGTGTACAATAAAGTATTTTCATTCATTCATTAGATAAGTGAAATGTATTTTTTTTTATTTAAGAATGTCTATTCTACCTGCTTAAAGTTCTTTACCAGGATTATTTACACTGTGGCTCTAGAATCTCTAGATAAAGCCACAGAGCCAGTAGAACATAAACACAGTAACGTGATTCCAATCACAGTTTATTGCTGGGAAGCAATTTCGGTGGCGCTCGTAAATCTAAGCGATAGATGGAACAAGTCTTTGTCCGTTGGTTCTTAGGTTACCTACTGTATTTTTAACCGACTTCAAAAAAGGAGGAGGTTCTCAATTCGGTTGTATTTTATTTTCATCATCATCCACAGCCTGACTTCACCCACTGCTGGATATAGGCCTCTCTTTTGACGTACCACTCCTTACGATCCCGTGCCAGTCTCATCCAATTTTTGCCCGCTATGACTGCGATATCGTCTGCCCATCAAATATCGACCGACATTTCTATAACCGGTTCTTGGACGCCATTCAGTTAGCGCCTTACTCCACCTGTCATCACCTCGCCTTGCCAATTGTCCCGCCCAACTCCATTTTAGTTCCGTTATGCGATTCCCAACGTCTTTGACCTTTATTCGACTTCGAATCGTAACGTTGGGAACATGGTCTATAAGCTTGATGCCGAGCATGGGTTATATTTTAATGAAATTAAAGTTGTGGATTCTTATATACAGCTTGACCTCCCTAAACCAAAAGCAGCCTTTGACACGAGGTTCATCGTATACTGGTTGACAGATATTTTGGTGGTTTCGCACGCGTACGAAGTCGAGGGGATCAGCTAGTTGTAAATCTATAATAATAATTGACATAATGTGTGCCGATTGTTATAAAGCTCTTACGTTCATCGTAGCTGGTTCGTAGCTCCTGCGTAGCTTACCGTAGACCTTTCGTAGCACCCACGTAGTCTATTGCACGAGGTTGCACCGTAAATTCGTAGAAACGACGATGACTACATGCGCAATTCTGTTCTGAAGCCTTCACGCTTGTACTCTACAATCTATATAAGTATCATATAAGTGGTGTACAATAAAGAATATTCTATCTATCTATCTATAAAAATAACCAAAATATTATATGGAAATAATAATAATATTAACAGCTTCTGCCCGCGACTTCGTCCGCGTCCCGTTTGATCCTGTTGAAGTTCCTGGATAAAAAATAACCTATGTGTTAATCCAGGTTACGAACTACTTTATAAATTCCAAGTTTCATCAAAATCGGACGAGTAATTACAGCGTGATTGAAATAAGTCTGTTATAAATGAACATGACGTGTTCAAATAATTGTAGGTAACGGACAGAAACACTACTACCTACATGATTATTTATTTTTCAAGTGAAAACTTCTTTAGCACCGTTGTGATTTGAAACTCAATGAAACGGAAAAGATGAAAGGGAAATGACATAATGACATAGCATGACATGAATGAAGCATAATTTCAACCACCGCAGCAGAGGTACTGTTAGCCGAAAAGTGATAACGTTGGACTGCGGTCAGACCGACAACGGGAGCAAGTTCAAATCCAAAGCGACATTATACTTCTTGCTACTTTTTTCATAGTTTTCTTTTAACCTGCGACTTTTTTCATAAAATAAAATCTTCGAAAGTCTCTGGAGGACCAACAGGAAAAGACCTTTGCAAATTCTATTCAATATGTCGTCGAGCCGTAAAAATAAAATGGACTAGAAAGGAAACACAAAATACAGCCTCCTGGTGTTATTTGTAAAATTTGTCTTTGTAAAGATTTTAAAACCAAATTAATTTTACAAGTTACTCTTACCATGAATACCTTCATAAAGGCGTTGGGGCATTTCAGGCCCCGATTAGCATACATTTACCTACCTAGTTAATTTTTAGATGAATTTTGTTATTTATAACTTTTGTTGGTTTTATCATAATCTATTATGATAAATCTATTATCATAATAATTATGCAATAATAACTATTCTATTCTATAATAATCTGGTTATCTGGACTCCAGTCATTGAATCTGAATACATTGAGATGAACTAAAAGTTTCATACTGCAAGCCTGAAATTCCTCAAAACTGGTTTTCAGATCTGATGAACATCTTCATAACTTGGGAAGGGCTCCACCAATTTTCCCCAAACATGGCTAAAAACAATCCTAGATAAATCACCTTTCTTACAAAAAAAAGACATGTGTGGTAGAAGTGAAACCTCCAAAAATTTCGGCTTCAAGATAATGCGACAAGCGAATCGATACCATTGGTATCGATTCGCTTGTTGCATTTTTCTAAACTAACCTAATTTGACAGCACTAAAAATGTTGCCGTCCCTTTCTCATAAACTAAAATGACAAGGACGGCTATAATTTTATAGCTGTCAAATTAGGTTAGTTTAGAAAAATGCGACAACCGAATCGATAGCAATGAGACGAATGTTAAATTTCATTCATGTCATGCTATGTCATTATGTCATTTCCGTTTCATTGAGTTTCAAATCACAGCAGTGCTAAAGAAGTCTTCACTTCAAAAATAAACGTGTTTTTGTAACTTTTTTTATTGAAATATCTAGTATTATCCTCGTAAGTGATACCACAGGCGAAAGCGAGTCTAAGTTGAATTCTTAATGAAAACAAAGCAATCCAATACCTGCAAAGTGTTATTCAAACAGTAGAAATGAAAGGGCCCGTTTCAAACACAATTCGTATATTTGCCAATCCAAATAAAATAAGGACAAAATAACAAATTCAATTTATCCGAAACCCGAACAATTTGCAAAAACAATATACATACCCCTAACCTTTTTAGGGTCAGAACGTAGCGCGGTGTATTCATTTGCTTAATCATGGAATAAAATTAAATATGTTAAGTTTTGAAGGAAAAATCGACCATCTTGTCTTCAAAACCAACGACTAAACTATACTATTAATAAACTGTAAAAAAGCCAAAAACTAAAATTAAGGATATAGATAAACTAAATATGCAGATCTACTAAATAAACGATTCTGATTCCGAAAATCGAGTTTGCGTGTTTGTCTGTTTGTTTGTTCGCGGATCATGCCTAAACTCCGGGACCAATTTCAATAAAACTTATAACATTCAGAAGCCCTTTTTTCGGATTGAGACATAGGCTATATTTTATTGAAATGAAAGACGTGGATTCTTAGATACGGGTATCAGCTAGTAATATATAAAATAAATAAATTTTAATATCCTACCTAGTTTTTTTTCAAGTTGCATACATACTTTATTCACAAAGAAAATCCTAGTAGGTACTAGAAATAAAAAATATTTCACAGAACGCCCTCTACTCTGAAACTAAGCAGAGCTTGTACGAGGGGAACCCGATTGCTGATAGAATACGTATGTACATTTTATTTTGTAAATACCTACAAAGACTTATATACCGACATAATAATATTACGTAGGGTAGACCGGGGTCAATATTAACACGAGGCAATAGTAACATTGCGAATATCTCAACTACTAGGCTACCTGTGTGTGTGTGCAAGAGGCGGGGGCACGTGCCTTTCGTGTCCCGACTTGCTCACTAGTCGACAGCGCGCTCGCTGCGGTACGGACGTCTGCAGGAGCATTTTTTTATTTTCAAGCACCCAAGGTAATTTTTTTTGCTACATATATTGCTCTGTCACTCAGTGGGTACTGTGTTTCATGTAATTATATGTTAACCATGCGTTTACCTAAGTATCTAGGCTTACAATTACCAATAACTTGTGACTAAAGCTCAACAGTGTTCCGAGGTATTTCGTTATTTCTCCAAAATCTATACTTGGGGGCAATTACACCATCGTCACTGGGTTCAGTTGTAACGGTACAATTAACCCCGTGGTACAAATGACCCCAATACAATTTATTTAAGTATAATATTTAAATCATTTTTAAATAACATTTAAGAATAATATCCCAAAAATAATTTTCGATTTCAACGGGAACGGCGCCATAAGCCGTAGGAAGTCCCAAAGATTTTCGACTAGTCGGTTACTTGATCTCGTGGCTTAATGGTAATAGCATCCCTGTACCGAAAGGAAGGTCGCGGGTTCAAGTCCCGCCGAAATCAAACATTTTTGGGATATTATTTAATTTCTTAGAGATTACTCTGAGTCGAGGGTTACGCACTATAGTAAAAAAACCTTAAGTAACATTTAGTTTAAGTTAGAGTTAAAATTAGTTTAAAAAAAGCGTTGCTTACTTATACTTAACTTTTTTAGATGCCACGGAATAGAAAAAGGAAAACAGATCGGGCGTCTAAAAGTATTTTGCTTTACGAACAGGCATACCTAGAGGTTGTGGAGAAAAATCAAACGATACGAGCCGCTGCGAAAATGTTTGATCTCTGCCATGTATCACTGATGCGTTTTATAAAGAAAAAAAAAGCCAACCCTGAAGCTGTCATCACAATGGGATATAATCCAGCAACAAAAGTGTTTACCACGGAACAAGAAAAAACTATTTCCGATTATTTGGTAAGAACTGCAGATATATATTTTGGTCTAACAGCAAAGGAAGTAAGGCGATTAGCTTTTGATTTGACTGTCAAATACGATTTAAAAAGACCACCATCCTGGGACGAAAACAAAATGGCAAGTGCAGATTGGTTTACAGCATTTATGAAGAGAAATCCGGAACTTTCTGTAAGATGTGCTCAAGCTACTAGCCTTGCTCGAGCTACAAGCTTCAACAGGACTAATGTAAATGCTTTTTTTGACAACCTAAGCAAAGTCATGGAACGTCATAATTTTGGACCGCAGAATATATATAACATGGATGAAACTGGCGTAACTACTGTTCAAAAACCGGATCGTATAGTTACTAGAAGGGGAACGCGACAGGTAGGAGCACTCACTTCGGCAGAGCGTGGAACATTAGTAACAGTAGCCATGGCTGTAAATGCACTGGGAAATACTATGCCTCCAATGTTTGTGTTTCCGCGCCTGAGATTTCATGATCATTTTATCCGAGATGGTCCTCCAGGTTGTACAGGAGCTGGCAACGCATCTGGTTGGATGGAAGCAACTCAATTCCTGAAGTTTTTGGAAAATTTTCACGACTTCACGAGGTCATCGCTTGACAGAAAAGTGTTGCTAATTTTGGATAATCATCAATCGCATATATCGATTGCAGCCTTAGACTACTGTAAAGAGAAGGGCAT
Source organism: Eulithis testata (assembly GCA_947507515.1). NCBI lineage: Eukaryota > Metazoa > Arthropoda > Insecta > Lepidoptera > Geometridae > Eulithis > Eulithis testata. Next base: position 1,405,729 of record OX382215.1, on the reverse strand, counting down.
AGTCATGCTGTCGTTTCCGCCTCACTGCTCCCACAAATACTTTGTCGTCATATCAATATGATTTAGTTAGTGGATTACACCATCTTTGCAATCAATGTTACTGGATAGATAATGATTTTACTTATTGTTAACTTAAAGTTTAACAGAGGCAATTGTACCAGTGGTCAATTGTAACTCCATAGAAAATAATAACTGACGATTATTTACAATACTTTAAGATTTATAAGCTATTTGTTAACTCACAATCAATACTTAGACCAGAGTGATTATGCCAAAATATAAGAATTTGTATTATTTATGTTTAAAGTGGAGAAAACTTTATTTAAGTTTGTTTAGTTTTATGTTGCGAATTTTATAGACCTGTTCTTAAAATTTAAGTTCCTAATGATAAAGGCTGACTAAGAAGTGCCAAAATAACAAATATATGATAGTATAGCTATGATTCAACTATTCGTTTGTTTTTTATTTCCTTTTGAAGTTTTGGTACAAATGACCCAGAGTAGGGGTCAATTGTAGCACTCGACCTGTCATCATTCTTACCTAATTTTTACTATATTCTGTAAGCCCTACGTAAAATTCAACAAAATTTTTTGTAGCTATTTAATTTAGGTATCTAGAGAAATAATCATATAGTAAAATACCAAAGTAGATTTAGCACAATCGTCCGAAAACCAAAAAGTGTTGCTATTGCCCCCGGTCTACCCTACCTATACGTACAATAAATAAATAAATACCTAATGCATAGCATGTTTGTATGTTTGGGTGTTCCAAACATACAACATATTATTATGTTTGCCACACACAAATAAATGTTTGTTTTTAGTGGATTATGGTCGATATGAGGTCTACTTAGAACTAGTTGTGAAAAATCCTTAGTTTTTGGCAGTGATTTATATTTTGTAGTCTATCCTACTTCACTAAAATATGTTTACTTACTTATTACCAAAGTTAATGTAACTTGAGTGTAACATAATCTGATGGGGTGATAACCTCGATTGTATGTTTGCATAAAGGGTTGAACCCTTAGCCACCAGTATAAAGAGAGCCCTAATAGTCTCGCGTTGCAAAGTTCAGTGGTGTTACAGCGGGGTCTATGTAGATTGGTCGCGGTTTCGAATTGGTTTCGATTTGTAAAGTGTGGAGAAAGTATTGGTGTTTCAAGATTTCCATTATTTTTAATACCTGAAATATAAAAAAAATGTTATTAATCGTATTCGTTTGTCTCTAATTTTCTAGGTTCTGCCGAACCTATTAAATACTCGCGATAATGTTGTAAAATAATTATTTCAAACTTGAAAAAAAAATCTTGGACATTTCACACAACGCCCTCTAGTCCCAAACCTAGAAACGCTTGTACCTAATATGGGAACTAGATTGCTGATAGAATACTTATACTCACTAATATAATTTGATTTATACGACCGCCGCAGAACTGACAATCGTTGGAGCAAACTAATACTCGAGTGGAGACCGCGTTTAGGCAAGCGTAGTGTAGGACGCCCTCCGGCTAGGTGGGGTGACGATCTGAGACAAACACTGGATGAGAAGAGCCGAAGACCGGGCTCAGTGGCGCGTCTTGGGAGAGACCTACGTCCAGCAGTGGATCGATATAGGTTGATGATGATGATGATGATGATGATGCGACCCATTAATCCTACTAATATTATAAACGCGAAAGGTTGTGAGGATGGACGTTTGTTACTCTTTCACGTAAAAACTACTGATCCGATTTGGATGAAACTTGGAATATATATTGTTCGTGACCTGGATTAACACATAGACTACTTTTTATCCCGGAAAATCAACCAAATCCAACGGGAATCTAGTGTAAGTATAAATCTACTATTCTCCCAATTAAAAAAAAACATATTACAGACAATCACAGATCATAGGTTAATAAACAACTAGTGAAAGTTGAAAAAAGTAAGTTTCCAACCCCCGTCTATTTGTTCTAACGAAATCTTGTGATGGTGTCGTTGAAATCGATCCGTCGGGAGCCATACTTTCAGGACTGAAAATATAGGTTTTTGTAAAGGATAAGACGAGGGATCGGGTCTGCCCATGAAATGATTTTATTTACGGAAAATAACGGGGAAAAGCCTTCAAAACTATACACCGAGTGAGGTCACAGACGAAAACTTCGAGAGCTTAAAGTACCCATCAGTATAAAACAACTATAAAATATGTATTACAAAAAAAAACCAGTGCGTGGAGTCCCTCCGCGCGGAATAAGTTATACTTCGAGTGGCACGCATTCACTCTCGCTCTGTGTTTAATGTGAAATTAATTTAGTATTTATTTTTATGTACTTAACCAATATGCAGTACTAAATGTTCACTACAAAATAAAAAGTAAAAAGTTGCATGAACACTGCCATCTATTATATTTTGATTGTAGCGTATTATAGTCTCTTTCTATTCCCCCCGCTGTCAGTTAGAAGTCGTTTATCTTCAAAAACACGGGCGGTCAAATGCTGAATTGCTGAACACTGCCATCTATATTTTGATTGTAGCATTTGTAGCGTATTAGCCTCTGTCTCTTTCTATTCGGGGGGAATAGAAAGAGACAGAGACTATGTCATCCCGTAACGCAACGTTGTTGGAAGTCGCATTAGAAGTATAACTTCCAAAAAAACTATCAGGAATTAAGTTCCCGTAGTAGGTACAAGCTTTGCTTAGTTTGGTTCTAGAAGACGTGTATATTTTTGGGTTTATTGGAATAGGTAAGTACTATCGTGCACAATATTTATGGTCCGGATTTTTTACTGTTTTTCACAAAGAAGTGTTAAAAAATGTATGCCAGTTTAGATAATATGAGCATCGTTTTTGAATGGGTACCTACGATACGAGTAAATAAATTCCCAAAATTCATCTTAAAAGATCCTTCATGGTCTCGCGGAACCAATTTGTCGTTAGTCCTAACTAGATTTATATTAATGGCACAAAAACATAAGCCGAAGGGACATTTTTTGCTGACAAGTTTAATTTGAGCGGCAACTGATTTGGTGGAGCTGTTTCCATTTAGGCACTGTTCTGATGTTTCCTATTTAATAATTACGTAAAAGCAAATTTAGGCTAACTTCTTTATATTGATGTTTCTAACTGCATTCACACCAGTCGCAAATAAACTACGCATACGTACGGTCGTTTTTAATTACACTAAACTAGGATCCATTCCAAAATAGACCTTAAGCTCCTCAACAGGCACCTACCTACCTAGGTATTCATTCATACGGCAAATTACTTAACTACCAGCTGGTTGGCCGAGCTTTGCTCTTTTTTTTGTGAACACGTTAGTTAAAAGGACACAAATAATATAAATAAACAATTCATTTTCTTGGTCTAACCCTCATTGGCTTTATGTTGCTTAACAACGCCATCTGCTGAAGTAGCTTTAGTGTTATTGTGTCGTTAAGCAGTTAAATTTTATTTTATTTTTATGTACATAACCAAACTTATTTACCTAGTTAGAAAAGGTTCTATGCTCATTTGATTTCAAGTTATTCCAGCAGTGATATCTATCTTTGTCACGGGCAAAAATGCTGAACGCTGTCAGTTGGAAGTCGCATTAGTATTATTATTCGCCAATAGATGTCGGGAAGAGTCACATTTTTCAGTTTAAGTGTTTACTTGAAAACACGAATAAAACGACATTTCCTGAAAATTAGTCCTAGCTAGATCGACTTATCGCCCCCGAAATCCCCTGTATACTAAATTTCATGAAAATCGTTGGAGCCGTTTCCGAGATTCAGATTAGATAGGTATAGGTATAAATACAAGAATTGAATTTTTGCTGATTTTGAATAAAATTTGAATTTAGATATTTAATTAAAAAATGTTTATTTTAGTTGAGGATTGTCATTCCACTTTTACTTATTTTTACCCAACTTCAAAATGATTTAAAAAATAAAACGATTTTTTTTTAAATACAGAGAAAGAACAATTACCTATCATAAATCTGGGTAAAGTTATCGACAAAAAGTATTCAATTCGGAATCACCAACGGCACAGTTCCCGCTCTAAATATGACAGCTGTCAAAATTGTGGGTGGTCGCATTCACGTGTTATCCCACATAATCCAGCCTTATTTAGTGCTTTTTGCAGCCATTTTTTTGATGCGTGTTCAAAATGTGCCTACTAATTACTAGTAGTTCACCCCGAACTGAGATCTCATGATGGTCGGAGGTTAATAAAAACCCAAACAATTTGTGTTGACCAATGGTTGCAATAAACTTTGCAAATCGCATCGAAATCGCCGTCTAGCTAAGTACCAGTCTTACTTGAACTACAGAATCATTGAAACTCCAAGAAATGTTAGCTCACCTTATACTGGGTTTTCTAATTTTATAATTTTTACAACAACTCAAAAACTATTAGACCTAGAATCAAAATAAAAACGGTTTTGGAATGTCTAGACAAAACCCTATCATATGACACCTCACTTAAGATTTTGGTACGACTTTATTTATTTTTTTACTCCCTTTGGACCCTCATAACTTCACGACCCCTTGACCGATTTACTTTATTTAATAAACCAGTAAAACTTTAGAGTACTATTCGTATACCTACCAAATTCTGTGAAGATCGGATAAGCAGTTCAAAAGATCCCGACGAACAAACATACAAACCTACAAAGCATTTTTGTCCAAGTTGTCACTAAGATCTCGTTCGCTTCGCTCACTCGATCAACTAGTAAACGTAAAGCCAATAATTAAATAATAATGAATTATTTATTTTGATCATTAAACTATTTGATCCCAAAAGCATTTTTCTGGAAATCTATTCGTGTCAAAGCTGGTCTGGTTTTTTAATGATGACAGCTTGATAACGCGGCAAAATAATTGTTTAAACGACAGAACGAGTCCAAAACCAACCTGATAGATTGGAGGGAAACGAATTCGAAAAAAGAATCGACGATTGTTATGTTGCACGCTTGATTTTTTGTTGGTTCTATTTTCAGTTTCTTCTTCTATTTCATATGAGGTGTTCTGCGACAAAATGGTTTTGTTTCAGCCAAATAATGTTTTTTTTTTCAGTTTATTCCTTTATTCTGCTGCCAAAAATTAAATTATTTCCGACTTAACCCACACAATAATAAAATACTAAAATACAAAATAAATTACGGTTAAAAACACTGTTTACGATGTTTATAAGAACACTTTATGAAAATTGTTATTCAAGTTAGTAGGTAGGTAGGTACTTACTCAAAGAGCTTTTACTCTATGGATAAACAACAAATCAGGGAAGCAGAATTATGATTATAAAAAGGCGGTAAACGCGAACGATACCGATAAACTAAAGTGCGTGCATTAGTTTATTAGTCAGAGTTTGACTGTCGTGTGCTAAAACTGTAAGTGTTATTTTGTAGTCCTCGACTGAAATAAGAAAAGTGCTGCCTAAATGTCCAATTGCTCCGAATTTGATGTGTCTAAGAAAACTCCGTTCTTGGGTGCTTGTTTAGTAGAAATCTATCCAGCCTTTCAGGATATAATATCAGCTCTGCGAATCATGGATTTGAACAGTTTTCATTGTTCCTTTATCCATTTTTGTAAACTTGCTAATGAAGGGCTACCTACTAGGTAGCTTATTTTCATCTGTGTTCCATCCCTGTGTTATGTTAGCACATCCACCGTAGACGCGTGCGCTATGGCATAAGTAGGTAGCATTTGGTCGCTCTAGAAGATAATCTGAGCTGAAATTCCTGTAAATCCTGCAATAGCTAAAATAATATTACGTAGCTACCTATGAACGGCGAAACCTAATGCGAAAATCCTTTGGAAATCCAAAGAGAATAGGATGTCAAAGATGTTTAGCAATGGACGTCCTACATCTGAAATGATGGTGATGATGATAAGGTATAAGGCACTTTTGAACGCGCTTGTACATCTGTCAACACAACCTCTTTAGCGCGCACTCATTGAGAAACAAATGCGTTCACAAATTACCATCCGTCAAATCAAAATGGCGCGAATCGATCGGCGTTGACAGCTTTATTCGGCGCCATGTTGGAGTCCATTTGGTAAATGCAGATAAATATTTATTACCGCAAGCGTGTTACAAGATGATGAGTGTTTATTTTAGTTGCTGTTACATAAATAAATTGGGCTGGCTTATTTTAGGACGTCTAAATAGGTATCCTAAAACATCATCATCAGTCTGTATAGGTAAGTCCACTGTTGAACTCGGTTACCGAGGTAACCTCTGTCTTCAGTAATCGTTCAACAGTGGACTTATAACCACAGTGAGGTATGACGTAAAGTAGCTTATTGTTAGATATTTGGTTAGGTCTTTGGAACCTTCTCCGTCCACAGTCAGCTACCTGTTACCCGCAGTCGTCAGTCCAATCAGGTGGGCGGCCGTCTTACTTTTACCTTCCGGTTCGTGGTCGCCATTCAAGAAGAATTCTTCAATATCCATTCTGCGAGCTACAAACATTGCGCATATAGCCTTTTTTGAGCCCCACCTCGCTATGTACTGAACGACCAACTATCATTTTATATTGTTGACAAATTAGTTTAAATTTAGAAAAAAGCAGCAAAAGAATCGGCCCATTGTCTATTTCATGTTCTCAGGTACTAGTAGTGCCATCTGTGTTTGGTAGACGGACGTTCCAAAAACTTGTAAAACGAAAATTGTATAGGTGTCGCTTGCGTGCAAGTAACGCCACCTGTACAGACACATTTGAAGGCTGGGAAAATGTTTAAGATGTTGTGACATAGATGGTGCTAGCTTACATCCCGTAGCTCACAGACGAAGTATATGATACTTCGTCTGTGCCGTAGCTCGAAGTTTTCTGGCAATAAAACACTAACGTTCCATTTTGCTCTCGAAATTTATATGGTGATATGGTGAACAGTCAATTTTAAAACTTGTCTTTTTTAGATACTTTAGAGTGGAAAAAAGAAAAATAGTCTGATTGACTGAAATAAACTAAAATAAAATCTTCGCGTTTGTGGACCTACCTACCTAGGGTAGCTTCATAAATTAAAAAAATGTATGTATGTATTCTATCAGCCATCTAGTTTCCATCGTACAAGCTTTGCTTAGTTTGGAACTAGAAGGCGTTGTGTTAAGTGTCCGTGAATATTTATTTATTTATTATTATTCACTTCACGTTAAAAAGAAAAGCTAGATGACGTCTACGTGTTACGAAACGTTAATGTTGAAAAGGGTTGCCAGTAACTAAATAAAATATTCAGAAATAACTTGTCGCAAAATTCATCCTCCATTTTCCCTTTGTAACTAACCGGTGTACAAAACACGTGCGTACGATCAAGTTACATGGAAACTTTGTGTGATCGCGGCTAAATATCTCTCTATAACTTTACTAAAAAGTGGGCCGTGTTTCCGTCGACAGGTGACGCGTATTCATCAAGAAAATGAACACCGAGAAACTAAAAAAACTGCAATCGCAGGTTCGCATCGGCGGCAAGGGCACTCCGAGGCGTAAGAAGAAGGTGGTTCACGTTACCGCCGCCACAGATGACAAGAAACTCCAGTCATCCCTCAAAAAATTGTCAGTGAACACAATTCCCGGAATCGAGGAGGTGAATATGATAAAAGATGACGGCACAGTGATACATTTCAACAACCCGAAAGCGCAGGCATCGCTCGCTGCGAACACATTCGCGATCACCGGCCACGGCGAGAACAAACAGATCGCGGAGATGCTTCCGGGCATCCTCAGCCAGCTGGGGCCCGAGGGTCTCAACCAGCTGAAAAGACTGGCGTCGAGCGTTACCGCTCCGAAACCATTGGACGAGGATGACGAGGTCCCTAACCTAGTCGGTAACTTCGATGAGGCCTCGAAGACAGAGGCTAAGGAAGTCAAAGCAGAGGAAAAGGAAGCAGACAAAAAACCAGAACCCGAAACCAAAGCAGACAAAAAAACCGACTAAAAACCACTCTCGAGTCTAGTTTTTATTTTGCTCATCCGACAGTGAACACAGGATTTCTGAAGTCACAGAGGTGTGTCCCAAACTTAATTATAAACTGAGTATTTTGTTGTGTTCCTAATAAATGTATTTTGATTTTATCTTTTTGCATTTATTGTAAAACTGTGTGTGATGGTGTTGGAGCTGATAGGGACAATGGTTTGTTTTTTTACTGTGACTTGTGACTTTGGGAATCCATCACTCAGCCATCCTAACTTCTACAATGCTTGTCACCCTCTGCCATGCACTAATACTTATTTTAGTTTTAATATCTTATCTGCATAATGGGTATGAAATATGTTGATTCTCGTATTTATAGGCCCCCTAGATAAGTGTTACAACCCTATTGTTGAGATTGGCTATATTGGTACAATTGTGAAGAAAATCTATTCACAAAACATTTTTGACAAAGCACACAAAATATAGGACTTAATTATGTATTATAGTAAGGTGTAAACCTTTTTAAAATATTTTAAAATTGTTAATTCTTGTCCGACGAAAGATATGCTTTCTCAGTGTAAAAGTAAAAAAAATTGAATATAAAGGAAGGTATGTAGTCACAGGTAGCTCCTTAGGTTATATCAGAGCTATATAACATTGTATAAAAACATAAAAATTGCAAAAATTAAAATGATTGAAGTTTTGTATGCAAGTTGTTTATCTGAATAAACTTTGGTCAACAAAAATTGAATTTTATTTTACCATCTAATTTTTAGGTTAGTAAAAAGACCTGTATTTAGCTTTTCACGATTTTTTGTTCTAACAGCATTAAGGAAAATGCTAGATTAGATACGTAAGATATGCTTGAATCACAGGCTTATCTTAGCTCAAGTAGGAAGGTATACTTAGTGACAACTCGGGCAAAAATGCTTTGTATGTTTGTTCGTCGAGATCTTTTGAACCACATATCCGATCTTCACAGAATTTGGTAGGTATACGGATTACTCTTAAGTTTTACTGGTTTGAAAAATAAAGTAAATCGGTCAAGAGGTTGGAAAGTTATGAGGTTCTAAAGGGAGTAAAAAAGAAAGTCGTCCCTAAATATCAAGTGGGGTGTCATAATTATGATAGGGCTTTGCGTAGACATTCCAGAACCGTTTTTATTTTGATTCTAGGTCTAATAGTTTTTGAGTTGTTATAAAAATTATAAAATTGGAGAATCCAGTATAACGTGAGCTAACATTTCTTGGGAGTTTCAATGATTTTATACTTCAAGTAAGACTGTGGAAAGTTTCGCACGCTAACGAAGTCGCGAGTATCACGGGTATCAGTACTGTAATAAAATAATAACCCGCAAAAAACAAGGTTGTGTTGACATGGACAAAATATGATGCTGATGGGTGGTGGGAAAGGAAATTGTGGTCAGGAGAATAATAAGATGAGGTAGGTAGGTAGGTACCTAACCTATATAGCTACAAAGCTGATTAGACAAGTAGATATGTCTATGTAGGTACCTACCTACCTACCAACATATAACGGTCAAATCTCTTAGTGGAGTTATTGAAGATATAGGGTAAGCATACCGGTTATCGGCCGTTTAAGCGGCTTTTTGACTTTAGAGCTGATTTCTATCTTAACGCTGTACTCCAAGATAAAAAAAAATCATTTCTTCCTAAAATATTGTAGTTTCATAAAACGGCTTTTTCACTCAGTTATCGTCCACCAGTGCACTGGTTATCGGTAATTTACGGTAGAAATAGCATATTATGTAGCACATAGTTTCTAGTATTAAATCGTTAACGTATTGTCCGACCACCCAAAAATATCACAAATTATGAAAAGTTTGATGAGTTTGGGCACTTGAATATTGAAATTAAACATGCTAAATACACACAAACCAAATCAATGAACAATAATAAACCAATACAGTAACACTTAAAAACTTTCCTTTGAAAATCAATCCACCAGCCAGCGGTTGGCGCCATTTTTCAGTAATTTTCTTTGCGAGTTTAGTTGTTTGTTGCACAAAACGAGTAATTTCGACCCTAGTTTTTTTGAATCAACACCACTGGAACTGAGTATAATTGCACAAAATGCTTCGGAGTACATTTTACCGGAAAAGTCAAAAAGTCGCTACATATCTACATACGACGAATTTATTGCGTGGAGAGAAGAGAAAAAAAGCAAATAGTTTTTTTATTATTTTATTAAAATTGCTTCATTTTTTCGCAACTGTGTTAAAAATAGTCGTTCAGCACACGTGCGGAACCGTCATTGCAACTTGTTCCGACTGTCAACCCTCACCTTCGGCTGCGCCTCGGCTCGGGTAGACATTTGTCGGAACTCTTTGCAATGACAGCCTTTCCGCACTTGTAATGAAATATAGAGTCCTTTTCATGAAAGAAGTTCCGCGGAAATTATCGGAACTAAATTTTAAAACTAAATTATAAATTAGTTGTCAGGTGCTGTTATTGTGTTCGGATGCTAGTGCGTTTTTATTTGGTTTCTGTAATCAAAGTCTTGTTTTCAATGCCTAAAGTTGTTAAAAGTGCTGCCCGAAAAATAATACTTAAGGTCGGCTACAGCGACGCGTCTGCGGGACTTCTTTCATGGAAAGGACTCTACTATTTCGATCCATTGTAGAACGAAATCTTCGCTGTCAAATCAGATACCTATACAGACTTATTGCCACCGCAACATCGCCTTTATTCTCATTAGGGAGCAAGGCCATGAATTTGGGCCGGGAGCCAGGACAGAGACATGATCATGTTCACACTATGCTCGTGCCCATTTCCCTGCCGCCGCCGCCGCCCGTCCCTGCCGGCCGACTGACTGTGGCATAGTGTGAATGTGAACGTAACATAACTACCACCAAAAAACATACACAACTCTGTGAAGATATTGATTTGCGTTTCCATTCCACCGCTGCTGTTTGTATGGATTGTGTTGTAGGTACAAAATGTCGTGTTTACAAATATCGCAACACTTACAAGAGTTACAACAAGCTGTTGACGATCGATGTTTACCGATCTAGCTATTTATCAAAAAATACACGATTTTGTAATGATTGTGAAAAATTTTGTGCTCCGGTGGAAAATGCAATCCTCACAGGTTGTAATACTACGGCTACATTATCGCGCGAAGTTTTCGGTTGCGTTGTCGCGATAAAAACTTCGTGTTCGATCTACGACGAAGGGTTTGGCCACATCATAAAAACTTCGCTACGTCGCGATAATCAAGCAACTCAGGTGCCCGTATTCCGTAGCCTTACTCAAGTACTGATCCGTACTCAAGCATAGATTTTTGTATGAAAATCTCTACTCAGATCTATGCCTTGTATCTCAGATACCTAAATATGCCACCTAGTGCCTATGTACCTACACCTCAACAAATTGCTGTGCCCTAACAGGGTTTATGTTTGCTACACTACTTTTGTACAACATCTTTATAACAACATAAGTGCAATAAACGATTTGAATTTGAATTTGAGTAACGATTTCTGTCTCGGAATACGGGCCTTACACAAGTACTCTCTCTCTCTCTCTCTCTCTTACACAACTTGTACAAGCTGCTCGGCGTCTCGCAGTCAACTGAGCCACCGAACATCTATATCCTAGCGGAACTGAGCGCACGCAAGTGTAGCCAACCGCACGAACTTTTGTCGCGATAAAACCCTTTGATGTAATCCAGATTTACTGACAGTGGCGCGAAGTGCATTTTTATCGCGATAATGTGTCGCGATAGGACGATATTTTTGGCCAGACGTGTCGCGACAACGCGAATCTTCCCGCTATCGCGATAATGTAGCCGTAGTGCTACGGATTGTGTTGTGAATGTTTTTGGTGGAACTACAGTTGTCAGATAAATATACACAGACGAAGGATATTTGAATGATTTTGAACGAAACTTGCTTGAGCTGGTTTCGCTCGTCCTCCCCTCGGGATATAGGTGTTCGGCACAGACAGACCTTCGTCTGTGGTGTTCGGTGTCACCTCGTGTCGTGTCCGCTCACTCGTGTCAGTCAGTCGACTGACTGAACAAAATTGTGGACTGACTCAGTCCACGATTTTGTTTCATCGTCATTCGCTTTGGTCATTCGTTCGTTGTTTATTTTGGGATATTCTTCAAGAAATAGGAATAGGTAAGGTATCCATCGCGCAGGACAGGAATAAAAGCAATAGAACAATGATTGCGCGGCCCTGGACAGATGACCTGCCGAAGTGCCAGAACACCGTTGTAGCGTCGTATTTTAGCCGGCTCGGTGGTAATACAAATCCCAATGACGACTATCTTTGTTTTTATTGCCAGACTGAAGATAATTTGTAAGTACCTACCTACTAGTGCCGGATTTTTTAGTTTTACTAGTTGATACCCGCGACTTCGTAAGCGTGCGAAATTTTCCACCAAAATATCTATCAACTAGTAGGTAGGTATACGATGAACCTCGTGCCGAAGGCTGCGAGTTCAAGCTGTACCTATCTAAGAATCAACGTCTTATTTCAATAAAATATAGCCTATGTTTCAATCCGGAAAAAGGGCTTCTGATTGGTATAAGTTTCATTGAAATTGGTCCATTAGCTAAAGCGTGATCCCGCGGGTATCAGCTAGTCGTCTGTAGGTACACCTGATAATAGCAAGAATTCAAAACTAACTTGATCTTTGGTACCTATCCTGAAAAGTCCAAATTTCTTATATTCTAGGTGCCTCTACGGAGTGTTTGAGCCTCACAATGGTCTGGACGCAGCAAGGTTTATCATGCAGAGGATGGCTGTTGAGATTCTGTTCTCACAACCCTCAGATAATACTGATGAGGAGATCAGGGATAAGTTGAGGTTGGTTTTAGCCTAAATCGTATTATTTATTACAGTAAAATCTGTAGGTTAAGAGCTGCATATTTTGTGAATCCATCTCCCCACTATAATTACATAGACAAGTAAGGTTACCATTGGATGCACATTCTTTTATCTCAATAGTCTAACTGATGTTAAGAGTGTCTTGTCTATAACAATGCATTGTCTCACAGAGCAAGTCCATTGTATCCGTTGAGGCAATGCACTGCGTCCATCATCTGAGATGTAAAGCTGTCTCATGTGCCTGTAATCGCTTTGGCAACTTTTTAACAGAATAGCTTAATGTGAGTATCACTGCTTGACAGCAAAAATAGGTACAGATGTAGGTAGTATTTGTCTTTTACAAGAGGCTCTACTACCAAAATATCCAAGAAATACTGTTTGGCTGCTGCCTTAGGGTCTTTTCCACCAAAGCTAAGCTATGGTGCTAACAATGTGTTTGAAATCCACCTATCAGCGATAAAGCCGCCCATTGTACTTTATCATATTATATAAGTTAGGCTTTAAAACATTGTTCTTGTGTACAATAAAGTGTTATCTATCTTTCTAATAGGAATTGTTTAATATGAAAATAGACAATCCCTATTGGTGCATTTAAAACACATCCTTAGCAACATAGCATAGCTTTGCTCTGGTGGAAGCCCCTAACCCTGGTTTATATAAGCATAAGTTTTGATTGCAGGAATGCGTTTGTGTCAGTAGAGAAGGCCTATATTGAGAACTACGATGGAATGATAGCAGAAAGGACCAGTCTACAGTACCAGCTTCATACTTTGACTGACTCACAGGTAATTTAATTTTCACCTCCGATTTTGGCCTACCTCTCAGGTTGCATACGAAAAATTTTACCCAAAACCAAGAGTTAGAAGTTGAAATACCGTCCAGTCACAACTCAATTAGAAAATGTGCCTTCTTTAAATCACTCCTTAAGATATATAAAATTTTCCTTTCATCGAGATAGGATCAGTACAGAAATCTTCCACCTTCAACGGCCCGCTTTAGATAATTTTTACATTGGTGCAATATATTCCTATTTTTAGCATTATTCTTTCTAGTTATTACTTAATTTTACATAAAAAAATGTCAAAGAATCAGAAGTTAAAAACACTTCTCTGGCTTCCTCCCAGATTTCAGTTTAATACTGCTAATTAGGTACTACCACAGAATATTAGTACAAGTACCTACTACTAAATTATTAATAGTTACATGGTATACTTATTATATATTGCTGTCATCAACCCAAAGTCCTTCCCCGTTACTTTAAGGAGTTGGGCTGGTTGGGGTGAGGTCAGCAGGGGGACAATGCACAATACACCCCAACGCGGGACGTTAGTGCAGATCTCATTCCCCCACAAAGAATTAGAATTAGATGGTAAGGCTGGTTTTTATAGGGTCAGTAACTGACTTCGATTTCGAGACAAGTCAGCGCTGACCCGAAAAATACCCAATGTAAACTGATTTGAAGTCAGTACAGCGCAGCGGCGGGCATTCAGCGCTACCACGACTACTGACTCCATGTAAACGAATGAAGTCAGTGTCGGCGGCAGTTTCGGCGCCGATACTGACTTGCGCACTGACCCTGTAAAAAACTGTCTGTATACTCACAAATTAAACATAGGTACCTTAAAATACTTGCAGAAAGCAAACAGCGACATATTAGCCCGTCTAAAGGAGATCGACCAGCACCTGTCAGGGGGCGCCACTGTAGTGCTAGCACTCGTCCACAACAACAAACTGTTTGTCGCAAACGTAGGCGAGCCACGTGCTTTGCTATGCAGGTAATACATTTTTTGTAAGAATAAACTGATAACCTCTGCCTATAACTCTGCATTTTCTCACTGAGCACGTCCATCATCATCAATATAAATAAAACTCTTTTGAAGCTGACTGAGAATCAACGCACAGCCTAAACTATAAGTGTAAGAGGTATAAAATTTGGAGGGTAGTATCCTTATAGTGTAGGGGTGCACTACGAAATTAATTATAAAAAGTCGAACCCTAAAGGGTCTAAAATTAGGATCAAAGATTTTAACCAATTAATGCGTATGCTGCTACCATGCGAGCAAAGCCGCGGGCTACAGCTAGTCATTCTATAGATGTAAAGATGATAATTCTCATGTGCTTGTAAAACACATTGTTGTCTAAGAGATAAAGGTTTTTGAGATAAAAACATTTCAATAAATAAATATCTAAACTCATTAGTATCATATTATCAGCTTGTAAAAGTCCACAGCTGGACATAGGCTCATTGATTTTGAGAATGTTTAGGCCTTCTCATTGTTTCTCGCGAGTTATCAGTCCTTAATATTCTTGGACATTTTACTCAACGGCTTCTAGTCCCAAACTAATCAGAGCTTGCACTATGGAAACTTGATTGCTGATATAATACTTATAAATATTTTTTTTTGTATACATACTTATAGTACACAGTAACTCAGACTCAGACTCAACAACAAACATCTATGTTTGCCACACACAAATTAATGTTTGTTCTCAGTGGGAATCAAAGTTTTATCCCCACTGAGATCATCAAATCCACTGGTATGGAAGCCTTCGATGATTGTTAGATTTTTCAGGTAATAGAGTTATGGTGACATCTATTGAAATAAACAATTTTTATTTGTGACTCCTGTAATGATTATTATTTGACAGAACTGATGACAACTCTGTGCTAAGGGTGGTACAGCTGACAGTGGACCACAGTCTTCACAACGAGGATGAACTGCTTAGACTGTCACACTTGGGCCTGGATCCTGTCAAGCTGAGGAATAGTAAGTCCGTACTACTTGCCTCTATATTACATAATTGCCAACCAAAAATGTTTTTTGAAGTGAAATTTCTAATGTGACTTACAACAAGGTTGCCTTAAACGTTTAACGCTCCTGGGGAGGAGGAATGTGGCACTCGAAGTTTCACTTCTTCCGCACGTAGGGACTCCACGCACAATATTTTTTTGAGTGTTTTTTTAGCTTATTTTTCAGTTTTCATTTGTAAAGTTCTAGTAGTAGGTTTGCTTAGTTTGGGTACTAGTATAGTCTATACAAATATTATAAAGAGGAAAGGTTTGATTTTTTGTTTGTTTGTTTGTATGAATTGAATAGGCTCCGAAACTACTGGACCGATTAAAAAAATTCTTTTACCATTAGAATCCTACATTATCCCTGATGAATATAGGCTATATTTTATCCCGGAATTCCCACGGGAACGGGAATTACGCGGGTGAAACCGCGAGGCGCTGCTAGTATTATATAATCTGTGGTTTGGGACTAAAGGGCGTTGTAAAATGTCCATGAATATTTGTTTATTTAATTTCCAGCGCAATACCTGGGCAATCAAACCGGCACTCGTTGCCTCGGTAACTACCTAGTGAAAGGGCTGTACAAGGCATTTCCAACACTGTCAGCTGCATCCGCCGAGCCTGTACTCGCCGCACCAGAAATACACGGACCCATACATTTGGATGAAAGCTGCAGGTACGATATTATACGATATTTCTGTCATAATTTCAGTTCTTGTAATTCTTTATTATACACTAAAATAACACATAAACAGAAGACAGAAATAGATAACATGTACAAAGGCGAGCTTAACCCTAAAAAGAGTTTTCTTACAGCAAACCTTTCAGTGTATGTTACTGGAAAATATTTCGTGGAAAAGCTAAAAACGCTGGTGTGTCCTATATTTATAACAAGTATGAAAACTGTATAAACAGAAAAACAAGAAAAATGGTAGAAATATTTAGTGCTCTTACAAAAGCCAAGATCTTCCACCGACAGGTTTTTGTTGAGGGGTCCGCGGACTAACAGAAATAGTATTCAGAAATACACTCGTGACGTGAACTGATGAACACCACCAGGAATTGGCCAAACAGACTCAAAGCACGAGCGTTTATAGTTTGATCTTTAAAGTCAAAATTTCATCGAAATTGGCTCATTACCATTATCTCAACAAATTGCTGTGCCCTAACAGGGTTTATGTTTGCTACACTACCTTTTGTGCAACATCTTTATAACAACATAAGTGCAATAAACGATTTGAATTTGAATTTAGGTAATGGACTGTCAGTCTATTACAAAAGTCCAAAATTAATTGTTTTTTTTCTTTTTACAGGTTTCTAATTCTAGTGAGTTCAGGCGTGTATAAACGCATCCAGGAAGCGAAGGGCAGCGAACAAACAAACAAACAACTCTCCCAAATCATAGTAGAAAACTTCCGAAAACAAACAGAGTTCGGCCGAGTCAGTCAAGCGGTTCTCGAAGAAATCGAAGAAGAGTTCGTTTGCTACTGCTTCAAGAATAACCTCACTCCACGGCCAAATACCCACATGTCTCTACTAATAAGAAACTTCAACTTCCTCCCACCAGTCGTAACAGAAAACCCTCAAGCGATACCCAAAACTACAACTGTCCGATTCAACCCGATCGTTCAATCAAAATCGAACTCTTCGCTCAACGAAATCGATTCTGAAAATTACTCTGGCACGAATAACTCTGAAAGTATAGTAGACACGAATAAGTCGATCGAATCTACATCAGATGTTGATCCTAGTGGTCGGCCGTTTGATCGAGATAGGAAAATCAAGCCGTATGTTGATTTCACGTGCTATTTTGAGAATGTTGCTAAAGCTAAACGAAATGTAACTGCCTGATTTCATACTTCATCGCCGGCTCTTGTCGGGGATGGACGGCTCCACGCCACTTTTATT
Source organism: Eulithis testata (assembly GCA_947507515.1). NCBI lineage: Eukaryota > Metazoa > Arthropoda > Insecta > Lepidoptera > Geometridae > Eulithis > Eulithis testata. Next base: position 1,388,301 of record OX382215.1, on the reverse strand, counting down.
TAGAAATTTTGAGGTTAGTTTTGTGCAAACCGCGTGTGAAAATCGGTGCCTTTCGGTCTGATCCGCCCGAGGTAATGGGAGATAATTTCATCCGCCGTTTCTCGTTAGTTCGGACGCCGCCCGTGCTGTCACCGCTGCCGGTGCTTGCGAATGCAAAGAGACCGCTGTCGTCCCCAGGCGAGAGCCATGAAGAAGCACATGGATCCGGACGCCATATCGGTCCAAATCGAAAAGGTACGCAAGGTTGGCAACGCAGGGTTGGTCGTCCACAACACGAAGCGCCTAGAAGGCGGTGCCGGTTTCACTGAAAGTGGTGGAACCAAGGAGGCGACTACCCCTAGTTGCCGGTCCTCGCCTTCTATCTGACTAAAGCGGATCCCGGCGCAATAAGTGTGCAGATAGAGAAGGTCCTGCAGGTAGGTAACGCGGGCGTAGTCGTCCCTACCACCCAAGCCTGCTTCGAGCGGTTATCCAATATGCAGTACTAAATTTTCACTTCAAAATAAAAGTTCCATGAACACTGTCATCTATTATATTTTGTTTGTAGCGTATTATAGTCTCTTTCTATTCCCCCCGCTGTCAGTTGGAAGTCGTTTATCTTCAAAAACACGGGCGGTCAAATGCTGAATTGCTGAACACTGCCATCTATATTTTTGATTGTAGCATTTGTAGCGTATTAGCCTTTGTCTCTTTCTATTCGGGGACTATATCATCCCGTAACGCAGCATTGCTGGAAGACGCATTAGAAGTATAACTTCAAAAATAAATAATTATGTGTTTAAGAGGCCTATTACAAAGAAACCGTGATTTTACCTATGTTTGGCGTTCTTAACCAGAGAAACTGTAACTCTTCGACAATTTCAACTTGTTGTATAATGAAGAACAGCTTTAAATATAGTCCATAGCGAAATTTTGATCTTGATCACACCTTTCATTTGGTTTTGGAACGAGAACTTTAGGGCGAGTAGTTTCCGAGATATAGCCGTTTGAAGTTTGACAGCTGTCATCCAAAAGTTAGATCTTGATCACACCTTTCATTTAGTTTTTGAACGAGAACTCTAGAGTGAGTAGTTTCCGAGATATAGCCGTTTGAAGTTTGACAGCTGTCATCAATAATGTAGATCTTGATCACAGCTTTCATTTGGTTTTGGAAAGAGAACTCTAGGGTGAGTAGTTTCCGAGATAAAGCCGTTTGAAGTTTGACAGCTGTCATCAAAAATGTAGATTTTGATCACACCTTTCATTTGGTTTTGGAACGAGAACTCTAGGGCGAGTAGTTTCTGAGATATAGCCGTTCGAAGTTTGACAGCTGTCATCAAAAATGTAGATTTTGATCACACCTTTCATTTTGTTTTGGAACGAGAACTCTAGGGCGAGTAGTTTCTGAGATATAGCCGTTTGAAGTTTGACAGCTGTCATCAAAAATTTATATCTTGATCACACCTTTCATTTAGTTGTGGAACGAGAACTCTAAGAGTGAATACTTTCTGAGATATAGCCGTTTGATGTTTGACACTGAAAAATGAACGGGATCCAACGGGACGCGAACTAAGACGCGGGCGGACTAGCTTCCGCCCGCGTCTTAGCTCGCGAACCTTGAAGCTTCCTCGGCTCAAAAGATCGTAAAATATCTCTTTAAATACATGTCCAAAGGCAAAGATGAGGCGCGCGTCGCGGTAGTAGCCGAGGAAGATCGTAACAACGAAATTGAGCAATACGTTACAAAACGGTATATAGGCGCGTGCGATGCAGCGTGGCGCGTTTTTGAGTTTGACGTGACGGCTCGCGAACCCACTGTCCAACAGTTAGCAGTCCACCTCGAAGGGTATCAAAGCGTATTTTTCAGAGAAGGATCGGTCACTGAGGCGGCTCAGAATAGCAGTTCGACGCTATTAGATTATTTCAACCGGCCGGCCGGAGACGAATTCGATAACCTCACATACTTGGACTTTTACGAAAAATACATTGTTCATTCAAAATGCCCAACAACAAAAAATGTGGAAGTCCACCGATTGAATAATAAATTCGTCACAAAAAGGCAGCGGGGGGCGAACGTAGCGCGTCTGTTCTGGGTCGCGCCAAATAGAGGTGAACAATTTTATTTGCGCATGCTCTTAGCAATACATCCGTGTCGCGGCTACAACGATTTGTTAAAGGTTGGAGGCCCCAATTGTACAACTTTCCAAGAAGCCGCCCGAAATACAGGCATCGCGAACGATGAAATAGAATACGAAAGAGCTCTCTTGGAAGCTTCGGGTTTTTATACGGGACCACCACTTCGTCGGTTTTTCGTCCTTTTGGCCGTAAACGGTGCTCCGGCCGGTTTATTGTGGGAAAAATTCAAAAACCTAATAAGCGAAGACTACCTCGAACGTATGCCTAATGAAACCGCCATGGCCTATAATATAAGTCTCATTCAAATCGACAGACTTTTGCGCAAACACGGCTCGCACCTTGTAGAGCAGAGGCTGCCCGATGTCCGCGACGACACCACCGAATTAGGTCGCGAACGTATGGAATTCAGCGCGGGTAGGCTAATAGACTACGTCGAAACGTGGCAGCCTCGCCTAGCTCCCGATCAACGCGAGGTGTTCGAGTACGTCGACAAACTTGTGGAAGACCCGGTCTTCAAACGCGCAAATAACAATTCCATTTTCATTGATGGCCCTGCCGGTACGGGAAAAACTCTATTGTTGAACGTAGTCGCAGCACATGTCCGTGGCACGCGTAATAATGTAGTTTTGTGTACGGCAACATCGGGCATCGCGGCCCAAAACTACGAAGGCGGTACTACGGCTCATAGCATGTTTCGGTTTCCGTTAGAGCTTGTCGACGATGACAGCTACTGGCACATAACGAACGGTTCGCAACGCGCAGAATTGATACGCCACGCGTCGGTTATTATATACGACGAAGCCCCGATGGCAAACAAACGTCTCATTCACCTGCTTGAGCGGTCTTTGCGCGATTTGATGAAAACGAATGATCTTTTCGGCGGTAAAATTGTAATTTTTGCAGGGGATTTCCGACAAATTCCCCCGGTCGTACCGAGCGCGAGAACGAATGCCGACGTAGTCAATTGCTCTGTGAAAACGTCTTGGATCTGGCAACAGATCAAAATCTTTAAGCTTACAACGGCTCAAAGATCTAGGGATGACGAGCAGTTCTCGGAATTGCTTTTGAATATTGGCTCAGATTCAGTAGCTTCAGTTCCAATCCAAATCGGTAGAATCACCCGCAACCTTATCGACGTTTCTTCCATTGAATTCGTGACAGATCTCGATGACCTGATAGATTTTGTCTTCTCTGACGTTTTAGACGAACCAGACGTATGCTGTCACAGAGCAATTTTGTGTAACTTCAATAGTAACGTGAACGAAATAAACGCAAACATTTTGGATCGCATACCCGGTGAATTAGTACATTTTTACTCGGTCGATCAAACCGTAAGCGACGGCGCGGATGAACTATTTTTAAGAACGGACACTTTAAATGTATAGCAACCGAAAGGCGTTCCCGAACACGATTTGCAACTAAAAGTAGGATGCGTGTGCATGATAATGCGAAACCTTAGCTTCTCGGATCGTTTAGTTAACGGCACAAAAGTAATAGCTGTAGGTCATTCTCCGCGTCTGATTAGAGTACGAAAACCGGATGAAAATGAAGATTACTATGTTTACTAAAGTTTAGTTTTGAGGTCAACGTAAGAATAAGCCTAAATCATGATTTTATATTTAGTTTAACTGTGTGCCTTTCTTGTCATAATAATAAGTGTTACAATTGAATAAAAGCTATTTATTTATTACGAAAAAATTGTTTTTAGTAAAATTAATACATAGACATAAACCTAATACATAAAATGCAGAAATTTTAAACTGGTTTGTAATCCAATTTGCTTTCAAGTTTCTTATTATCTGCTACCTTGCGAACCGCTTTCATTAGATCCTCCTGCGAAAGAAATAATAGTTATTTAGAAAAACCAAACTTTGATGTCCTATATTATAGCTAAACTAGCTGATATCCGTAACTTCGTACGTGTGCGAAACTTTCCACAAAAACATCTGTCACCAGCATACGATGAACCGTAGCAAATGGCTGCGTTCAAGGCTTCTGAAAGGTATAAGTTTCATTGAAATTGGTCCAGTAGTTATGGCGTGATACGCGAACAAACAAACAGATAAATAGACAAACTCGATTTTTGGAATCAGGAATCGTTTATTTAGTAGATCTGCATATTTAGTTTATCCATATCTTAAATTTTAGTTTTTGGCTTTTTTAGTTCTATAATATTTTAGATAGAAGACTAACACTTCCATAAAGGACGTGCCCTGTGTGGTATTACACTGAGACCAAGACGAGGCAGGTCATTACATTGATATCGATTCTCTTGTTGCGTTTTTCTAAACTAACCTAATTTGATAGCACTAAAATTGTTGCAATAAATAAATAAATAAATATCTTTGGACATTACACACAACACCCTCTAGTCCTAAACTTAGCTGAGCTTGTACTATGGGAACTAGATTGCTGATATAATACTTATATACATTTTTTTTGTATAAATACATACTTATAATACATAGTAACACCCAGACACAGAACAAACATTTATGTTTGCCACAGAAATGTTTGTTCTCGGTGGGGATCGAACCCACGACCCACAGCACGGAAGGCAGAGCTACTACCGACTGAGCCAATACCTTTCTTATGAACGGGACAAAGGCAGCTATAGTTCTAGGGCTGTCAAATTAGTTTAGAAAAATGCATCAACAGAATCAGGCCCATTGAATACTTGGAGAAGGTCAAAATAAGATTACCTGTATAATATACTCCCGCTCGGCCCGAATAGCGAAAAGCCCGGCTTCAGTGCAAACATTCCTCAGATCAGCTCCGTTGAATGTGTCCGATAGTTTGACAACAGCTTCGTAGTCCATTTCACCGTGTTTTGCGATCGGCTGAGCGTGGATTTTTAGGATTTCAAGTCTGGAAAGAAAATTATTATGAACTACCGGCTCGTCCCGGCGTCGCACGGGTATTTTCTTGGGTTACATACATTATTTTAGTAAGAAAAATATAATATAGCCTTTATCACCCGGGGATAGTGTAGCTTCTCAAATGTGTAAAAATTTTTCAAATGGGATCCATCTTTCCTCTTCATAATTTATCGAGTGAGCGAAGCGAACGAAGATCTTAGTGACAACTTGGGCGAAAATGCTTTGTATGTTTGTATAAAAGTTGTTTGGGTTTTATTAACCTCCGACCATCACGAGATCTCAGTTCGGGGCGAACTACTAGTAATACTAGTATAGAAAAGAGGCCTAGAAGGCCGCCACCCATCACGCAAAAAGGGTCCACCTGAGGCCTAGTTGAAAGAAAGAAAGAAAATACATTTATTGAACCAGAAACAGACACATAAAATCCGCCGAAAATATACACAAAGTTGATTTATATTTTAACCCGACCATGTGGAGCAAAAGGAGAGTTATGAATTTAAAAGTCTTTACCTAGCTTGCTCGTTAGGCAGTGGTATCTCAATCTTCCTGTCCAGTCTCCCAGGCCTCAGTAGGGCGGGATCCAGTGTATCAGGCCGGTTGGTGGCCATTATGATTTTCACCTGCCCAAGGCTGTCAAACCCATCCATTTGATTGAGGAGTTCCATGAGGGTACGTTGGATTTCACGATCAGCTGATGTACCCTCAGAGAAGCGACGTCCACCTGGGGAATACATAAAGTACTGTTAACTCTTATAACTCTAACTAGCCGTCTCCCGCGGCGTTGCTCGCGTTAGGGTGTGACTTTTCAAAATACCATTTTCCCGCTTTTCTGTTGAAATTTTTCCTGAATTTTCTTTGCTATAAACCTCACGGAGCCCGAGACCTTTCCAACGAATGCAAAACCGTGGAAATAGGTTCGTGCGTTCTGGAGTTATAGCGTCAGGAAGGAAAACCCGACTTATTTTTATATAGTAGATAAGTCTGGTGAAAAATAAATATGATCACAATTTTATCCCGGGCACGATGGATATGTTCTCAGATTTCTTCAAGACACGTTGTGGATGCCTAAGGCCCGTATTTGCATTTACTGCTCCAACACTGATCAGGACTCAAATCATAGATTTTTTGTAAGTATGAGAATCTACTCGAATGTATACTTGAGTAACAATTTCTTTATGCAAACATTTAAAACAATTTTTTGTGTAAATTGCCCATTTCCTCTATTAGATAGATAGATAATACGTTTATTTGTCACTAAAACACACACATAAAAGTTTACAACATAAACAGGAAGCAATACTATTGTGTAAGTAATAACTAAAACCATAATATAAACTATAAGACAATAAAACAATACAAGAACACTGCTTGCCTGTGTTTCTCGGACGTGTGTAGGTATTATGTGTATTGCAGTAGACAAACAGGTTATAGCTCAGTGTAAAATTGCTCGAGAGCAACACTGATTTTCAGCTATCACCTTAGAGAAGACAAGTTGAACGAGGCAACATAAGGTAAGTAGGTAATTAATTTAGACGTGTTTGTGTAGTGTATATGATGCAGCATGTACAAATATTATATCACTTATCTTAAATTTTATTTATTCTACTTACCTCTTTGAATTTTATAAATGCAGGTCTATATAATCTAAGAATGTTTTTTTTTATTTAGAAGGTAGGATACCCAACACAGTCTTACACTATACAGTTCAGTAAGAGAGCCTACAGGAAAAACATACCCCATAGTTATAGGGTATGTTTTCCTGTAGGCTCCAATTACTTATGGCTCCTTATTACAGTAAGACAGGTATCTTTCCTTAAAACAGGACTGAGCTGATGATGTCAGCGAAATCGCTGAATGCTAGTTGACGCCTCTGTTATGTGTAAAACTATTGTATTGTGTAAAACGTAATCTGGAAATTAAATCTAACGTACCAATAGCGTCAATTTCATCCATGAATATGATGCAAGGCTGGTGGTCACGTGCGTAGTTGAACATCTCGCGAATCAGACGCGCTGATTCACCGATGTATTTGTCTACTATGGCAGATGACACAACCTGGAATAAACAGATTTTTCATCACACCTATTCGAAAAGAGCGACTTGGTTCGCCTTTATGTGCACCCAAAGGTGGTGTTTTCTATAAGAAACAATAAGTGCGCGGCGCTACTACTACTAGTGGCTCTGGGAGCTGTAGACCTCGCGAGCATACTAAATATTCCAATATTCAACATCATCAATCAACATCATCAATGTCGTGTAAGGTGTTTTCTGAAAGTCTTTAAGTGCACTTTTATTAATTTCTAATTTAAGGCTTATTATTATGCTGATGCTCTCATTCAGTGAAGGAAAACATCATGAAGATAATTATCAGTTAGTATTCTAACAGCGACGAAACGCTTGCAGCCTGTCACGTATTGAAAACTAACTATAATGCAAAATGTTGTGTGTGTGTGTGTGATGTGATGTTTTTTCTATTTAATTTTGTAAATTTTTGAGGTATGTAATGTGCAAGTGCATTTTCCGTTTTGTGATTTTTTTGATCTTTTTGTTTTTTTTTGCATCATCTTGTGTAGAATGAGGTCCTTTGTGTTTCTCTCAAATTTGATTGAAAACCATCGATGGTTTGATGAGCTATCCTGCTCCTGTTCATCATGCTGAAGATCCTTATCAGATCTTCGCCAAACTTTTATGAGACCAACTTATAGTTACTACCTTTCAAATAAAAAAAGAATAATCGAAATCGGATCTCATTTGGTGGAGATATCCAGTATATCAAATAGCCCCCTTTTTGCCCTTTTTTTTTGGGAAGTACCCCTCCAATCAAAAATCCCCGACGACAAAAAAATTCTAATAAGTCATATAACCTGTGTACCAAGTTTCGTCCAGATCGGTTGAAAAATGCGACCTGTAGAGGAGAACAGACAGACAGACAGACATCCGGACAAACGCATTTTTGGCCAATGTGGAAACTGAGACGCTTCGCTCGCTCGGTCAATTATGAAGAGGGAAGATTTGGATTGTTTGCATTGAACTACTGGACCGATTTGAGAAATTCTTTCACCGTAGCTACACTATCCCCGGGTGACATAGCCTATATTATATTTACAAAAAACATTTAGTTTGAGATACCTATTGCTCAATATTACATTCTCTTAGTTTTATAGACATTGGTGTCAATACTCTTGTTGGGTTTTTCTAAGATAAGGCTAACCTAATTTGACAGATCTAAAATTATAGCTGCCATCATCTTCAGTTTAAGACAAAGATAGAATAGATAAGAAAAAAAAGAAAATAAAGAGATAAGAAAAATGCACCAACAGAATCGACACCATTATCAAACTTATTACAAAAAGCCTGACTGCCATTTCTAGAGTTCATAAGAGTTTGGTTACCTTCAAGAAGTTAGCATCAAGCTGTGAAGCGACTGCCCTGGCCAACAATGTCTTGCCGGTACCCGGAGGTCCGTACAGCAAACATCCTTTGGGGGGAGTGATGCCTACACGGATAAACAGCTCTGGGTTCATAAGGGGTAGTTCAATCACCTGAAATTGTAAAGATATTTTAAAAACATAGATTTTTATGATAAAAAGTGTCACCATGAAGGATAATACAAATAATTTATAAGTTTAAAAAAACTGGAAACTGGACTTCAATTTAATACGCAATTATCATCAAATGATGATGATGATGATGATGATAGCAGTTCATTGGGACTGTTCTATTGATCGTAAACACCACAGAAAAGCAAAATACGCAATGTCGTGTGCGTGGATGACGTGTTTTTTCCAGTTACTCTTAATTAACTGACAAACTACTGAAAATAGTATATTTCATTACAAGTGCGGAAAGGCTGTCATTGCAAAGAGTTCCGACAAATGTCTACCCGAGCCGAGGCGCAGCCAAAGGCGAGGGTTGACAGTCGGAACAGATTGCAATGCCGGTTCCGCACGTGTACTGAACGACTATTTTTAATACAGTTGCGAAAAAATGAAGCAATTTAATAAAAAGAAAATTTCTGAAAAATGGCGACAACCGTAGAATATAAGCAGAGATTTTATTTTTCGTCACCCATTCTGGTAGGCAAAGGGAACTATGCCCATACAGCCGTAAGTCTTCAGGTAGAATTTTTTATTGATATGAAATGAAAATGAAATTTAATGAGATGAAATGAAACCTAACCTAACTCATTCAATCAAATCATTAAATCTGATATTGAAACCAATTAGTAGCTTTTTTTTTAAATATACGTATTTTGCATGAATCATAAAAACTTCTATGATTTTTTTTAGTAAAAACTTCATGGTTGGTTTTTCTTTTTAATAGACATTATTTTGACAGTTGGGAAAGAGAACGCACTAGTTCGGGAAAGGTAAAAAAAAAGCACGAGTGTATAATAGCCCACATCCCGAACGCTATACGTCCCTGCAATACGCCACTTTTTGAGCAACTGTATTAAAAATATACAACCGAACTGATACCTTTTCCTTTTTTGAAGTCAGTAACTTATACTTATCGAGAATCCATCTCATGACCTACCTTCCGGTTTCACGATCAGGTGATGATGATGTTGATGATCATAAGATGCATTGGGAATTGTCATGAAATTCATGGGAACTGACTTCAATTTGAAACATTCTAATTCTAATTCGTCGTGGGGGAATAAGATCTGCACTGACGTCCCGCGTTGGGGTGTATTGTGCATTGTCCCCCTGCTGACCTCACCCCAGCCAGCCCAACTCCTTGAAGTAACGGAGAAGGACTTTGGGTTGATGACAGCAATGTTCCAGCATCCCCGATGGTGTTGTGGATGCCAAGGAGTGAGACCCGATCAGCTCCTGCAGTCCCGTTTTGGATCTGGCTTCGGCTGTGGCAGAGCAAGACATGCTCTACTGTTTCTTTTTCCTGAAGACAGCCACGACAGAGGTCGCTGTCTGTAGCTCCGATCTTGAGGAGATGGTAGTTCAGATCACAGTGGCCCGTGATTATACCCACCATCATCCTCAAGTCTTCGCGTCTTAGCTTTAGTAGTGTCGTTGTGATGTGCGCGTCCGTTGCAGGAAGCATTATTTTTGTATGTTTGCAGTCTGATCTGCGCTCCCATTGTTTCTGATGTTCCTTCTTGGAATATATTTTCAGTCTGTTTCTTATCTCTGCCGAGGTGGGTCTACAGAGACTTGTGTTTTCTGCAGTTGGCGTTTGTTTGGCGCCTTCTCTTGCTAATGAGTCTGCCTTATTGTTGCCTGAACATGAGCCGTGGCTTTTTGTCCATCTTATCTTGACAGTGTGTTGGTCAGATAGATTCTGAAGTGCAGTGTGGCATGCTGCAATAGATTCTGACCTTGTGACAGATCTGCTCAGTGCATTCATGAGTGCTGCGCTGTCAGTTATGAATATTAGTTGTGCCGGTTCGTTTGCAGTGCCTGCGCCAGTTACTGGCGCTGAGGACCGATACATTTCTGTTGCTGCCAGGAAGAGCCCTAGGGTCTCTGCCTGGAAAGCGGTCGCTGAGTTGCTGAGGGGTTGCGAGTGAGATAGCCCTGTCTCAGGGCAGTAAAATCCACAGCCCACTCCTGCTTTCTGCTTGGCGCCATCTGTGTAGATGAGATAGATGTTGGGAGTAGAGGTGTGATCCTCCGTCCATTCTTGATTTTCCACTTTGTACTTCTTACTTGTGAGGTATGTTGTCGCTATTCTGTCAATGCCGTTTAAAGCCTCCGGGATGGCTTGTGTGGCTTTGTCCAAAATCTTGCAGTGGTTTGTTGTTTTTACATTACCTTTCAATTGGTTTGTGGATTTTATTCTTAGCGCTGATGCCATTGCCTCTTTTTGTATAATATATGTAGATGGAGTGGCATTAGGTCTAGTATTATGTCCAGCGCCGCTGATGGTGTGGATTTCGCGCACCCAGTAATGAGGGAGCACGCGAGCCTTTGCACCTGTTGCAGCTTATTGATTGTTGTAACTAGATTTGTTCTTGGCCACCAAACCACGGCACCGTAGGTCAGTACCGGCCTAACCATGACAGTGTACATCCATAGGCAAAGTTTTGGTTTTAGTCCCCAATCCTTGCCGACGGCACGTCTGCACTGCCATAGCACATTTGTGGCTTTTGTCGTTGTATGTTCTAGTTGCTTACCCCATAAGAGTTTACTGTCTAGCATATTCCAAGGTATTTGACGCACAGGAAAGCAAATACGCAGTGTCATGTAAGAGAATGACGTGTTTTTTCGAGTTATTCTTACTTAACTGCCAACCTACTGAACTGATTTTGATAAAAAATTGATGGGACCAATTTGGAAGCATACCCTTTCAGATAAAAAAAGAATTTTTCAAATCGGTTCATAAATGACGGAGTTCTGAGGTAACAAACATAAAAAAAATACAACCGAATTGAGAACCTCCTCCTTTTTTGAAGTCGGTAAAAAAATACAAACGAAATGAGAACCTCCTCCTTTTTTGAAGTCAGCTAAAAAACATTGCGTGCAAGCCATACATTTGTTGCCAATTCATTCATTCACTAGTCATAAGACGATTCTAAATGATCCTTGTGATTTTTCTGAATATTATTGACTTGATTGATGGTTCATGTAGTGGTTATGTGGCCATTACTTTACAGCCCACATCCACTGAGGATGTTTCTATGTAGCATTGCACTGCGCCTACGGCAGATAAATTTTTATATTTAAAAAAGTATATTTATATAATGTACCTCTCTAAGTTGCCGTATTTGTTCCTGCAGCCCTCCAATCGCCGAGTAAGTCACATCGCCGGGATCCTCATGACTCATGTTATACACTAATGGGTCAACCTGAAAAATTTAACAGATAATATTTGTTTTATGCTATTTCATTCAAGTAAGAATAAGATCTACACTGAGGTAACTTCTTGAGGTTCTTTATTTAAATACAAGGCTTCCGCCCGCGACTTCATTCGCGTTCCGTTGGATCCCGTTGATTTTCCGGGATAAAAAGTAGCCTATGTGTTAATCCAGGTCACGCACAATATATATTCAAAGTTTCATCCAAATCGGATCAGTAGTTTTTGCTTAAAGAGTAACAAACATCCTTACAAACTTTCGCATTAAGTACGCGTCCGGTTGGATCCCGTTGATTTTCCGGGATAAAAAGTAGCCTATGTGTTAGTCCAGGTCACGCACGATATATATTCCAAGTTTCATCCAAATCGGATCAGTAGTTTTTACGTGGAAGAGTAAGAAACATCCATCCATACTCACCAACTTTCGCGTTTATAATATTAGTAGGATTTTTTAATCGCCTTTGTTTCTTGGAATCTGATCATACAGGCATGCAGCTAGAGTTTGGTAGTTTGCTTCAGTGTATAAATGGCATTGTACAACTACATGATATTAAGTTATCGTGATTGGAACAAAAAAAATTAAGCTTTGTGAAGCTGATCCAATCTTCGTGCTATTGTGAATATTGGAATGGCTTCGGTGAACTTTTCTTTATGTATGAAGAAGAATTCATAAAGCAGAACTTTACGGGATTTATTTTTACCTCTCGTGGTAAATGCCTCATGATGGTCAATGTGGTCATGTCGAGTGCAACTCGGGTGCCTCCCTTCAGCTTGTTCTTGTCGAGCTGCCGACGACATCCAACCACATAGCGGGGTCCATTGGTGGCTTTCACTATGACTGAAAACAGTTTCATATTCAAATCACTGAAGCCGATCAACATGTATGATGATGAAGAGAGTGACGTAAGTAAAACTATATAGCAGGATCTCGATATGTCTTGAAGTCATTGAAAACAACAAGGAGGACTATTATACCTTGAAGTCCATGATCTATTAACTTTGTCTCTGTTACCTAACTTTAAAGACTTAACCATGCATTCTGCCATTGAGTGGCACCCTGATTCAGCAAGGTGATAAACAGACCTATAAGATGGCGGGATGATTTGGACTATTTTTAGTCAGACTGGCAAGGTATAGCACAAGATCGAATTGTGTGGAGAGAATCGAACGCCTTTGCTCAGCATTGGGACACAGAGAGCCGAGTATAATAATAAAAAATAATAATAAAAAATAATAATGATAACTAATATACTATCACAAATTTTGCCATATTACCACTTTTGCTTGACAGGGCCCTGAAATACTGTTTTACAAGATGAATGTGATGGAATACATGGATAAAGCTGATTACTTACATTTCTCTTCAGTAAGCTGTTTCAGAACTTCACCAACAATTTGTCCGACACTCTGCAGAGCCTTGAGATCATTCTCACTCTTATCGTACTGTTTTGTAAGGTCCTTTATCTGCTCCCGCACTGAAAAGTAATGTTAACAGTAATGACAAGAAACCTAACTGCATAATAGGCAAAAGCTTTCAGTTGTATGTAGGAAAGCACTACCGCCGTACCTAACTCTGCCAAGCAGTGAGACTTGCATTGCTTTGTTAAGGTGCAAGGGCTTAAATAGATACAAGCAGTTAAAAATATATCAATGATCCTCTAACACGGGACAAAGCTTTAGGTTTTTGACCATGATGCTAGCAAATAAACTCTTGCGGGTTCATTTCAAGTAAAGGCCTCGAGTTTTTTAACCAATTTCTCTGATAGGTAAATCTGTCCACTTTGAGCTTTTATCTCATATATATAGAGATTTTTATGGCCAAAGAACCCAGAAAATATGAGGATAAATCATAAAAATCTTGAGATGATTCGGCAAAAATCGATGGTCATTTCAACCACTCACTGTCTTTCAGTCGCGATTCAACTTCCTTGTGCTCCATGAGCTTCTTTCTGTAGTCTTGAAACGCCTTTTCTCTTTGCGTATCCATCGGGATAGCTGATCCTGCTGGAGGCATTTTGTTTTTGATTAGAATAACCGAGACACCAAATCCGAAAATGGAAATCACAATTTTTTTTAAATATTTTGTTCTGTTCTGGCACTGGAGGCTTGTCCTTTTGCCTAACTTTTGACGTTTTTTTTGGGTGCCGTCATTTCACAACCATGGAAAACACAACCCCGGAATGTACGGTCAGGAATTGATGTATATTTTGGCAGCCAATTCCATGGTTCTGCAATCTCGGGACGTGTTTTCCAGGCCGTACAATGTTGTGCACAGGGTGGGAATACACAGCCATGGAATTGGCTGCCAAATGGCATCGAATTCCAGGGCTGTACATTCCTTGGTTGTGTTTTCCATGGCTGTGAAAGCTCAGCACGTGTCGGGAATGCCCATCCACGGAATGTACAACCTGGGAAATGGATGCCAAAATACGTCACCACCTATGCTTTGTTTACACTTACTTGCCTGACTATTTAAAGTTACAGAAAAATCATAAATCATAACTTTTTTTTTATTAGTGTGTGTATATAGTCAACTTCGCAATCGGTAGGTAGGTTAGGTTAGGTTTGTTTAGGTTTGTCGGGTAACCTCCTCGTGGTGCACCCTGGTAACACCGTGAAACACTCCCTCAGAGTACTGAGGAAGTGTTTCACGGTGGCCAATAACTCGACACGGTGGGCCTCTCCGCGTGTCCCTCTGAGTAGCAGAGGGCACAGTGTGATGAGGCAGGGTAGACTTCGGTCTACCCAGGTGGGTCCGGGCCCCCTTGTTTGGTGGCCCGGACGACCTTCTGGGACCTGGTCCCAGAAGGGAGCGGCGAAGCGCGCGCGGGGGAGGACGCGGAACTCTCCTGCGCCGCTTCGTGGGGGACGAGCGGTCCCATAGAAGGCGGCGAAGCGCGCGCGGGAGGACGCGGAACACTCCTGCGCCGCTTCGTGGGGGGGCCTTGGGCCCCCGAGCGGGGAAGAGCGCGCGGGACGACGCGGAACTGTCTCGCGCCGCTCTGACGCATGGTGGCGAATGGCGGGACCGACATGGAGCCCCGGCCCCGCATTGCACACATTCGCCACCTTTGCGGGCGGACGGGAACGGCCGAGTCGCTTGCCGTTCCCAGGCCCCACCCTGCAAGGGGAGGGGCGTGCGGGCCCCGCTGTAATGGCGGGCTTCGTCGGGGAGGGACTGGATGTAAAGGCTCTGCCGGTTTCCCAGTCCCCCCCCACTAAGACGACGCAGGAGCGCGGCTGGGTTTTTAGTGGGTATACCGGCCTTGGGGAGGCCGGGGAGTCCCACATACCCCCCTTGTCACTCTCCATGGAGGGGGGATGCGTCATGCATTTTCCCAGCGCAAAAAAAAAAAAAAAAGAAAAATGCGAGCGAAGCGAGCCCATCCATAAAATCGGCAAAAAAATTAAATCTTCATTTTTGACCGAACGCTAAGTTGACTGATTGCGAAGTTGACCATAAATAAGCCTGTGCTTTACTAATCACTAAATTCACACTAGTACCATTTTTACTCTGTAGTTACATCTGAACGAAGCATAGAATGAATCGACCAATCAGGAGCAGGTACATCAATTCCACGGTTGTGCTTTCCACGGGCGTGCATTCCCTACACGTGTCGGGAATGCACGACCATGGAATTGATGTATTTGTTTGTTTTTTTTTATACATGACTTCCATGGTTGTGTTTTACCGGGCTGTGCAAAATCGGGCTGTACAAACTCAGCACGTGTCAGGAATGCACGACCGTGGAATTCATGTACATTATACATGAATTCCACGGTCGTGCATTCCTCACTGCGCTTTCCACGGCTGTGTTTTCACAGGCTGTACATTTCATGGTTGTACAATAACCGGACCCCTGAAATCAGTTTTGTACGTTGGCAACTCTGGATTGACAAGAGGTGGGTACATTTTTCTCGCTTGTCATTCTTTTTCGTAGGGTTGACCGCAAAACTGCGCGGCGTGCAGACTTTAGCCTAGACCTTAGGAGAGGAGGTCTGGGGGTGAGTTGAAACATCGTGGAGTGGAACAACTACACTGTTCGAGTGCAGAAGTACAGAGGAGTACTGGCGTGGTGGAAAAGTTAGCCCACGGCCACAGGGTGAGTGCTAGCGATTAACCTGTTACTTCCTATGAGAGGCTAATGAGATTTTGGGAAGACAGTTCCGCGTTAAAATCTACTCTCCGCGATAATTAATCTGAAAGTCCACTTGCGTACCTTTGTACATGGACTAGTTCGGTCGATCGGGGAAGAACGTTGTATACGTTCGGGTACCGGGGCTTCTGAATTGGTTCAGAAGCCCATCCAGCATCGGCTCGAAGGCTCAAGGGCGTTACCTAGTACTTCGGAGTCCCACGGTATAGCCGGTTGGGAAACGGATGGACTTCGGCCGGCTCCGATAGTCCATCAGATCTCACGAGTACTAAGGGTCCAAGTTAAGCCGAAGGAATGTGTCTCTGAGGTGTTGGTCAGAGGCACGGCGTTGCCCATAGAGCTGTGGTCGACCATTTTGAGAGGAAGCGGATTGGTTTGCTCGTGGGGAAGGACGGTGGTAGCACTTGGCACAGCCAAGCTCAACCGGTTGTCCTTTGAGGGACTGGAACAGCCTAGTTCACGTATACTAGGCTGGAATCCGGGCACTTTCACAGGCGTAACTGCGGGTGATTGTGTAAAGAGAACCATGGTCGATCACGATGTGGCCTTCTGCCAGCTTAGGGCAGTAAAATCATTTGCGAAGCAGTTTACATGACAATAAGTCAACCCACAATCTCATCCTCATGTTATCTTTGTTGTACGGGCTTGTCACTATTTTGTGATAGCCCTAGCATAGTATAAAGGCGCGACAACCGGCACAGCGGTGATGTGATACGATAGAAAATGCTATGCAATAGCTTTACCGCGGCAGTCTCCGAGTGCCAAACGTTTTTTTTTTTAAGCTGTTGCATAGCTTCTATAGCGGGCCTGAGCGTGGAGATCGAATCCAGAAATTCCGTAACGAAAATAACCTAACACCCCCCACTACGTACGGCACAGCGGTGATACGATAAAAAATGCTATGCAATAGCTTTGCCGCGGCAGTCTCCGAGTGCCACACGTTTTTTTATTAAATTTTGTTTTGGCACTGGAGGCTTGTCCTTTTGCCAAGTCTTTTTTGTTAAAACCCTTTTTGACGTTGATTCTAACGGGTTGCCACCACCCACACAGTGGTTTGGATGCATTCTACCATTCTTATTGACGTTATACTTCTAATGCGACTTCCAACAAGACTGCGTTATTCGAGAGAATTTAATTGTTAAGTATTCATGAATGACCGGCTCGCCAGTTTATGTTTGAAAGAAAGAAAGAAAGAAAGAAAATACATTTATTTATGACACACAAACGGGCACAAACATGAAATACACAGAGGACCTAAGAAAAACACCAAGACAACACAAAACATAAAATGTGTATCTCCCTGTCCCGCCCGCCTAATGGCCACAAATAAGAGCCCAACTCAGCATTTGTTTGATTGAAGGGACATCCCTAATGTCGTGTCCCATCCTTATCCTTACGTTCTTTCCTTTCATTCGTTCCCCTCCATTCATTCCTCGTGAGTAAAAGTATTCTATGATTCATTCACTCTTCGAAAAACTCACACCGGTCGTGCGCGCAAAATAACAAAAAAAATAAGAAAAGAAACAATAAAACTCAAGATATTCCTACAGCCGAGCCTGCCTACCCGCGATAGATGGTAAGTCCCACTAAATCCTACATTTAAATGGCCCTACGTGTCGTATAACCCATTTTTTCGCCAAAATCAGAACCGACGCCGGGTGGCGACGGCCATTACGTAGGAAAATAATTTTCTTCCTTGTGCAAAATCAGTGATCATAATGTCTAGAAGTCAATTAAATTCACTTAAATTAGGGTTTGTCCGAAAAAATCAATTTGCTGTATAATACTGCTACTGCGCTGAATCGTATTAAGTACACCAACGTAACGTGTCAAAAGTGAAATACATAAGTTCAAAATTCGATGTGCAGAACTCGACGCGTCACGTTCTGAGTTTCTGGAATGTTTTCTAACTCTTCAATCCACCTTGAAGGATGAAGACGCGTTAGTATCTTACAAGAAGAAGTTCGATTTGTTCGAAGAGCAGTGCTTGGAGGTTAAGTACATTTACAAAACCATATGTGAGCCCCAGGAAAATGTCGATTTCAAAGAAGCAATACACACCTGACTACTGTTCTTCGAGCAAACGTAGTGACAGAAAGTACAAATTACCGGACATAGGTTTACCGCGGTTTTCGGGTAGCTACCCCGATTTCCCTGTGTGCGTTACTCCAGCAAAAGTGTTGAATCTGAAAATTCTAAAAATGCAGATAATTAGAGCCTATTGCCCTGTAATTGTGCCCCAAGTTTTAAATTAGTGCCTATAGCCGTTTTGGAGTTATTCAAGAAATTCACTTTTTGCTGGGGTAACGTTTTTTGCTGGGTCGATTTTCGTTCCTGGTTGAGCTACCGGAATGAATGTTAGCTTAAAAGGGGGCTAGAATTTGTGCCAATTAGTGCTCCACTTCCTGAATTTGTGCCTCCTAGGGCTTCTGAGTTATTTCAGTTTTTGCTGGAGTAACGTTTTGCTATCTCCGAAACTACTGGGCGCACAATCATGAAACTTGGTCAGTATAAAGGTATTTTGATTTAGAAATTTGTGCCAGCTTTTGTTTTCCAAAAAAGGCTTCATTCGCGACTTATAAGGCTTTTATTAAAAAACTAAAACCGCTCCTAGCTCTATAACCATAACACTGGGGAACCTTTTGAAAGTGTCATTCTGTACCTCTTATTAAGCTGCAACTGCTGAGTAAGTTACAAAAGTCTACTTTCAGTAGTTTACGAGAAATAACGATTTTAAAATTGTCCAGAGATGTCATCACTTTGACCCCGAAATACACCCGTTTTCTCTAAAGCTGTCGTACTGATTCTTTGCTAGGAATTAGAGCCTATATTCAAATATATGCATACGAAATTTCAGCTTAATCCATGCTATTATTACAAAGATATCGATAAATAACCTACAAGAATCATTTTGTAACCCATATTGGTGGTTAACCGGTTAAATTCAAATGACTGTTAAAAAGCGAACGCCCGATACATGGCGCCTACATTCTTAAATTTATACTATATCATTATTGGTTTCTGTATAGTCTTGTACAAAAGTGTATTCTTAGATAGGTTCTTTTTTCGGTTACGAAACTCTGAATTGGTTTTATATTAGATCTTACTTTTTACTCTGTAGAATTCCTAGGTTGCCCACATATACAGCTATTTTGTAACTAAGTCACCAGAAGTCTGTGGCTGGAGAACGGCTAAAATCGTTCCTTCTGGAAAATATAAAAACCGGCCTATAAGGGCTAATGATGGTGATGAACATCACCATCATTAGCCGGATACGTTAGACGATACGACCCGACGAACGAAACGCGATAACGACCCTTAACATTCCTGAGAAAATGTATAAGTACTTGCAAACTTAACTATTTTATAATCTTTCTAGGTTTACATGATAAGTACTAGTATGATAAGTACCAATATCTATAAAATATATTTGGCGCTGCTATACCGAACAACATTTTTTGGATTAAAAAAAAGGTTTTTATAATATTAAAAAATTCGTCAAGTAGTCTATGATGTTAGCAAACCACATTAGCAAACATTTTTTCTCCGTATGCTAAAATCTACGGGGTAGGGTGACAATGATTTAGTCTATGAAAAAGTAAGTGAGAAATGAATTATGTATTTGGAATTACAGATGCGCGACTAGTTACTACTACACTTGTAGATGTAGATTACGCTTTTCATTTTGTTTTGGTACGAGAACTCTAGGATTAGTAGTTTCCGAGATATAGCCGTTTGACGTTTGACAGCTGTTATCGAAAATGTAGATCTTTATTACGCCTTTCATGTCGTTTTAGAACGAGAACTCTAGGGTGAGTAGTTTCCGAGATATAACCGTTTGAAGTTTGACAGCTGTCATCAAAAATTTAGATCTTGATCACACCTTCCATTTAGTTTTAAAACGAGAACTCTAAGAATAGTAGTTTCCGAGATATAGCCGTTTGAAGTTTGACAGCTGTCATCGAAAATGTAGATCTTGATTACGCCTTTCATTTCGTTTTGGAACGAGAACTCTAGAGTGAATAGTTTCCGAGATATAGCCGTTTGAAGTTTGACAGCTGTCATCAAAAATTTAGATCTTGATCACACCTTTCATATAGTTTTGGAACGAGAACTCTAGGGTGAGTAGTTTCCAAGATATAGCCGTTTGAAGTTTGACAGCTGTCATCAAAAATTTAGATCTTGATCACACCTTGCATTTAGTTTTAAAACGAGAACTCTAAGAATAGTAGTTTCCGAGATATAGCCGTTTGAAGTTTGACAGCTGTCATCGAAAATGTAGATCTTGATTACGCCTTTCATTTCGTTTTGGAACGAGAACTCTAGAGTGAATAGTTTCCGAGATATAGCCGTTTGAAGTTTGACAGCTGTCATCAAAAATTTAGATCTTGATCACACCTTTCATATAGTTTTGGAACGAGAACTCTAGGGTGAGTAGTTTCCAAGATATAGCCGTTTGAAGTTTGACAGCTGTCATCAAAAATTTAGATCTTGATCACACCTTTCATATAGTTTTGGAACGAGAACTCTAGGGTGAGTAGTTTCCGAGATATAACCGTTTGAAGTTTGACAGCTGTCATCGAAAATGTAGATCTTAATCACACCTATATGAATAGTTTTGGAACGAGAACTCTAGGGTGAGTAGTTTCCGAGATACGGCCGTTTTAAGTTTGATACTAGAAGATTTAGATGAATATTCTAGGCGTTCAGTGTTGTGCGAGTTAAATTGTACTTTATTACATGTAAATGAGAGTTCTGTGCATTAGTACAGAAATTAAATTAATAGTAAATTATTAATTCACCCGGTCAGACCGCCCCCACCGCTCCCCCCAGACCCCACACCCAACCCCCTACCCTTACGCCGTCACTGTATGTAGCTGTTCGTCGTGACATCGTGTTCAAATCAAGCGCCCTCTACTTTCATAGTACAAGATTTAGACTACCTCAGTTAGTTTTGTAAAATTCGTTATAATGCGATCTATGAGTCAATGTTTGATTTAATCATGTTGATTATATTTTTTGCAAGTTAGATTGGTAATATTTTTAATGTAATTTTGTGAATTTCGCAACGTTCATATTCATATTCATATTCATATCATTTATTGCAATTATTATGTTACATGGTGAGGTCTTAAGATTAAAATAGTAGTGCATAATAGCCCTTAAGCTTAGGGCATAGCAATATTTGGAGTGGAAGCGGGCCGTAATTTGAGTGAAGTTAAAATTAAAAGCTAATTGTTTGTGTTCATTTCAATTAAGTTACAACGCAGGCAGTTCATCATTGAAAAAGTCATTTAAATTATAATAGCATTTTTTAATTAATAAGTCCTTCAATTTGCTTTCAAACGTTCTATCCTTTTCTATCTCTTTAAATTGTTCGGGAATTTTATCGTAAATTTTTGATGCCATTGTTGTTGTGCCGGAACTATGAATTTGTAGTTTAGAATGAGGTACAACTAATTTGTGCTTAAATCTGCACGGGTAGCGTCGTGGCAGGTCTGTTTTTTTTACGAAAAATTGCGGGTATTTTCTAACAAACTTACAGGCTTCGAATATGTAGATACTTGTTAGTGTTAAAATTTTTAGGCTACGAAAATGTTCTTGGCAGCTCTCCGGGAGCTTTATATTGGCTAGGGTACGTATGCATGACTTTTGTAGAACAAAGAGGTCTTGGATATCTACACTGTTACCCCAAAGGATAATGCCATTTGTGAGCCAAGCAAACGCATAGGCGTAATAAGCAGTTGTTGAAGTTTGTAGGTCTGTTAAGACCCTATCGATACAGGTTACGCCATCTATTGAGATGTAATTAGAACTATATTTTCTTTGTTCTGGATGGGACCCCATGACAGTACCTTGCCAGTACATCTATGAAAACTTATTGTATGTTCAAAAAAATATCAATCTATTCAACAAAAAAAGTGATAATCATAATGTTAACACTAGAAATAAAGACAAACTCGCTGTTCCCACCACTAGGCTCACAAAAATTAGTAAATCTTTCAAAGGGCAATGTGTACGCTTCTTTAACAAAATCCCAAGTGATGTGTCTCAGTTGTCGATTGGCTAGTTCAAAAACGTAATAAACAGAGACTTCTTTTAAAAGCATACTATAAAATATCTGATTATTTAGAAGACAAACAAGCTTGGGACGAACTAGCTCCAACTCATCCAATAAACAAAATTGTAATCATACCTAATCATATAAAACGATTCAAAGTGATCAGTGAGATTTTATTAAATAAAAGATTTTTGACTTTGACTTTGACATTGACTACCTAAGTAGAATGTTTATTTTTACTTACAAGATTTTATACTAACCTACCTACTTACTGCATTGCATAGCGTATGTTTACCTACCTACCTGATGGAGTCTGAAGCTGTTCAATGTACCTCGTGTGTTCATAAGTTTTGAGACGAACTTATTTAATTAATTTAAAAAGAAAGTAATTCATGCAACCTTTTTTAAACTTTTAAAATTTTAAATTTCGAATGTTTTGAATCAGAAAAAATATACATTTGAATATTTGTTTCATTCTCCGTGAAAATGGCGCCAACAAAAGATTTGCGTGCGACTGTAATTTCACTGTTTCAAGCAGGAAAAAAACCAATGCAAGTTTTTAGTGAAATCCAAAGTTTGGGATGTAGTCGGAACTTTGTGTACTAGTGGCTCTGGGAGCTGTAGACCTCGCGACGTTTTATGCTGATGCTCTCATTCAGTGAAGGAAAACATCATGAAGATAATTATCAGTTAGTATTCTAACAGCGACGAAACGCTTGCAGCCTGTCACGTATTGAAAACTAACTATAATGCAAAATGTTGTGTGTGTGTGTGTGTGTGATGTGATGTTTTTTCTATTTAATTTTGTAAATTTTTGAGGAATGTAATGTGCAAGTGCATTTTCCGTTTTGTGATTTTTTTGACCTTTTAGATTTTTTTTGCATCATCTTGTGTAGAATGAGGTCTGGTGATAAATATTGGTTGGTTCAGGACCTTATTCAACCATAGAGGGGTGTGAGTTCTATATTTCACGGGGGTTGTTATATTTTCGAAATTTGTAGTGGACTGTATTTTAGGTTTAGGTAGTAACGAACTAGCGGATGACAATAGGATCACTGCTGTAGGTGGAAAAGACAGGAGTAGAATACAGCAGAACACAAGGATGTGAAACATGCACGTACCTGGTAGTCTTCCCAGCAGCTCCAAAGCGATGTTTGCAGTTTCCTTTCGGTAGGTGCGGCGCGAGCGCGACACGGTACGATAGCGGCGCGACGCGGCACAACAGCGGCACGATAGCGGTGCGACACAGCGGTTATAAATTACGGGTGCGCAGGAGGCGACTGATCACGTCAGCGGCGGGGACGAATCTCTTAAGACTGCGTCACGGATTCGCGCGACGCAAAATGGTGCGAATAGCCATCAAAACGAGATGGCACATTTATATTGCGTGCATGCGGAAAGGAGAAAGGGATAGGACAGGTTTCTAGTTCGTTACAACTAATTTACCTACCAATAAGTGAATAGTAGATAACAATTTCCACCATCTCCCCCTCCTTGAAGGATTCCTTCAAAAACGAAAGGAATATGAAATAGCGTAGCGGGTTAATATAAAAAAAGCGGTTCCAAGACTAAAAATAATCCTAATTAATAATAGCGGCATAATAGCGGAAATATATAAAAAACTAAAACTAGCGGATCGGATAAAATGTCCGAGAAAATTACGCGATATGGTCACCCTACTGTATAGGCAGAGGCGACAGCTTTGTCGCCGGACGGACGTACGAGCTATCACCAGTTTCTACTCTTACGCAACGAATTCTACCGTCTTTCCCAGGGAAGACTTCAGAAATTTTACCTAACTTCCAAGCCAACGGAGGCGCGTTTTCGTTGTTTATGAGAACTACGGTGCCTACAGTAAGCGGGTTACTAGCAGTATTCCATTTTTCGCGCATTTGCAAATTATGGAGGTATTCGTCTTTGAATCGCTTCCAAAACGTTTGGACTAGCGAGTCCATTAAAGAATGGCGAGACAAAAGACTTGCTCGTTCTCCGCTGACATCAGCAGCGGGTAAGAAAGCTAACGGTTTAGTTGATAAAAAGTGCGACGGTGTTAATGCGGTTGGCTCCGAAGGGTCGGAGCTTAAGACGTACAAAGGTCGACTGTTCAATACAGCTTCGACTTGATTAAGCACCGTGAGCATCTCCTCATAAGTGAGGATTTGCTTTCCGATTACACGGAAGAGAAGCGATTTTATACTTTTAATGTTAGCTTCCCAAATTCCACCAAAATGGCTTCCTAATGGGGGCGACCTTTTCCAGGTGATCTTATGCTTAGCGAGTTCGTCGTTGAAAGATTGATAATATGCGTCAGATTTTAAGAATTCAAATAGTTCCTTTAGAAAGGATTGCGAAGCGATAAAGTTTGTGCCATTGTCACTGTATATGAAGTTGCACGGACCACGTCTCGATAGAAATCGTTTGAATGCGTCTAAGAACGTAGCGGAGCTGAGATCGGACGCTAATTCAATGTGTACCGCTTTAGTGACTAAGCACACAAAGACACAGAGATAAGCCTTTTGGCTGCGTACACCTCTTTTTCTAGTCGTCGTAATATACAGCGGGCCAGCGTAATCGACACCTGTGTGCGTGAAAGCCTTACAAGGTTCAACGCGACAACTGGGCAAATCTGACATAGCGGGAAATGTAGGTTTAGGGTTCAATCTAAAACAACGAACGCATTTATGAATACGGTTGCGCACTAAGCGCCTAGCGGATAAGAACCAATATTTTTGTCGCAAGATTGACATAAGTAGCTGTGGACCAGCGTGACTATTTTCACGATGGTACCAATCTACAATTAGTTCAGCGATGTGCCCATTTTTAGGCATAAGAGCGGGGTGTTTTTGATTAAAATCTAGACTCGAATATGAGAGTCGCCCTCCGACTCGAACGGTTTCATCAGAAATGAATGGGGATAACTTCCGTAATGCGGTTGAACAAGATTTGTTCTTTTGAATATTTTTTATATCATTAGCAAAATAGGTTTGCTGAACAGCCTGTATGATTTTACTTTCTGCAATATCTAAATCCTCAGCAGTAATAACGTTGCTGCGCGGTAGAACTTTGAGAAAGCGTAGAACAATAACCGTGGCGCGAAGAAACTTATGCCAAGAAGAGAACTTGGATCCTAAAGTTATGAAAGGGTTCTCCTCCTTTGCCACAGTCACGTGAGACAAAGTTTTTTCCTCGGGCAATTGATTTGGAGTAGAGGAGAATCTCTCAACTGGCCAATCTGCCAGCGGCAAAGACATCCATGGGGGTCCACGGAACCACAGGTCACTATCTAAAATCTGCGAGGGCAAAAGGCCACGAGACACTAAGTCGGCAGGGTTTTCGACACCTGCGACGTGATATAAGTTTTGCGATGGCGAGGTAGACTGAAAGTCTGAGATGCGGTTTGCGACGTAAGTATGAAACTTATGAGGAGAGGAAGTTACCCAACACAGAGCGACTGTCGAGTCAGAAAATATGAAAACGTTATCAATTTGACAACGTGCGGATAGCGATTCATAAACAGAGCGCAATAGCTTGGCGAGAAGCACTAAGCCATTGAGCTCAAGCCGAGCCAACGTAATTGTTGATTTGGCTGATGCGACGCGGGACTTGGAACACAAAAGCGAGATCGACGCTGGCTGGTTACCGTTAGAAACATGTAGGTATACCACGCAGCCGTACGCCTTTTCACTTGCGTCCGAAAATGCGATTAGCGAGATTTTAGAACCATGTTCCTCAATACCTACATGGCGAGGAAACTTGAGTTGCGAGATTAGCGGTAGCTCAGATAAATATCTTTGCCATAATGCGGTGATATCACAGGGTAGCTCGCCATCCCAATCGATGTGCAGAAGCCACAGTTCCCTGATTATCAATTTAGCGTAAAGAATTACGGGTCCGACGAGTCCTAAGACATCGTACAGACGTGCGGTCATAGATAAAATAGCGCGTTTTGTAAAAATGGATGGTGGGACGGATGTCAAAAATATAAAGTTATCAGATGCGGGGAGCCAGCGTAGCCCCAATATTTTGAACGTGTCATCATCATCGAACGAAATTGATTCAGATTGCCTATGCGATACGGGTATGTGCTTTAGCAGCTCGGATGAGTTACTAGTCCATTTGACTAAGTCAAACCCACCGGCCTTGAACATTTGAATCAATTCCTGAGCAATTTTAACTGCTTGATCCACAGAAGAAGCAGAAGATGCAAGATCGTCCATGTAGACGTCCCTTTCGATGACGTCAGCCGCAGTCGGCCACCTTTGTCTCTCATCTTGTGCCAACTGGCGTAAAGTACGCAGCGCCAACATTGGAGAAGAGCGAAGGCCAAAGGTGACACGCTCAAACTGAAGCGTTTCAAGCAACTCGTCTGGAGAAAACCTATATAGTATCCGTTGATAACAGCGGTGTGCGGGATGCGTATATATGCATAAATACATCTGCCTAACGTCTGCGAAAAAGGCAATACGATGTATGCGAACATTTAATAAAATGTTAAATATATCGGCCTGCAAATTGCAGCCTTTATATAAAATATCGTTTAGCGACAGGCCTGAATCAGTCGAAGCGCTGCCATCTAAAACAATGCGGACTTTAGTCGTGGACTTGTCGTCCCGAACTACAGGGTGGTGCGGCAGGTAATAACCTGGAGAAGTACATTCGTCAGTAGAAACGCGCGTTAAAATACCTTTGTCGAGATAATCAGAAATAATTTCATTATATTTTTTATGTAAGTCCGGGGATCGTAAAAACTTCCTTTCAAGGCATGAAAACCTTTTCTTTGCGGCTATGTAGGAGTTACCTAGCTTTTGCGGGTCATCTTTAAAAGGTAGCTGCACTACATAACTACCATCTTCGTTTCGCGTAGTGGTCGAAGTATAAATATCTTCACAGCGTTGATCGTCGGGACTTAAGAACATCTTGGAAGGCGGCTCCTCAGTGGACCAAAACCTTTCTACGAGTTCGTGAAGCGGGTCACTCATAAATGCACAAAAGGTATGAAAAGAAGAGTGTGGCGATACAACGGGGGCGTTTCCCATAACGATATAACCTAAAGTTGTTTCCAAGGCTGCGGGTAGATTTTTTGCGGTTATTTTATTAAATAGGAGGATTTGACAATACAAATTCACGCCCAATAAAAGGTCAATAGGACCGGGCTCTGAAAAATCATCATCCGCCATGGGCAGATTACGTATGTGACTCAGAGCGCTGACATCGACGCGCGAGTCAGGGAGTCGTGACGTAATGCTATCTACCACCATGGGCTGGATATGATATTCCTGTTCGTCGTCGAAGCGAGAGGTGAATTTGAGCGAAGTCATACCCAGAATCTTCTGGGAGACTCCTCCTATACCTTGGGCTTTAGAGAAGCGGTTTTGCGTAGATACAGGAAGCGATAGGCGCTTGCTACATGAAGCGGAAATATACTCACTTTGAGAGCCGGGGTCGACCAAGCATCTCAAATAGTGAGGGCGGTTAAAGGAATCGAGAACCTTTATTTTAGCGGTAGCCAATAACGCAGTTGTTATTGTGTGCGAATCGTGATCATAAGACACATTGCAAACAGATGTGCCTGGATCATTTGCGGGTGCGGATGTGAATGCGGGTAGCGGAGACTCGCCCTTAGGCGCATGAGGCGCAGGGGCTATAGCGGGGGTTCGAGTATAGGACTCGGAAGAGATAACATGTCCAGGTGCGGCGGGCCCTGAGTCATGAGCGGTAGCGGTATATTTAGAGTGCGGGTTTTTACAAGCGGGAATAAGTTTATTATTAGCGGGCGCATTAAAATGGAGTAGCGAGTGGTGTCTGGCAGTACAATAAGTGCAGGTGCGCTTAGAATCACACACTGCAGTTTTATGTTTCACACTTAAACAGTTGTTGCAAAACAAATTATTTTTTATGAATTTATACCTATCCACAGGCGTCAATTTCATAAATGCGGAACAGCGATACAAATGATCATGTTTATCACGATGACACAAAGTGCAGTTACTCTTATCACTTGTACCACACACCCGGTCAGTATTCACAAAAGACTTTGTCTGACCTTGAGTACTAGTACTAGGCTTAGGAGTGTGCGTGTTGCGAACTTTGTGCTGCGCTTGCGGGTTTATGGTTGAGCCAGCTGATCGAGATAGCACTTTGCTTTGTTCCTTTACAAATTCAATTAGATTTGAATAAGTAGGGATTTTATCTTTGCGGTGCATTATTTCAAATAACTTGACAGTTTCCGAATCTAGTCGCTGAAGAGCGAGATGCAGCAGCATAAAATCGGTCAAGTCTCCAAGACTCAGTTGTCTAAAGGCTTCTACAGACGTGTCGAAATTATTTAAAAATGATTCAAGACCAGTAGCACTATTAGCGGTGAGCGGTTTAAAACTTAACAACTGATTTAGGTATGAACTAGCGAGTAGTCTGGAATCGTCATATTTTTGTACCAACGCCTCCCAAATAATAGGATAATTCTCAGCGGTAGGAGGAAGTCGGGCACAAACGGACGCAGCGGAACCAGATAGTTTACCAACCAAATAGTACATCTTGTCACTATCTGACAGTGACGCGTTCTCGTGAACGGTGCATTTGAACTGTTGGTAAAATAGCGGCCATGAACGGACATCACCATTAAAGGATAGTAATTCAATTTTAGGAAGTCTAGGTTTAGATTTTTCTATTTGCGGAGACAACGATTCACGTGTGTTAGATGGCGAATGATTTTGAATGACTTGCTTGACAAGGCAATACATGATGTCAAAGTTTGTCCATTCCTGATACTTAACTACATGTTTAGGGTTGACCTTCAGAGAAACGGCGTTATATGAATCTAATATCTTTTCAAAGTCAGTATGCAATTGATCGATATTAAACGCGGTGTGCTGCAAAGACTTAAATTTGGAAGGATCAGCCTCCACTTTCTTGGCCAAGTCGTAAATTCCTTGCATACGTGCAAATAGAATTTCGCGCTTTGACTCGAACATAGCCTGCTGACCTTTTTCTTCACTAAAGCCATCATCTGAATCGTCAGAAACAGCGACCTTATCCTTTTTACTCATTGTGAATAAGAATCAGCGGTAAATAAAGACAAACGCACAAAAGGAATAACTTCAAAAACTCCAATAGATGCGAAGATAAACTTAAAATGAAAATAACAAACCTATCTTCCCTGCGCAGTAGGTTAGATAGGTCACAAAGTACCTACCTATGCTGCCAATGACACAGATTAGCTAAGAGTACGCGTAGAATTTGCGTTCAATACAAATTCAGCCTATTCTGCGTACGCGCAGTAGCCAAAGAGAATGACACAGATTAGGCAAAGAGTACGCGTAGATTTTGCGTTCAATACTAGTTATTGCCTATTCTGCGTACTTGCAGTGCCAAACATGGCGGACAGCAATACAAAACTCAACCAAAGCGTTAGCGAGTTTGCGAGCGGAGCAGAGAATGAGCAAATACGCGGATTGCGGGTAGTTTAAAATAAGCGAGCGAATACTTCGATAATTTGACTCAAATTTATGAACTTTATAATAAAGTAATAGCGAAATGATTCTAAAGTAGGAATAGAAACGTGTGATAGCGGTATACGATTAATGTACGAAGCTCCTATACTGATTTTAGCGGTGCAAAGAATGCGGTGAATAAGTTGCCCATGCGGGGTGCGAATATAAAAAGAAATTGAACAACTTATACAATTAACCAGCAGGATTTAACGTACAAAATCAAATAGCGGGGTTATGAAAATTAATTAGACGTGACCAGTAAAATATGAAAATACCTAAATATATGAACTAGGCTATAAAGGAAACTCAAACGTCCTAAGCGGGGCGGTAGATATTAAATACAATTTACGTTAAATTAAATTAATTGGAAATAGATTATTCATCCGGTTCGAAGGAAATCTTATGGTGATAAATATTGGTTGGTTCAGGACCTTATTCAACCATAGAGGGGTGTGAGTTCTATATTTCACGGGGGTTGTTATATTTTCGAAATTTGTAGTGGACTGTATTTTAGGTTTAGGTAGTAACGAACTAGCGGATGACAATAGGATCACTGCTGTAGGTGGAAAAGACAGGAGTAGAATACAGCAGAACACAAGGATGTGAAACATGCACGTACCTGGTAGTCTTCCCAGCAGCTCCAAAGCGATGTTTGCAGTTTCCTTTCGGTAGGTGCGGCGCGAGCGCGACACGGTACGATAGCGGCGCGACGCGGCACAACAGCGGCACGATAGCGGTGCGACACAGCGGTTATAAATTACGGGTGCGCAGGAGGCGACTGATCACGTCAGCGGCGGGGACGAATCTCTTAAGACTGCGTCACGGATTCGCGCGACGCAAAATGGTGCGAATAGCCATCAAAACGAGATGGCACATTTATATTGCGTGCATGCGGAAAGGAGAAAGGGATAGGACAGGTTTCTAGTTCGTTACAACTAATTTACCTACCAATAAGTGAATAGTAGATAACAATTTCCACCAAGGTCCTTTGTGTTTCTCTCAAATTTGATTGAAAACCATCGATTGTTTGATGAGTTATCCTGTTCATCATGCTGAAGATTCTTATCAGATCTTCGCCAAACTTTTATGAGACCAACTTATAGTTACTACCTTTCAAATAAAAAAAGAATAATCGAAATCGGATCTCATTTGGTGGAGATATCCAGTATATCAAATAGCCCCCTTTTTGCCCTTTTTTTGGGGGAAGTACCCCTCCAATCAAAAATCCCCGACGACAAAAAAATTCTAATAAGTCATATAACCTGTGTACCAAGTTTCGTCCAGATCGGTTGAAAAATGCGACCTGTAGAGGAGAACAGACAGACAGACAGACAGACAGACAGACAGACATCCGGACAAACGCATTTTTGGCCAATGTGGACGCTTCGCTCGCTTCGCTCGCTCGGTCAATAAAGAGGTACAAGGAGACCGGCTCTTTAGAAGACCGTGGAAGATGTGGCCGCCCGCGGTCTGTAAGGACGCCCGCCAACATCAAAGTAATCAGAGAGCGAATTCGTCACAACCCTTGCCGGACTCAAAAGAAACTAGCTCTGCAGACCAACATTTCGCGTATATCGGTGAACAGGATACTTAAATATGATCTTAAACTAAAGGCCTACAGTCGAAGGAAAGTGCATTATTTAAACGAGCGTCTTCGTAAATTGCGACTGGAACGATGTCGGAACCTATTGAAGAGACACAATCCAAAAAATATCCTGTTTACCGATGAAAAGATCTTCACGGTGGAAGAAAAGTTTAACCGGCAGAACAATAAGGTTTACGCCAGAAGTTCAAAGGACGTCCAGCCATCTGTACGCAATGTCCAGCGTACTCATCATCCAGCAAGTGTGATGGTTTGGTGGGGTGTTTCCTACGAGGGGGTCACTTCGCTTCATTTTTGCCAGCAAGGCGTCAAGGTGAAGGCACAAAATTACCAAACCGACATATTGGAAGCGGTGGTTAAACCATTAAATGATACGCTATTCGCTGGAAAATACTGGGTTTTCCAACAGGACTCTGCTCCCTCCCATAAAGCTAAGACTACCCAACGTTGGCTGGAGGCCAGTTTGCCAGGCTTCATTCGGAGCGAAGATTGGCCCTCGTCAAGCCCTGACTTGAATCCTTTGGATTATTCTTTATGGACGGAATTGGAGCTGAGGGCATGCAGAAAGTCTCACCCAAACCTGGATTCTCTCAAGCGAGCCCTTATTAAAGAATCGAAACGGATTCCTATTGAAAAGATTCGTGCCGCCATAGATGAATGGCGCACGCGTTTGAAGGCCTGCATTGAATGCAAAGGCGGCCATTTTGAATGATTTATTTTTAAATACAGATCTAGATGTCAGTAGTTTTAATTTTAATATCCAATAAATGAATACTCAACTTAGCTCCAAAATTATTTTAGTTTTACTGTGTCTCAAGACTTATGAACACACGAGGTAGGATAAGTTACCTAGGTAGGTAGGCTTACCTATAGGATCCTACCTACCAAGAAGTCAGAAGCTGTTCAACAGAACTCCTCCTTGAATGGCGGTGGTGTGCAGTGCATACATAGGTACATAGGAACACGTAGAGAATTCTTGATAGGACCTACTTCCCTACACGTGTGGCTCGAATCAGATACATACCTACATAGGTACATAGGTAACTTTTAGGTAGGTAGCCTACGTACCTACTAAAAAGCTTAGGCATGCTTACCTTACTTACCTATTTAGGTAGCTGGCTTTAAAAAATACTTTTTCACTTATATAGGTTACTAGCAGCGCCTCGCGGTTTCACCCGCGTAATTCCCGTTCCCGTGGGAATTCCGGGATAAAATATAGCCTATGTTCATCAGGGATAATGTAGGATTCTAATGGTAAAAGAATTTTTTTAATCGGTCCAGTAGTTTCGGAGCCTATTCAATTCATACAAACAAACAAACAAACAAAAAATCAAACCTTTCCTCTTTATAATATTTGTATAGACTAGCTATTTGCCCGCGGCTTCGCTCGCACGGTACTCAGTTAAATAGTCTAGGATTTTTTGTACGATCCAAGTAACTGTAATTTGAATTTATTTTGTAATATCCCTAAGTTTCATTGAATTTGGGCTAGTAGTTTAGGCGTGATCCGCGAACAAACAAACAGACAAACTCGACTAGAATTAAAATCGTTTTATTAGTAGATCTGCATAATTATTTAGTTTTTCTATAGTTTTAACCAATTTTAGTTTTTGGCTTTTTTACAGTTCTATGCCAGTTTTGATGTTTGTATAACATCTGTATGCAAACTTTTAGGCCCTTTATGACCCACTTAAGGGCTTTATTACTTAAAAATCTCATCTTGGTGGGTGCATGTGTCTTGTAACAAAACTTCATTCCGAATTTCAGTTTTCTGGCTTCAGTAGTTTTGGCTGTGCGTTGATTCCTGACCCTGATTGAATGGAGGACCTACTTTATTTATTTTCAGCCGTTTTAGGGCTAATATCGAAAAAGAAAAAAATATATGTTTCTTTATTTTACGTTCTTGATGTTCACACCAAGTTTCAAGCGAATCGCATTAAGTTTTGATTTTACCATACAAACTTTAAAAACCATTTTCTGCCGTTTAAGGGTTAATACTAGTGGCTCTGGGAGCTGTAGACCTCGCGAGCATACTAAATATTCCAATATTCAACATCATCAATGTCGTGTAAAGTGTTTTCTGAAAGTCTTTAAGTGCACTTTTATTAATTTCTAATTTAAGGCTTATTATTATGCTGATGCATTATATGCATCAGCATAATATTATTATTATTATCATTATTATTATGCATTCAGTGAAGGAAAACATCATGAAGATAATTATCAGTTAGTATTCTAACAGCGACGAAACGCTTGCAGCCTGTCACGTATTGAAAACTAACTATAATGCAAAATGTTGTGTGTGTGTGTGTGTGATGTAATGTTTTTTCTATTTAATTTTGTAAATTTTTGAGGAATGTAATGTGCAAGTGCATTTTCCGTTTTGTGATTTTTTTGATCTTTTTGTTTTTTTTTGCATCATCTTGTGTAGAATGAGGTCCTTTGTGTTTCTCTCAAATTTGATTGAAAACCATCGATTGTTTGATGAGCTATCCTGTTCATCATGCTGAATATCCTTATCAGAGCTTCGCCAAACTTTTATGAGACCAACTTATAGTTACTACCTTTCAAATAAAAAAAGAATAATCGAAATCGGATCTCATTTGGTGGAGATATCCAGTATATCAAATAGCCCCCTTTTTGCCCTTTTTTTGGGGGAAGTACCCCTCCAATCAAAAATCCCCGACGACAAAAAAATTCTAATAAGTCATATAACCTGTGTGCCAAGTTTCGTCCAGATCGGTTGAAAAATGCGACCTGTAGAGGAGAACAGACAGACAGACAGACAGACAGACATCCGGACAAACGCTTTTTTGGCCAATGTGGAAACTGAGACGCTTCGCTCGCTTCGCTGGCTCGGTCAATAAAAAAAGAAAAAATACGGGTTTCTTTATTTTACGTTCTTGATGTTGTCACCAAGTTTCAAGCCAATCGCATTAGGTTTTTATTTTTCCATATAAACTTCAAAACCATTTTCAGCCGTTTAAGTGTTAATATCAAGAAAAAAATACGGTTTTCTTTATTTTACGTTCTTAATATTCACACCAAGTTTCAAGCCAGTCGCATCAAGTTTTGATTTTTCCATACAAACTTTGAACGCTAATAGCAACGCAGTTTAGGGTTAAGTTCTTTTTTTTAATGCAGTTCTTATTCATTTTGTTTGAAGAATAAACATGCCAATTTTGGTGTATTTAACTTCAAGGAATACGAGTTTGCATACAAACGTTTTGGCCCAGTTTGACCCACTTAGGGGTTAAATTTATCAATATCCCGTCTTAGCGGGTGCCTGTGCCATGTAAGCAATAGTATATTTCATTATTACAAGTGAAATATACTATTGCTTAATATACTTTCCCGAACTCGTGCGTTTTCTTTCCCAACTGTCAAAATAATGTCTATTAAAAAGAAAAACCAACCATGAAGTTTTTACTAAAAAAATTCATAGAAGTTTTTATGATTTATGCAAATACGTATATTTCTAAAAAGAAGCTACTCATTTGTTTCAATATCAGATTTAATGATTTGATTGAATGTGTTAGGTTAGGTTTCATTTCATTTCATTTCATCTCATTCCATTTCATTTCATCTCATTAAATTTCATTTCATATCAATAAAAAAATTCTACTGAAGACTTGGCTGTATGGGCATAGTTCCCTTTGCCTACCAGAATGGGTGAAGAAAAAAAAAACTCTGCTTATATTCTGCGGTTGGCGCCATTTTTCAGATTTTTTTTTATTAAATTGCTTCTTCGCAACTGTATTAAAAATAGTAACTGAAAAATACGTCATCCACGTACACGACATTGCGTGTTTTGCTTTTCTGTGGTGTTTACGATCAATAGTCTCAATGAACTGCCATCATCATCATCATCATCATCATCATCATCTGATGAAGGCGTATCAAATATACTGTAGACGACTTTGAGACTCAGCCCTACGCCAGGTGATTCGTCCGAGGACGATGTGTTTAATTTTTCATTTTATTTTAACAAACAACTGGGATGAGGAACGTGTAAAATTGTGTTGGTAAAATAAAAAAAAATCATAAATCATAACTATTTTTTTATTAGTGTGTATACATAGTCAACTTCGCAATCGGTAGGTAGGTTAGGTTAGGTTTGTTTATAAAAAAAATGCGAGCGAAGCGAGCCCATCCATAAAATCTGCTAAAAAATTAAATCTTCATTTTTGACCGAACGCTAAGTTGACTGATTGCAAAGTTGACCATAAATAAGCGAACAGATGTTAGAAATAAATGCATCTAAGTACATAACAGTTATTGAAAAGATTTTAGATAAATTAAACATGACGAATACACTGCAATTTACCTATTGAATTTTAATAAAACCATAAATCAAACTTAATTTCCGTAATAACTAACTGGATAACTGTAAATAACTACTGACGAATATAATTTTATTGTCTAACACAAGATTCTACATCACTAGTGTACCAAGTATTTTCTATTTTTAATTACCTTTTTTGGCGTATAATAAATTTGTATCACCAAACATGACTACAAACTTACAAACACCGCTACCGTTTTTTGGTCGGTGGTTAATAAAACCAGTCTTATCTGAACTACAAAACACGCTTTGTATAATAAAAAAAAACCATTACTAGTTTCTTTTAAATTATTACTTTTATTAGAACAAAATTATAGGGAACTCAATCACCATTCATTAGGTAAAGCGTGTTGAAAATTATATAAATTAACAAAAACTATTATTTTGCAAATTGAATCGTTCCTCCTCGATAAATCTACAAAGTTTGAATTAAATCTGGCAGTCCAAAGGAGTCGGTTACAAGCAAACATACAAGTGAAGCTAATAATAAAGAAAGCGTGTAATAAAAACGGTTTTGGTGTGTCTATACAAAGCCCTATCATATTATGATACCCCACTTGATATTTTTGTACCACTTTTACTCCCTCATAACTTTTTATCCGATTCACTACAAACCAGTAAAACTTGAAGAGTACTTACTATCAGGATAAGCGGTTCAAAAGATCTCGTCGAACAAACATAGGTACAGAGCATTTTTTGAGTATCCAGTGCCTGCTTATTGATAAACAGATAAAATCTCTCTGACACAGAAATACTGTGGCACTGCCACCACTGAAGCCAAGTTTTTTGATGATTCTGAAGTCTTTTGTAGGTATTCTTCTCCTCTATCTGGACAAACTATCTAAGAAAGACTGTCTGTTTCTATGCTGGTTACTAGGATTTTAGCACCTTTTCGCGTACTCTCTCATATTACTTGGGCCAGTGGATATTATTGATCGCACATACACATTTTTTATAAGCACTTTTCCAAGAACACAGCTACATACACACAACACACGTAGGTGCATATAACAAGAAAAATATCAATTTTACGTAAACAGCAAAAAAAAAGCCTGCCGGCAGCCGGCACAGACGTTTTATGTGAAATTCAAAAACGTTCGTACATACATAGCGGTCAGAATCATGCCAATACCCTCCTGTTTGCTGCGCAAAATGAATTTTTTTTTTTTTTTTTTTTTTTTTTTTTTTTTTTTAATTAATGATGTACGTGCAGGTACATGCGCAAAATGGAAAATTAATAATTCTATCTCGATGAAAGGAAAATTTAGCTGGCCGTTGTAGGATGAAAAATTCTGACAATGATTCTATTTCATGCATTATTTAAAAATTTGCATTTTTTTTGGCCTTCTCTCTATTTTTATTAAAAAAAATTAATAATAATAACTCAGTTTAATTGTACCTAGTGATAGGAAAGTTTCTTGAATTTCAATTAACAAGTTTTAGATCTCTTATTTGTCAGCATGTATGGAAAGTGATAAAACTAGCTAGTGTCGATTTAGGGGATATAAAAAGTAATAATAAAAAAAAAAAAAAAAAGCTTTCTTCATTATTTCTGCGCAAGCTACACTTGAAGGCACTACGCGACAGTAAACCATATTTTGAAAATATAAAGTTTTTTCAGTAATCAATTTTTTTTTTTTTAATTAGGTACTCAATTTATTAGTTTTTTTTTAATGAATTTTCTAGTAAAAATAAAATAATCGCGGAAAGCCGTAAAATAACAATATTCAATCAAACAACGGTGCCAATTCCATCGGTTACCTACTCAAAAATTAGTGGAGATTAGGGTAAAAAGTAATACACTTTTTTTTTTTTTTTTTTGTTTTTTTCTTTTGTTTTTTCGTTATTTCTGCACAAGCTACGCTCGAAGGGACGACAGTAACCCATAATATATTGAAAATTTAAAGTTTTTTTTTTTTTTTTTTTTTTTTTTTTTTTTTGTTGTTTTTCCCCAGACGGTTAAAGTATGCGCACGCGCACGGCTGCGGCCTTTGCCTAAGCCGTGCGCATTGCGCACACCTTAACCGTTCGGCTTATTGCCACTCAAAAATAGGGTTAAAACGCGCTCAGCGTGCTCAGTGTGCCGGAGAGGACGGCGGCGGCGCACGTGAGAGAAAGAAAAAAAAAAAAAAACAAAAAAAAAAAAAGTTGTGTTTTTGACTTAGTGGTTATGGCATTGTGCGGTGGGACATATTAGATGAAGGGTGTTGTTCACTTGCGCGCCTGCCTTAACCCGGGGGACGACGATGTGCAAAAGTTGATTTATTTAATATAGTGCTCGTTGCGTGTCAAGTATACGGAACGTGTGTTATAGTGCTGTGTCTTACATGAATAATCCAAAACGTGTGGTGTGAGGCTCAAGGACGACGGTGCAACGATACATGGTCGCTAACCCGTAGTCTGTGCCTCGCTATCGATCACATGCGTTTTGATATCTTATTTGTGCCCTCGCCAGGGCGCAGAAATAGTGTATTTTGAGTTGCAACGTTTTTCTAACGCTACGACGACACTCTCGGCTCTGGTATGTGTGCGTTGCACACTATCACCTGTAGTGTGTTAGTTCTAGTTGTTTGAATTTCAGCAAGTTTGTAGTTTAGCTGTGGGAACGCCGAAAACGCATCTGTTCGCAGCTCAGAGTGCGGCCTCTGCACGCTCCGGGCGTGATCGTGATTCGCTGATCCGCGATCGCATTCGGAATGTTGTTATTGTGCTTTAAAAGCATAACCCGTGGATATAATCTGCGACTCGAGGAAAGCTCAAACGCGAGGCAGAACAACACACATGCCTTAACTCTATGTCATCTACGAAAGAAGGTGCAAAGAGCTCTAAACTCAAGACTAAACTCTTGCTCAGAAGAAGACATTCCCCAAACCGTCGGACGGCCGTAACACACCGGCCGGCGAACGGGGGAGAGCTCGTCGACTGGTTCGAGTTTAGCTCCCTGGTTGATCCTGCCAGTAGTTATATGCTTGTCTCAAAGATTAAGCCATGCATGTCTCAGTGCAAGCCGTATTAAGGCGATACCGCGAATGGCTCAATATATCAGTTTTGGTTCCTTAGATCTTACTCAGTTACTTGGATAACTGTGGTAATTCTAGAGCTAATACATGCAATCAGAACTCTGACCAGTGATGGGATGAGTGCTTTTATTAGATCAAAACCAATCGACGGAGGGCCTCGCGTCCGAAGTCGTTAATTTTGATGAATCTGGATAACTTTTGCCGATCGCACGGTCCAGTACCGGCGACGCATCTTTCAAATGTCTGCCTTATCAACTTTCGATGGTAGTTTCTGCGACTACCATGGTTGTCACGGGTAACGGGGAATCAGGGTTCGATTCCGGAGAGGGAGCCTGAGAAACGGCTACCACATCCAAGGAAGGCAGCAGGCGCGCAAATTACCCACTCCCGGCACGGGGAGGTAGTGACGAAAAATAACGATACGGGACTCTTACGAGGCCTCGTAATCGGAATGAGTACACTTTAAATATTTTAACGAGGAACAATTGGAGGGCAAGTCTGGTGCCAGCAGCCGCGGTAATTCCAGCTCCAATAGCGTATACTAAAATTGTTGCGGTTAAAAAGCTCGTAGTTGCATTTGTGCGCCGCGCTGTCGGTGCACCGCATCCGCGGTGATACTGACACGTTTGCGGAGCATATCGTCGGTGAGCCGGCGGTAACACGCCGGTTCAATATCAAAAATCCTATCGCGGTGCTCTTTATTGAGTGTCGAGGTGGGCCGACAATTTTACTTTGAACAAATTAGAGTGCTCAAAGCGGGCTCAAAATGCTGCTTGAATATTTCGTGCATGGAATAATAGAATATGATCTCGGTTCTATTTTGTTGGTTTTCAGAACTCCGAGGTAATGATTAATAGGGATAACTGGGGGCATTCGTATTGCGACGTTAGAGGTGAAATTCTTGGATCGTCGCAAGACGAACATCAGCGAAAGCATTTGCCAAAGGTGTTTTCATCAATCAAGAACGAAAGTTAGAGGTTCGAAGGCGATTAGATACCGCCCTAGTTCTAACCGTAAATATGTCATCTAGCGATCCGCCGACGTTACTACAATGGCTCGGCGGGCAGCTTCCGGGAAACCAAAGATTTTGGACTCCGGGGGGAGTATGGTTGCAAAGCTGAAACTTAAAGGAATTGACGGAAGGGCACCACCAGGAGTGGAGCCTGCGGCTTAATTTGACTCAACACGGGAAATCTCACCAGGCCCGGACACCGGAAGGATTGACAGATTAACAGCTCTTTCTTGATTCGGTGGGTGGTGGTGCATGGCCGTTCTTAGTTGGTGGAGCGATTTGTCTGGTTAATTCCGGTAACGAACGAGACTCTAGCCTGCTAAATAGGCGTCGTCATTTCGGTGTGCATGGCTTCGGTCACGCAACTCACTGGCGACGTATTAAAATTCTTCTTAGAGGGACCGGCGGTTTCGAGCCGCACGAGATTGAGCAATAACAGGTCTGTGATGCCCTTAGATGTCCTGGGCCGCACGCGCGCTACACTGAAGGAATCAACATGTTCTCCCTGGCCTAAAGGCCCGGGCAACCCGTTGAAACTCCTTCGTGCTGGGGATTGGGGTTTGCAATTATCCCCCATAAACGAGGAATTCCTAGTAAGCGCGAGTCATAAGCTCGCGTTGATTACGTCCCTGCCCTTTGTACACACCGCCCGTCGCTACTACCGATTGAATGATTTAGTGAGGTCTTCGGACCGACACGCGGTGGCTTCACGGCCGTTGGCGTCGTTGGGAAGTTGACCAAACTTGATCATTTAGAGGAAGTAAAAGTCGTAACAAGGTTTCCGTAGGGGAACCTGCGGAAGGATCATTAACGTTGTGAAACACGACAGTTTGCGCTGTACGTGTCCATCCAAAGTTATGAATCACATACCACACACACACACAGGCTACTTCGAAAGGAGAGCTTCGTCACGTCTGGCCGCGCTAGGTTTTGAAGGGTGAAAAATCCGCACCCCGAGTCTGCGCGCGCCGGACGTGTTCG
This sequence comes from Eulithis testata, assembly GCA_947507515.1. NCBI lineage: Eukaryota > Metazoa > Arthropoda > Insecta > Lepidoptera > Geometridae > Eulithis > Eulithis testata. Next base: position 1,347,822 of record OX382215.1, on the reverse strand, counting down.
TGAACTAAACAAAACTAAAACCACGGTTTAGAGTGAAGAGCGGTGGTCGGGAGTGCTCCCTTCCCCCTCGACGTTCTAAGAGATTTTTTTTTTCTTTTTTTTTTATATCAAAACTGTACCTTAAAAACTATTACCCTGGACGGTGGATCACTTGGCTCGCGGGTCGATGAAGAACGCAGTTAACTGCGCGTCATAGTGTGAACTGCAGGACACATTTGAACATCGACATTTCGAACGCACATTGCGGTCCGTGGATACACATCCAGGACCACTCCTGTCTGAGGGCCGGCTGCATAAAAACAAAACCACATTGCGCGTACGC